>OZ023262.1:40721237-41321237 GCA_964006375.1 Tillus elongatus
GAAACCGCTTTAGGAATGTTGAGGATCTGAATCTCTTAACTGGAACAAAAATTCACACTATTGCATTCGCAAACTGTCATTTTTTTTAGAAAATTTCAAATAGCACTCCCCTAGAAAAATTACAACGTTGGATAGCCAAAACTCCAAATTTTTCATTGGTACAAAAAAAACACACATTCCATGACAAAATTTCAAATGAAAAACAAGTTGTGACGCCAATTTGTCGCAAAACTTTCTTTTCCGAAACTGCCATGATAAAACCAAAAAAGTGTAATTGTCAAAATAAATGTTATATAAATAAGAATACACTGAAGGCAGAATCATTGTTTCTGATGAACGTTGCGAAAATGATCCGAACTCAAGAAGAAATGGTTGACATGGTGTTGATTCTTGGAGAATGTTAGAAGAATTGTTTGTTAGCGCCATGAGTATATGCTGATGATATTCCAAGAGGATGGAGCTCCTGCACATAATAGGCATCAGGAATATCTTGATGAAAGGTCTCCAGATTCATGGACTGGTCATGGGGGTCCAGTAAGCTGGCCGTCAAGATCACCAGAAATCACTCCTCTTGACTTCTTCTTCTAGGGCTACATCAAGAACGTGGTGTATGTGTATGCGGAAGAGGACTCGCGTGGCTTTCCGTGATGTATCACCAGAAGTCCTCAGGGCGGTGTCTGGGGCTGCGAGTCAAGGTTGCGGTTATGCCTCCAACGGAAAGGTCGTCATTGTGAACATTTAGTTTAGGTTGCTAGATTTTCCAACCTATTTTTCCATATTTTTTCACTTAAGTAGTTGTAAATGTGTCCAACACTATTCTAAACGCCTGTTGTTTTAAATGAGTGATGTCAGAGTATCTCTGAGAGTCCACTTCTGATGCTAACTAACAATTCTTGTGACGTTGTGGAATAAACACCATGTTGACATTTTTTTTTTGGTTTTATCATGGCAGACTTGGTTTCCGAAAAGGACGTTTTCTGACAACTTGTTTTTTCTCTGAAATTTTGTTATGGAATGTGTGGCTTTTTTGGTACCAGTGAAAAGTTTGGTGTTTCGGCTATCGAAAGCTGTAATTTTTTTAGGAGGTGTCATTTGAAACTTATGAAAAAATGGTTATTTGGCAGTGGCGTCTCCTGACCAAAATGTTCGGGTGTGCGGTAACGAGTTGCTGTTAGTGGTAGTTTTAAAAATTATTAACACTAAATGTACATATATATATATATATATATATATATATATATATATATATATATATATATATATATATATATATATATATATATATATATATATTATATATATATATATTCGACCTATATGGGAATGATACGTAGATAAATAAATTAATTTCCCACTGCAACACTAACAAATTAAAAAGTCACTTAAAACTTTAAAACACGAAAAGAACATCGAATTATTATCAAGCTCTTCTCTTCACACAAATTTGTGTTAGCGTTAGCACTGTCCGGAACGGGGTGAAAACTGTAAACATTAAAAGTAGTTCAATGTTAATATGGTACTAAATAATAAAATGTGTAAAAATCCTGGATGCAGCAAGTGCGTTATGGTAGTGAATTTTCATAGAAATGATCTGGCACAAAATATTTTATTATAACTTTTTTATCTTGCAACATAGAAATCTAAATTTTGGTGTCATTTTTATATCGTAAACCTACCTACCAAATTTGGTTATCTTATCTTTTTTATTTTTTGAGATACAAATTTTTTTCGAATAAAAACTCAAAATTTTCCCGGAAAACCTCGTCCGATTTTCCTCACTAACGAAATTATCCAATACATTTACAGAAGGAAGGTACATGCCAAATTTTATCAAAATCGGCCGATTATATTTTGAGTTATCGGTGTGATACCTATGTATATATATATATATATATATATATATATATATATATATATATATATATATATATATATATATATATATATATATATATATATATAGTTTATTAGTGAATTTTCTTAGAAAAAATTCACTAATGAGGAGATCTCGACTTTTGAATTTTGAAAAAATTTCTTCAAATGAGCGCGATCTAGGACCCCTAGAACCCATATCCGGGGTCAGTTTCAATTTTTATATGTTTATATATATATATATATATATATATATATATATATATATATATATATATATATATATATATATGTATCACACCGATAACTCAAAAAATAATGGGCCGATTTTGATAAAATTTGGCATGTACCTTTCTTTTGTAAATGGCTTGGATAAGTTCGTTAGTCAGGAAAATCGGACGAGGTTTTCCGGGAAAATTTTGAGTTTTCATTCGAAAAAAATTCTTATCTCAAAAAGTTATAAGCCGATTTTAATAAAATTTGGCACGTACCTTTCTTTTGTAAAGGGCTTTGACAAGTTTGTTAGTCAGGAAAATCGGACGAGGTTTTTCGGGAAAATTTTGAGTTTTCATTCGAAAATAATTTTTATCTCAAAGAATAATAGGCCGATTTTGATAAAATTTGCTATGTACCTTCCTTTTATAAATGACTTTGACAAGTTCGTTAATCAAAAAAATCAGACGAGGTTTTCCGGGAAAATTTTGAGTTTTCATTTGAAAAAAAATTTTATCTTAAAAAATAAAAAATCTATGATAACCAAATTTGGTAGGTAGGTTTACGATATAAAAAGTAAACTATACACCAAAATTTAGATTTCTATGTTACAAGAAAAAAAAGTTATAATAAAATATTTTGTGCCAGATCATTTCTATGAAAATTCACTACCATAACGCACTTGCTGCGTCCAGGCTTTTTTGTTATATAAATAGTACAAAGCATCTTACAAATAAGTCTAAACTTGTGACTGCAAATGATGCAATTTTGACTAAATTTTAATCTAAATGTCAATTGTTCTAAAGTTCTGTCATCTGATTTCTAATCTCCAAAATTACCTCACCTCATTATGTACCATTACAATTTCTAGAAATATGGATGGTACTTGAAATCAGTTTCTTCATTTTAATCAAAAATGTCTATATTTTAAAACTTGACTCAAATTAAATTCTTATATATAAAAATTGAAACTGACCCCGGATATGGGTTCTAGGGGTCCTAGTTCGCGCTCATTTGCAAACAATTTTTCAAAATTCAAAAGTCGAGATCTCCCCATTAGTGAATTTTTTCTACGAAAATTTACTAAAATGTATTATAGTCTTTGATTCTAGAATACTGTGGTCCAGGCAAGCGCAGTTGTAATGTTTGTAAATAATGCTATCACAACGTTTGTTAAACCGGCGTTCCATTCATTTGTCTTGAGCGGTATTTTTACCGCTCACTGCAGTGTTAAAACGAATGGTATTTCCTTACTATTTTAAACACATGGGTGGGGGACTGTATTGTATACCAATACAGCTCTATCGAGTGAAGTTGTTCGGAAATAACAACGCACACCTAACCCGACCCGAATTCATTCCCAGTTGCTATTGACCTACTCATATTTTCTGAATGAAGACGTGGTGCCGACTTCATTCCAAGTCACTATTAACAGACTATTTATGAAATCAAATAAGTAAATTAAATCGATTGTCATACAATATGTAGTGTATTAAGACTAAGGGAAAAAGAAATAAAACATATTTAACTGTGCACATTTTAATTATATTTTAGGGTGTGCGGCGCACACCTAGTTCACTAGGAGAAATCGCCACTGCAATTTGGGAAGGTCAATCAAAAATATGTTTCTTTCCATAAATTAACCGAAAAAAATTATCTGAAGGTACAGGAGGTGTTAGCCTGTCCAGGGTTGCCACTCGTCTGGAAAACCGTGAAAAGTCAGGGAATTTGTAGGCGACAAAATTTTGTCAGGGAAATCAGGGAAACATTCGGAAAAATTGTGAAATTGACTAAAAGTCAGGGAAAAATAATTTGTTTCCTTTTTATGATAAATAGTTGAAACATTGTGCTTGGTTTTTGTGAAATTCTAAACCATTTGTTTAATGATTTCTTTTTCCACAAAACCACAATAATTTTTTTTAAAATTTTGCGTTAATTGGTCGCTTTGTCCTTGAAATGGGGAAGTGTGTTTTCCGCCATGACACGAAGACCTACTGTATTCTGTAGTTGTGTGTTACACATGTTGGGGGTAAATTGTGGGAGATCAAAGTCAGGGAAATAGATTTTGTCATGTCAGGAAAATAAGGGAAAAGTCAGGGAAATTGATATGCTATTTTTAGTGGAAACCCTTTTGTCGCTAAATTGAAATCCGCAGCACCGGTGCAATTTAGGGTATTAAAAAAAAATCCCAAAAATTATCGCACTGTGCAGATAAAAGGTTTTAACAATGAAACCACTAAAGTTAGGGGTATACCATGTTACATAAAAAAATAAGTACGCTTCGAGCGCTTTCCAAATCTGCAATAAAATATAGGGTGTTCCGTTTAAAAAAACATAGGTTTGATATGCCACTGGAATACCGCACGCCACTGGTAATCAGAAATATTTTAGAAACATAGCGATGGTAATTATGCACAATTTTTCTCTTAGAACTGTTCAATATCTTGTCTGGTAGAGGAGCAATGGTCCGAGCGTCTTAGGTGCTTTTTTTTCTCCCTCAGGGCTCGTCCGCAGCTTTGCCGCCCCGATAGCACTACAACCTTTGGCTTATTGTGCATGCGTCTTAGGTGCTACACCTGTATATCAGACATTAATCATCATGTTTAGACGCAAAACCTTTTTTGAAGGGAGTAAAATAATGCACCCATATAATACTCGGAATGTGGATTTGATGTATCCTACCCACAGACTGATTCTTACTGAGCATGGTGTTTACTATAGTGGAAATAAATTATATAATGGGCTGCCAACACACTTGAAAAACACTAACAACTATTTGGAACTTAAAGAAATGCTTTTTGAATATTTAAATGATTTAGAGGCTTATTCTATTAACGAGTATGTGAAAAATAGTGTGCAGACTGTGTGAAATCATCTGTATTTTGTTATTCATGTATGTATGTATTTATTTTTAGAGAATTTTCTTATATATATATATATATATATATATATATATATATATATATATATATATATATATATATATATATATATATGTTCAGAAAGATTTCCGCGGTCTTTAATGTGAGACATGCTTGGTTCTCGGGTTAAACTGCGTCCAGAATTTATGGAAACTCGACGTTTCGGCTCCTGTTTTGGAGCAATTTTCAAGAGGTAAAGGAAATATGTAAGGACACTCTAAGGCCTCAATCTGCCTACTCCTTGTTTGATACTTGCATCGTATCTCTATTAAATGATACACTAGCATTTACACTTATAATACTACTTTATTATTATAATTGTATTTCACATACAAGAACGTGTTTACATGTTATTTATCTACCAGATGACTGCAGGCATGACCATGCGCATCTCCTATACCGTCAGTATATGTGGTTAGATAACACCATATACATATTTTAGTATATTGGGTTGCCTATGATTATGCCCATATTATACATCCCCTTTTTTAAGATACACTTTTCTTTTTCTTAGTCTAGTTATTAAATAACAAACTTTACTACAAGTCTAGTTTAACAGGTTTTTTAATGATTCTACCAGAACGAGTGGTACTGGTATTGCACTTACTTTGGGTTAGACTGGTTGGTCTGACATTGGTCAATTCACATTGTGGAATGTCACTGGATTCTTGATTGCCTTTATCATATGTTGGGGGTAGAAGAGGCATTGAGTCGCTATTAGAAGGTATGTGCCGCATGACTGAGCTATCCCGATGCTGTTCCATGTCTATCTCATGTGTTATTTCACATGTGTTCTCTGACTCTCTAATATCATGCCTATTCCTTCTCATAGTTTGACCATACTTATCACTTAATATGTATGACCTCGGGGTGTCATGAATGTCAACTACTTTAGCAGATTTCCATGTCTTGTTCACATGATCAAAAACTGTCACATTACTATCTTTTTCCAATTTTTTAAGGATTTTAGAATTTTTATTATAATATTTTTCATTTAAATCTCGTTTGTTTTGTATTTTTTTACTGACATTCTGGCACAAACTGGGTTGTAATAAATCTGCTGAAATTGGAACCTTACTCTTACAGATCCTACTGTTTAAAAGCTGAGATGGTGAGTATCCCATGTTTTTTAAGGGTGAATTTCTGTAATTTAATAGAGCGGACTCAATATCTATAGTCTTACTTCCATCGAATGTTTTCCTTAGTAAATTTTTCGAAATTGACACAGCTTTTTCAGCTAGGCCATTTGATCGCGGATAATTTGGACTTCTAAAAATAAGAGTAAAATTCCAGTTCTTACTAAACGTTTTGAATTTCTCGCTATTATATGGAACATTATCTGTTACAAGGACATCAGGTGATCCAAATCTAGCAAATACAGCCTTAATTCGAGAAATTACAGCATTAGCACTTTTGTCTCTAATGGGCAATAATTCAAGCCAGTTTGAATAAGCATCGAACAAAACAACATAACTCTGGCCTCCGTACGTAAAAATATCTGATGCTACCCGTTCCCAAGGTCTGTTAGGCACAGGATATGACAGCAACATTTCTTTTGGATTTTGCCTTGCATATTTTTCTTGCATGATTTTATAAACGATTCAACATCCATCGCCAATCCTGGCCAATAAAATATTTTGCGAGCTCGGGCTTTTGTTTTTTCTATGCCTAAATGTCCTTCGTGCAATAATATTAACATATCTTTCCTAAGTGTTTGAGGAACTACTAGTTTATTTTCTAAAAATATTAGGTCATCACAAATAAACAAATTTTCTTTAAGTTTCTCATAAATCTTAACCGTCTCAGGAATTTTAAACTTTTGTGTTGGCCAACCATTGACAATGAAGTTTGAAACTATTTTCAGCTGTGGATCTCTGTTAGTTTCTTGTCTAAATTGGTTTTTTCTATCTTCTGACATAGGCAAGGAGTTGACAATGGAATGGACAGCAAATTCAATGTCAGCATCAGACTTAGTCTGATCTGTTTTTAAATAAGCTCTGGAAAGAGTATCTGATATATACATATATTTACCGGGTTTATAAGATACTGTCAAGTTGTAATTTAACAATTTTAACCTCATTCTTAAAATTCGAGGTGAAATACTCTGTAGACTCTTTTTGAAAATGGATTCTAGAGGTTTGTGATCACTATGTACTTTTACAGGGAAACCATAGATAAAGTAATGAAATTTCTTTACTGCAAATAAAATAGCTAAGGTTTCTTTCTCAATTTGAGCGTATTGTTGTTCTGTTTTTGTCAGACTTCGTGATGCGAATGCTATAGGTTTGCTGTCTTGCAGCAAACAAGCTCCCAAGCCGTCCTTAGAAGAGTCTGTCTCTATTTCAATAGTTTTTTCTGGATCAAAAAATGCTAATACTGGCGAATGTGTCAACAAGTGTTTTAAATGATTAAATGATGTTTGGCAGTCTTCAGTCCACTGCCAGTCAACATCCAATCTTGTCAAATTTCTCAGTGGGGCAGATACTTTTGAGAGATTTGAAATGAACTTGCCAACAAATTTAACCATTCCCAAAAATCTTAGGACATCTTGTTTACACTGTGGTGTAGGCATGTTTACAATAGCTTTGACATAATTTGTGTCTGTTTTGACACCATCTTTAGAAAATATCTGACCCATAAATTTAACACTACTTTGTTTAAATTGTGTCTTGCTCTTATTGAATTTTAAATTATACTTTAAAGCTCTATCTAATACTATTTTAAGGTTTCGATCATGTTCAGCCTCAGAGGACCCTGTTACAATTAAATCATCAAAGTAAAGACCTACACCTTCAAGGTCACCAAAAATTTCAAAATTCTTTTTCTGAAACACCTCTGGTGCTGAACATATCCCAAAGGCCAATCTTGTAAACTGGTATCTCCCAAATGGAGTACCAAATGTCATCAAGTCTGAACTTGCATTATCCAATTCTATCTGCCAGTAGCCATCTTTCATATCTAGCACTGTAAAATACTTTTTATTGCTAAGTTTTGCTGATATTTCATCTGCAGATGGAATCAAAAAATGCTCTCGCTGGATCACATCATTCAATTCTTTTGGATCTAGGCACAGCCGCAGGTCTCCATTGCTTTTTTCAACAATAACCAACGGGTGAACCCAATCTGTAGGTTTATCTACTTTTATAATTATTCCTTTTTCCTTAAGATCACATAACTTTGTTTTTAATCTTTCATGTAACACTAGTGGTACACGCCTAATGACACTGATGTGTGGCTTTGCATTTTCTTTTAAAGTTATGTGGTGTTGAGTTGGAAACTTCCCTAGTCCTTCAAAAACTTGTGAGTACAGTTTCACTACATCATCAAGACTCTTAAAGTTATCTTTTTGTACTGAATCTATTCTTTTAATCAAGTTTAAACGTAAGCATTCTTTCAAACCTAACAATGGCATTTGATTTTTTTCATCAACTACAACAAACGACATATTTTGTGTAGTATTCTTAACAGAACAATTTAGGTTAACTACACCTAAGCATTTGATTTTAAAACAATCACCATAAGGTATTAACGAAATGTTTGATTTACGGATTTGGGCTTCTGGTGCAATTTTCTTTAAAGTGTTTAGTGGCAAGACACTAACTTCAGCCCCTGTATCTAGTTTGAATATGACATAACTTTTATTTATAAATACCTGTGTTGTCCACATGGCTTCATTTTTACCTGATGAATCTCTCAAGCGCTTTTCTGAATTAACTGAACTTACTACGAACTCATACTCATCACTTTCTTCACACTTGTCACTTTCACTAAGCTCTGTAGTTTCACTCCTCGAGACTTCATGAACTTTTCTCTTAAATTTTTCACCATTCTTTCCAGCTCTCTTCGACTTTTCTTCTGTATTCTTGCTTTTGACCTGACACACACCAGCGAAGTGGTTTCGCCCTTGGCACCTAGCACACGTCTTGCCCCAAGCAGGACACCTGCCACTTGGATGCTTGTAACCACAGTATTTGCACAGGTTATGATCACTCACTGACTGCCTAGTAGAACGTACCTCAAGTATGGTAGTTTCATTTTGTAGAACTTTGGACTGATCTTTGCTGATTTCTATCGCTCTACATATGTCAATTGCTTTTTTCAATGTTAAATCAGATTCGCGAAGCAATTTCTCCTGTGTAGCTTTGTTATGCACTCCCATGACGATTTGGTCGCGAATCATCTCATCTTGTTGTTGATATTCAGTGTTTTTAACGCCTTTCCTTAATTCTGTCACGAAATTGTCAAAAGGTTGCCCCTCCTGCTGGGCAATACTGTTAAATTTAAACCTTTCAAATATTACGTTTTTCTTAGGTGAGCAATATTCTTTAAACTTTTGCTTCACTGATTCAATAGTTTTCTCTTCCCCATCGAGAAAGGTAAAGGTGTTATACAACTCAAGAGCATCGTCACCGACTAAGTTAAGTAGAACAGCTAACTTCCTGTCGTCTGTTTGTGCAGACATACCGGATGCAGTCATGAAAACATCAAATTTTTGGCTGAACCTTCGCCAATTTTCAGAGATGTTGCCATCCAGTTGCAAAGATTCTGGAGGTTTGAATATAGCTTCCATTTTAGACTAGACACACACTATATTCTTCAGCACTTCAAACTCGGACTCCGCTGCTTCCAACCAGTGGAATTAATTTTCTTAGAAGTTTCACAAGATGCACGTGTGCAGTGTAACCTCTAAACTAAATCACAAGTTTTTCATTGAGTTACTAACAATTTTTAACCTGACACCATGTTTGATACTTGCATCGTATCTCTATTAAATGATACACTAGCATTTACACTTATAATACTACTTTATTATTATAATTGTATTTCACATACAAGAACGTGTTTACATGTTATTTATCTACCAGATGACTGCAGGCATGACCATGCGCATCTCCTATACCGTCAGTATATGTGGTTAGATAACACCATATACATATTTTAGTATATTGGGTTGCCTATGATTATGCCCATATTATACACTCCTCAGAGTGATGGACAAAGGTGGGTAAAGGAAATATATAAGGACACTCTAAGGCCTCAATCTTATGCACAATCAACCAAGGGTTGCGGTGCTATCGGGGCGGCAAGGCCGCGGACGAGCCCTGAGGGAACAAAAAAAAAAAAAAAAAAAAAAGGCCTCAATCTGCCTACTCCTTAGAGTGGTGGATAAAGGTAGGTTGGGTTGTTGTAGCTCGATTACGGGGCCTCAATCTGCCTACTCCCCAAATCTCGCTGGAGATCGTCTGTGAGGTCTCAGTGTGTTCAACCCTAGGCCTCAGAGAGATCTGGCAGTTCGTTGCAAGTCTTGTCTTATATAGGTCGTTTCGTCTACCTGTTGCGTCATCAGTGAAAGTAGTGGGGTCACCGTCAATTAAGTGGGGGGATAATGATGCAACAAAATTGTCTGTGGAATTCATTTCCCTTTTGTGTGTTTGCAAAGAAGATATAATAGGTTTCCAAGTAGTCGGAAGGCGAAGACCATCATCTCTCTTATTTAAACAATCGGGACGTTTTTCAATCTCGATTGCTTCGCGGATAATTCTCGTTTTGAAATTGTAAACCGGTGCTATTGTTTTGGCATTATCGAAGTCTATTTTGTGCCCTGTATGAATATGATGCATGGCCAGCGCCGATGAGGGGTCGGATTTTCTAACTGCGAGGGTGTGTTCGTATATTCTATTGTGGATGCGTCTGTTTGTTTGTCCTACGTAAGTTCGGGAACAGTCGGAACAAGGAATTTCGTAAACTCCGTGGGATTCGTTTGGAATCGTATCCTTGGGAGTTTTTATAAGATTTGATAGTTTTTGGTCTGTTGTGAATACGGTTTTGATATTATGGGTTCTGAAAATTCGGCTGATTTTGTCGGTGACACCTTTAATGTATGGTAAAAACGCTGTGTGTTGTTGTGTGGACGCTGTTTGTTCTTGTTGTGGTGTAGTGGTTTGTTGTTGTGCGTTTCTAATGTTTCGTAGTATGTGATTGTTGTCGTATCCGTTTTCTAGCAATGTCTGTCTTAAAAAGTTTAATTCTGTCTGTTTGTTGTTGTTGTCCGTTAGTCTAAGGGATCGTGTTACTAATGTTCGAACCACGGAATTTAGTTGCGATGGGTGATGGTGAGATTGGGCGTTAAGATACCGATTAGTGTGGGTTGGTTTTCGGTGGACAGTGTAAGAAAATCCTCTGACTGGGTTTTTAGTGATGCGTACATCTAAGAAAGGCAAAGAAAAAATATTTTCCATTTCCATGGTAAACTGGATTTGGGGGTTGATGTTATTTAGGTAAGAAAGGAATTCGTCTAGAGATTCTTTGCCGTGTGGCCAGACAGCGAAAATGTCGTCAACGTATCTTAACCAACACGTTGGTTTAAGTTGGGATGAATTGAGGGCTTGCGTCTCGAAGTTTTCCATGAAAATGTTGTCCAATGCAGGAGAGAGGGGTGAACCCATTGGAGCACCTCGAACTTGTTTGTAAAATTTGTTTTGAAAAAGGAAATAAGTGTTAGATGTGCAGTGTTCCACAAGAGCTAAGGTATCGTGGGAAATATTGTGTTTATTTTTGAGAATGTCAAGGGTTTCAGATAGAGGTATATTGGTGAATAAGGAAACTATATCAAAGCTAACTAGGATGTCGTTTTGAGAAATGGTGTTGTTTTGAAGAAGGTCGATGAAATGGGTGGAGTTTTTGACATAGGATGTAGCGTTTTCTATTAATGGTTGGAGAGTTTTGGCTAGATGTTTTGCAAGTTTTTGTGTGGGTGAACGGTGGGCACTTACGATGGGGCGAAGGGGAATATCAGGCTTATGGATTTTCGGGAGACCATATTTTCTAGGGATGCGAGATGATTTTTCGCGGGGGATTAGTTCTTTTTTGAGGTCAGGATTGAGTTGGGAGTTGTTGATGATAGTTTTGGTTTTCTTTTCCAGATAAGTTGTAGGGTCGTTAGGGATTTGTTTGTAGTCTGTGTTGTTTAGTATATTGTCCATCTTTTGTATATAGTCTGTTTTGTCAAGTATGACTGTAGCGTTGCCTTTGTCTGCTGGTAGGATTATAATTTCTGTGTTTCGGTTTAGGTCTCTGATTGACTGTCGTTCGTGAGGAGAAAGGTTGGAAGGTGGAAGTTTGGCAGAACGTAATATTCTTGCAATGTCTTGTCTCGTAATTTCAGCTTCGTCAGTCGGTAAGTGTGTTATTGCATCTTCTGATTGAGAAATTATCTTTTCTATTGAGATGAATTTAGGGGTTGGTGCAAAATTAAAACCTTTGGATAGGACTTTGATGGCGACGTCACTTATGGTGTCACAACAAAAGACCGACGTACAAAAAAGAAAATTACAGCAGCTTCTAGACAACAAAAATCTCACACAACACACACATAATGCCAATCCTCCTATAGTAGTTCACAACCTTTCAAATTCCACCATTCCACCACGTTCTGCCAAACTTCCACCTTCCAACCTTTCTCCTCACGAACGACAGTCAATCAGAGACCTAAACCGAAACACAGAAATTATAATCCTACCAGCAGACAAAGGCAACGCTACAGTCATACTTGACAAAACAGACTATATACAAAAGATGGACAATATACTAAACAACACAGACTACAAACAAATCTCTAACGACCCTACAACTTATCTGGAAAAGAAAACCAAAACTATCATCAACAACTCCCAACTCAATCCTGACCTCAAAAAAGAACTAATCCCCCGCGAAAAATCATCTCGCATCCCTAGAAAATATGGTCTCCCAAAAATCCATAAGCCTGATATTCCCCTTCGCCCTATCGTAAGTGCCCACCGTTCACCCACACAAAAACTTGCAAAACATCTAGCCAAAACTCTCCAACCATTAGTAGAAAACGCTACATCCTATGTCAAAAACTCCACCCATTTCATCGACCTTCTTCAAAACAACACCATTTCTCAAAACGACATCCTAGTTAGCTCTGATATAGTGTCCTTATTCACCAATATACCTCTATCTGAAACCCTTGACATTCTCAAAAATAAACACAAAATTTCCCACGATACCTTAGCTCTTGTGGAACACTGCACATCTAACACTTATTTCCTTTTTCAAAACAAATTTTACAAACAAGTTCGAGGTGCTCCAATGGGTTCACCCTTCTCTCCTGCATTGGCCAACATTTTCATGGAAAACTTCGAGACACAAGCTCTCAATTCATCCCAACTTAAACCAACGTCTTGGTTAAGATACGTTGACGACATTTTCGCTGTCTGGCCACACGGCAAAGAATCTCTAGACGAATTCCTTTCTTACCTAAATAACATCAACCCCCAAATCCAGTTTACCATGGAAATGGAAAATAATTTTTCTTTGCCTTTCTTAGATGTACGCATCACTAAAAACCCAGTCAGAGGATTTTCTTACACTGTCCACCGAAAACCAACCCACACTAATCGGTATCTTAACGCCCAATCTCACCATCACCCATCGCAACTAAATTCCGTGGTTCGAACATTAGTAACACGATCCCTTAGACTAACGGACAACAACAACAAACAGACAGAATTAAACTTTTTAAGACGGACATTGCTAGAAAACGGATACGACAACAATCACATACTACGAAACATTAGAAACGCACAACAACAAACCACTACACCACAACAAGAACAAACAGCGTCCACACAACAACACACAGCGTTTTTACCATACATTAAAGGTGTCACCGACAAAATCAGCCGAATTTTCAGAACCCATAATATCAAAACCGTATTCACAACAGACCAAAAACTATCAAATCTTATAAAAACTCCCAAGGATACGATTCCAAACGAATCCCACGGAGTTTACGAAATTCCTTGTTCCGACTGTTCCCGAACTTACGTAGGACAAACAAACAGACGCATCCACAATAGAATATACGAACACACCCTCGCAGTTAGAAAATCCGACCCCTCATCGGCGCTGGCCATGCATCATATTCATACAGGGCACAAAATAGACTTCGATAATGCCAAAACAATAGCACCGGTTTACAATTTCAAAACGAGAATTATCCGCGAAGCAATCGAGATTGAAAAACGCCCCGATTGTTTAAATAAGAGAGATGATGGTCTTCGCCTTCCGACTACTTGGAAACCTATTATATCTTCTTTGCAAACACACGAAAGGGAAATGAATTCCACAGACAATTTTGTTGCATCATTATCCCCCCACTTAATTGACGGTGACCCCACTACTTTCACTGATGACGCAACAGGTAGACGAAACGACCTATATAAGACAAGACTTGCAACGAACTGCCAGATCTCTCTGAGGCCTAGAGTTGAACACACTGAGACCTCACAGACGATCTCCAGCGAGATTTGGGGAGTAGGCAGATTGAGGCCCCGTAATCGAGCTACAACAACCCAACCTACCTTTATCCACCACTCTAAGGAGTAGGCAGATTGAGGCCTTAGAGTGTCCTTACATATTTCCTTTACCTACCTTTGTCCACCACTCTAAGGAGTAGGCAGATTGAGGCCTTAGAGTGTCCTTACATATTTCCTTTACCCACCTTTGTCCATCACTCTAAGGAGTAGGCAGATTGAGGCCTTAGAGTGTCCTTACATATTTCCTTTACCCACATTTGTCCACCACTCTAAGGAGTAGGCAGATTGAGGCCTTAGAGTGTCCTTACATATTTCCTTTACCCACCTTTGTCCATCACTCTAAGGAGTAGGCAGATTGAGGCCTTAGAGTGTCCTTACATATTTCCTTTACCCACATTTGTCCACCACTCTAAGGAGTAGGCAGATTGAGGCCTTAGAGTGTCCTTACATATTTCCTTTACCCACCTTTGTCCATCACTCTGAGGAGTAGGCAGATTGAGGCCTTAGAGTGTCCTTACATATTTCCTTTACCTCTTGAAAATGGCTCCAAAACAGGAGCCGAAACGTCGAGTTTCCTTAAATTCTGGACGCGGTTTAACCCGAGAACCAAGCATGTCTCATATATATATATATATATATATATATATATATATATATATATATATATATATATATATATATATATATATATATATATATATATATATATATATATATATATATATATATATATATATATATATATATATATATGGGCCGATTTTAACTAAAGTTGGTGAATAAATTTCTTTTGCAAATGGCTTGGAAAAGTTCGTTAGCCAGGAAAATCTGCCAAGGTTTTCCCAGAATATTTGTGTTTTCTTTCGAAAAAAAATCATATCTCCGGAATTAACAAAGTAAGGGCAACCAAATTTGGTACGCGGATTTATATCCTTATAGGTAAGTTACCTACCAAAATTTAGCTATATAGGTCTAAAGACAAAAAAGTTATAGGCATTTAAAGAAAATAAATTGGGGTTTCCTCAAAACGTCAAAGTCGCGATTTGAAACGTTAAAATTGGCAACATTTAGACAAAGAACTTGAATCTAATACGGGCTAATGGAAATAAAATGTCCCAAGAAGGATGTTTTACAAACCCTGAAGTCTTAGTTTCAACCGTCATTGTCCTTCATTTACTAAAATATTTCCAGAAAATTCATTTCAAATAGACCCTTTCTCTGATGCTTGGCAGTAGCCTTAGCTATAGAGTTTATCGTTTAATGGTATAGCATTTTTGTCGAATTTTCGTAAAAAATCAATAATGCTCAATATATCCGTTATTATACAAAATATGAAAAAAATTTGTATATATTAATTATAGAGTGTCTTGAGCTACATCTTAAAAAAATATTTCCACAATCACAGGCTGGCCCATAAGTCGTTGGTGATACAAATTTTCTTTTTTTTTTTAAATCAAACAGACCTTATGTTATTGCATTTTTGTATTTTCCATCGAAATATAATGCATGTTTGTAAGAAAAACATTCTGGACGCAGCAATTACGTTATGGTAGCAAACTTTTTTTGTTTATGTAGAAATCATTGTCTGTAAAATTTTGGTAATTAGTAATAAATGTTTAATAAATCATTGTAAAAAAATGTTTTTGGATTTTCGCAAAAAAGTTGTTTACAATTTTTTTTGTAAGTTTTGTCGAAAAGCTTTTTTGTAAATAATTATATCATGGTAGGTGGCTAAATACCTTGAAGAAGTTCGTTGGCCAGGAAAATCGGGCCAGTTTTTCGGGAATATTTTAAGTTAGTTTTCGAAAAATATTTGCCCTTTTTCCAACAACAAAGTTATTTTGATAAAATGTGGTACATTGTTCCCACTATAGAGGTTATACTGGTAACTAAATTTGATGCCTGTTTTTCTTTAAAAAAAAAGACATATTTGTTATAAAAAACATTTAAATGAGAATTCATTACCATAACGCACTTGCTGCGTCCAGAGTTTTTTATTGAATTAAATTATTACTTCCACATCATCACGTGTGGAAGGATGGCATCAGCGACAAAGATTTCAATTATTTTTTTCCCATAAACCTCGTAAAAAGGTACGTCTGTCTGTTAGTAGGCGCAATAAGTTTCGAATGAATTGAGATATCCCCTTCAAATCCAGTTAGCAGCCGACAAAGGAACGCTTCGAATTGTTTTTGGGTAAGATCGCTTTAGGGGGTAGGGGATAAATGAGGGGTGATTTACTGAAAATTGACATTTTTTCATTAAAACTCAAGTAATATAACGTTTCAGTAGGTTTTTTTTTTATTTTATTTTTTTATTTCAAAAACACACCACGAGGGCTTACAGCCTAAATACTATCGTACCGTGGGTGTCGACAAGGAGGAAAGAGGCAACTTGTTAATTCTGGACTTGAAGGTTTGGAGGTTCGGGGGAGAAGGAAAAACATGTGCCGGCAAGGAATTCCACAACTTGGAAGTCCTCGGGACAAAAGAGCGGGCATAACAAGATGTTCTATGTCTGGTGACCTGGACAGTAAAAGGGTGCATTCGCTCTATTCCCCTGGTAGATCTGTTGGGGGCAGCAGGTGGAGGAACTATGGAAGAAAGCTCCTCTGAGCAGTGCCCGTGTAGATATCTATAAAAGAGAGAGAGGTAACCAACGGCACGTCGGTGGGCAAGGGATGGTAGCCTTTTGGTGAGGGTAGGGTCACCGATGAGACGTATAGCTCTGTTCTGAATGGAGTCCAGGATAGCGAGTGTAGAAGCGGCAGCAGTACCCCAGATGTGGGAGCAGTATTCGAGGTTTGGTCTTATTTGTGAAATATATAAGGTATAGAGATTAGCTGGTGAAAAGTATTTGCGAGTCCGGAAGAGGAAACCTAATTTCTTAGCAGCCGCTTCTGCAATTGATGTGACATGTTGGTGCCAAGTGAGATTTCGATCTACAGAAATGCCAACAAGTGAAAAGGACTCATTACTTTGAATAACTTGGTTGTTTATTGTGATGGGTCTAGGGCTGGTGTATGTCTTATGAGAAAGAAACCAAGACTGTGATTTCGTGGGGTTGAATAGGTTATAGGAGTACGAATATTTTCTTTGTGGTCAAGTTATGGACCCTAAGTTCATTTCGTGAGAATCTTTCTGCATAAAGTAAATTATCACAGGTATGTGGAGGTGATGATTCAATTTGCAACATTATTTTTTCTTTGACACATTCTTTTTAGATTCAATCACTTTTGTAAGAGTGCTGAGCTCATTTTGAATAAAGTTTATTATTATTATTTATATTTGTGTTTCTCGTGCCTGGTCTCTGACCGGTGAGCCCGCACAGGTGTGTAATTTGGTGTAGATTACACATAGTGTGGTTAGGTTTGTATGTGAGTGGGCCATATCGGCCCTCCACCGCGACCTTAAGGTCTATTGTGGCTCACGCCTAAAGTCTATATTTCGCCCAACAAATCCAGCCTCCTGCAGAGGTCGATAATCTTTGTGGGCGAAAGTTGATCCAGGTCTTCTGGAGCAAGCTTTACCTTGCCAAAGAGCAGGTATCTAGTCCTGTCCGCTGCCGGACAGTAACACAGCACATGCTCTGCTGTTTCTTCATTCTCCAAGCACAGCCGGCACTCGTTCTCCTGACCGACCCCAATACGGTGCATGTGGTGCCGCAAGCGGCAGTGTCCTGTATACAGGCCGACTAGAGTTCTCAGTTGTTGTCTGTTCAACTCTAGAAGCTTTTTAGCCCTTGACTCAGACAGGCCATTTATGAAGGCCTTAGAGTGGGCTAATCCTGGAAGATTTTGCCAATATTGGATTGTCATTCTTTCTGTCCAGGTCTTTAAGGTGCGTTTTGCTGTGCAAGGTGTTATCCCCAGCACCGGTTCTGGTCCAACAAAGTCACTCTGGGCCCCACTCTTGGCAAGCGCGTCGGCCGCAACATTGCCGTCATGGTCCGAGTGACCCGGTATCCAGACCAGCGACACCTCATTACAGCTGCCCAATTTGTTAAGGGCAGATTTACAACTCCATACCGTCTTTGAATTACACCGGTAGGAACCAAGAGCCTTTATTGCAGCTTGGCTATCTGCATATATCTTTATCGATTTGTTTGTGCACAGGTCTTTTAAACTTTCCCTTGCACACATCTCGATGGCATACACTTCTGCCTGGTGTATGGTTGCGTACTTGCCGAGGCTAGCTGAAAGTCTAGCATCGGTGCTGCCCCCATATGCGCCGGCTCCTACTCCCAAATTGGTTTTGGAGCCGTCAGAGTACCAGCAGAGGTCCGCTCTCAACAGGGTCGATTGATTCCGGTCCCAGTCCTCCCTTTCCGGGAGGACGGTCTTGAAAGACAGATCTCTGCTGATTTTTGTAGGCATCAAGTCTGAGACCATTCCCAGTATCCTGTGACAATCACTGTCATCAAGGAGACCGGACCCTCTCAGATTGACTTCCCTCGGCATGTCATCTGCCGTTTGTTTTAGTCTGTACGTTGTCCACCTCGCCACCCTCTCCAACCATATGTGAAGTGGGGGAATATTGAGGAGGACCTCCACAGCGGCTGATGGTGCGGTGCTTATCGCTCCCGTTATCATCAGACAAGCTTGTCTCTGTAGATGAGCCAGTTTGGCCCTCGCGATACCACGAAGTACCTTAGGCCACCAAACTATGGCTCCATATGTTATCGTTGGCCTGATAACCACTACATAGAGCCAGTACATCTGTTGGGGGTTTGTTCCCCAGTTGTTACCACAGATTCTCCGGCAGGTCCACAGGGACAGTTTGGCCTGCGGATAACGTTTTCCAACTGTATATCCCAGTTGAGCTTCTTATCTAGGGTAACACCCAGATATTTTGCTTGGTCCGAAAATGGAATGGTTTCCCCCATAAGAATAGGTGGTTTTAATTTGTCCAACCTTCTTCTTCTGGTAAAAGGAACAATGATCGTTTTGCGGGGGTTCACAGACATCTGTTCCCTCCGGCACCAATCATTGATTACATTTAGTGCCCCTTGAAGAGTACTTGCCAGTTCCTCCTCAGATTTGCCTCTAACCATTATGACAAGATCATCAGCATACGCCTGGACCTCAACCTCCCAGAGTCCGAGGATAGCCAGAAAATCGTCCACAAAGAGGGACCACAGCAGGGGGGATAGTACGCCCCCCTGAGGACACCCCCTCGCAGCCCTGACGCCGACCACCTCTCCCCGCAACGAGGTAATAATGGTCCGATTGTGCAGCATGTTTCCGATCCAGCCACAGATGGTAGGTTCCACCCCCCTAGCGATAGTGGCCTCGTAGAGGGAGATCGGTAATGCATTATTAAATGCGCCTTCGATGTCGAGAAATGCCGCCACCGCAACCTCTCCATTTTCCAGAGAGTGTATGATCTTCTCGACGAGGTTATTGAGCGCTAACTCAGTTGATTTGCCAGTTTGATAGGCATACTGGTGGGTATTTAGGGGGTTAACGGTTAAGATGTTCCCCCTAATGTGTCCGTCCAGTATTTTTTCCAATCCCTTCAGGAGGAATGATGTAATACTGAGAGGTCTCAGTGATGTAGGTAGGAGGTCCTTACGTCCCAATTTGGGAATGTAAACCGCCCTAACCATCGTCCAGCTGGATGGAATGTAGTCCCAGGCCAGACTGGCTCTGTACAGCCTGATAAGGTGAGGTAGGAGAATCTCCAGTCCCTTTTGTAGTAGGACCGGTACCACCCCATCCTCCCCTGGCGACTTGAATGGCTGGAAATGATTCACAGCACACTCCACTGCCGAGGCTGTTACTATTCGCCGAGCAACTCGCCAGTCCTCCCCATGAAGGCGTTTAAATCGTCCCTCAGTCGGTAGGACCTCTCTGTTGCTCAGGATCAGACAATCTGGGAAGTGTGTGTGTGCTAAGAGCTCTAACGTTTCTTTCCGAGATTCAGTAAAGGAACCATCTGGTCGTTTTATCGATCCCAGCTCCTGAACACGGTCGCGTGAGAGAATCCTGTGGATTCTGGCGCTGCTGGGCATATTATTAATGTCCCCGCAGAACCTCCTCCAGGACTCCCTCTTAGCGTTCCTAATATCTTTGTTATAGTGTGTTAGAGCGGTTTTATATTGCTCCCAGTTGCCTGTAGTCTAGCACGATTGAAGAGACGTCTAACTTCCCTTCGTAGTTTATCGAGGTTATTATTCCACCAAGTAGACCCCCGACTGTCTTTCTTTGACCTTAGTGGACAGTTTTCGTAATATGCAGAGACAACAGCTTCCCTAACTTGTTCAGCCGCAATCTCAATCTCATCACGATCCCTCACTGTGGGGATAGCGGACCCAAGACCTGCGGCGAGGGACTGTTTGTACCCTTCCCAATCCGTCCTTCTCGGATCGCGATACTCCACCACAGGTCTAGGGCCTGTTACAATCTCAAAGGATATGGGCATGGTCAGAACATGAGGGTTCAGACGACACCCTCCATTTGAGAATTTTTGAGCTCAAAAGTCTTGAGCTGATCGTGAGATCTAAAACCTCTCTACGATTAGCTGTAAGAAAGGTGGGTTCCGAGCCTATGTTGTTGACAACCAGCTCCTCCCCTAAAATGTATTCAAATAGTGATTCACCTCGTCTGTTAGTGTCCGTGCTCCCCCAAGCCAAGTGATGGGAGTTCGCATCACACCCCATTACGAGGTGATAGTTGTTCCTCTTGCAGAAGGCGATCAATTTCCGCACCTCTGCTGGAGGTGGTTGTTCTGCATCTCTGTCTCCAGGGAAATAGGCCGAACAGGCCACTACTTCCAGCCTGGTCCCCCCGGATGTGATCACGAGATGGATGGATGCCATGTCCTTGGTGCAGTACTCTGAAAGTGTAAAATACTGCAAGTTGTTTCTGATCCAGATACAGGCTCTGGGGTTGGTACCAGTGCCCACCTCTACTATCTTACCAGAAGTGTTACCCAGCCCTTTAGTTCGTTCAGAATTGGCCTTCCAGGGCTCTTGGAGAAGAGCAATATCTATTTGCTCTTCCTTTAATTTCATGCTAAGGAGGTATGTCGCAGCCTTAGCATGATGCAAATTAGCTTGGATGCACCTTATGTTGGTGGGCATGGGGGTAGGAATATAGGAGTGTATAGAGGATAAAGGAGTAGGTTAAGGAGCTCGAAAGGAAAGAGAATTATGGTGCAGGTTCCTCCTCCTTTTTAGAAGCTCGATTACCAAGCTTCCTATAGGAGGGTCTACCTTTGGTAGTCGTCGTAGGGGTGGACTTTCCTTTCCCCTGTTGTTTCCCTCTGGAGGTTCCAGTGGAAGGTTGAATCCTGCCACCTCCTCTATTGGGTCTGTGTAAGTCGTGTCCATGTTTGGTCCCACCAGCAGCAAGGGAAAATAAACCTTCATGGAAGAGCCCCGCATCCCATGAAGAGGCATTTACACAGGGAGGTCGCCCGGTTTCCCTGGGGAGGGTTAACGTTAGCGACAGAATTACCATCCTGCCAATGCCCGGCCATTTCGGCCAGAAGCATCATCGCTTCGGCACCAACCCGCCAACGACCTTGCGATGTGGGTTTTTAATAGAGGACTCTCCTCGCAATGCCGGCCAATTAAGGCAAGCATTCCCGGCCCTCCTAAGACATGACTAGGAAGGGTTACGGTTTGGTTAGTTCATTTAGTTCACGTCTAATAGTAGACGCTATCCAGGGTGCACCACAGGGAGGCGAACTAACTTTTCACCCCAATATAGTGTGGCTCAAAACATTTAGGAGTAAAAATTGTGTCTGTAGCTGAAAAAGGATAATCCCTGAAATTCGTCTGCAGTTTTGATTTTTATTTGGATTGCTTTAAAATTTCAGAGTATGTGCACTAACTTTCTTTCAGAGAGAATAATGTTACGATTAACCCTATCTCCGACTTTTAATATTATTCAACAACCAGACTCTTTAATAGTTTTGTAAAAATGTTATATTGTTCAATAAATTATTATCATTATATAGAATGGTTCACATGCAACATCATGTGATGAAACATGAAACCTTATCCAGGTGTCAGAAGAATTAAACTTGTTAACTGTTAAGTGCAAATAACATGAATAATTTCAACAGTAGCGGCTCGTGCCTTAATGCATTGGGGGTGCGCAAGAAAAAAAGTACGGGACGCAGTAAGTGCGTTATGGTAGTGATTTTTATTAAATGCTTCAAATTTGAATAACTCTAGTTTCTACGAACTTAGAAAGTTTTGGTGTATAGCAGGGTCTTACCCAGGGCAACATATCCACCAAATTTCATCAAAATAACTTTGTAATTTAGAAAAAAAAATTTTTCAAAAGAAAACTCAAAATTTGAATAACTCAATTTTCTAAAAATGTATAAAGTTGAATTTTAGTGTGTAGTAAGGTCTTTTACAAGGCAACATATCCACCAAATTTCATTAAAATACCTTTGTAATTTTCGGAGAAAAAGAATTTTTTTGAAACAAAACTCAAAATTTTCCCGGCAAACATTATCCGATTTTCCTGACTAACGAACTCATCCAAGCCATTAATAAAAGAAAGGCACTTGCCGAGTCTCATCGAAATCAGTTGCTAATTTTTTGAGTTATTGGTTGGATACATGTGTATATATATATATATATATATATATATATATATATATATATATATATATATATATATAAATTGAAACTGACCCCGGATATGGGTTCTAGGGGTCCTAGTTCGCGCTCATTTGAAAAAATTTTTGCAAAGTCTCTCCATCGATACCTCTTTATTAGTGAATTTTTTTTAAATAAAAATTCACTAAAAATGATGGGCTCGCCTATTTTTTCCCCGAAATGTATTATAAAAAAACCTACTTACTAAACTTAATAATTATTAACTACTTACCAAGTTTTCCTGTAGTTAGTTATACATTATAGTAGTTAAAAAGTTAACCTTTAAATTTAATATATCATCCACTGAATTAATCACAGTATCACAATTATTTTGTCCACTTATTAAACAACCCGAAGTAGTAACCATAATAATAATAGTAATTGTCTTGTTAGAACATGTAAACAACAACGAATTGATCTATTTAAAAATCAATCCGACGCGAAGACGAAAATTACTAGTTAGTAGGTACACACGCTCTGCCAAAAGTCCACTACAAACTGGAAGTGTGTAATTTTATAACGCACAACAGATTGCTTATTCGGTCGTTTTTGACGATGATAGGCGATCATTTCGCACTGAAGTATCGCATTTCCTGAGAGCGCCGAAAAATACACACCACTGCCCGACTGCTTTATATGGATGTATATAACGTCTGCAACGATTAACACTATACTTATTCTGATTCTGTATTAATGGCTGCCGACTTTCTGCGATCCTCGATATACTAATTTTGTTTGTTGAATGCAGGAGGTAAAAAAGTAAATAAAAATTTATTAAAATATAGCATAGCAAAAATATTATTTTTTCCACGGCAGGCGGCAGTGCGCACGGACTTATTGAGGAGCCGCCCCTGAATTTCAGTTAATTCTAAATGCAAAATTGTTTCAGCAAATTAACATTCTTAAAAAAAAAACACTTCTTTTAACCAGTTATAGTATATTTATTTTAAGTTGAACATCAATGGGATAAAATAACCGTTTGACTGCATTAAGTAGAAAGTATGACAGAAGCTTACCTTTAGTGTAAACCTTTTTGTAAAGAAGTTACAAGCTAAAGAAATGCATTTTTATTTAATTATGCTTAAATGTTACGTCTACCTAACTAAATTTTATCCCATTTATAATCGTTGGAAATATCAAAACAGTTAATTTACTTGAGAACTAACTATAGAAATACAATTTTAGTGCGTTTTAAATATAGAAATAAATTCAGTAGGCTATAATACATAGGAAAAATACACTTTGTTTTGATTTGTTACTTATTTATTAGAAGTATACTTAATAAAACTTCAGTGATACTGCAGATGAGCGGCAAACTAGCGTTAAATAAATCTATTGCTGACAGATAAAGTTTACTACCTTATATACACTTTGATACTATTTGCATATTGTGGAATTTTGTCTTTGATTTTGTCATTGCCGAGTAATTGATAATATTAGTTCATCGCTGGTCACATATGGTAAGTTTAAACATTATTTTGTTGTGAAATGCATGGTTTTGTGCTTTCTTCAGTTTTGTTCTATATTTTGGTAATCCTGTCTTGTAGACACCTCTTTAGTAAACAAACAATTCAGGTGAAATCGGAACGTGAAGTGGACGCTGTACGATGTGCACTGTTGCCAGATGAGTATTAGCAAGGGTCATTTTAAATATAGAAGGAAATCAAGGGGTGAACAAATGTTTTTATAATGTAAATAAATCATAATATGGCGTCATCTACATAAATCGATATTTGACATATTTTGCGGAAAGCAGTAGGAAAACGGAAATGTAAAAAGTTAATTTTCAGCCATGGTGGTCCAGGGGAAAAAACGTGGGCCTGTCCTCCCTTTTTAGGTACATCATTAATATCAACAGAGGTTGTGCCATTGTGATTGAGAAAGGTCATCTGCACGTTCCACCCTTCCCAGGGGGCGCAAAGCCGTCGGTCCCGTGCCCATGCGATGTTGGGCACGTTAAAGACCCAAATTTCCCGGACAGTGAGGTGAATGAATCACACTTTAGTTAAGTCAATGAAGCAATTTCTATTGACAACTGTCGATGATAAACATAACCGAGAAAATTGCTGAAAATGGGCTTACCTTCGGGACTGTTTGTTTTTATTTTAGTTTCTGACCTTAAATAAGTGTAAAAACAATGAAGCAATTTCCGTTGCAAATTCCTGATGATAAATCCAACTGTATATGCTAATTGCAAACGGTATGCAATATGTTATTTCGAAAAGTCGCGCAATGTTTCATGGTCATGAAGCAGTTTCTACTGACAACTGTCGATGCTAAACATAACCGAGAAAATGGGCTTCCCTTCGAAGTGTTTGTTTTTATTTTAGTTTCCGACCTCAAATGAGTGTGAAAACTGAATGAAGCAATTTCCGTTGCGAAATGCCGATGATAAATACAACTCTGTATGCTAATAGCAGACGGTATCCAATTTATTATTTAGAAAAGTCGCAATGTTTCATGGTAATGAAGCAATTTCTACTGACAACTGTCGATGATAAACGTAACCAAGAAAATGGCTCAAAATGGGCTTCTCTTCGAAGTGTTTATTTATATTTTAGTTTCCAACATTAAAACGTCAAATGAGTATGAAAAGTGAATGAAGCAATTTCCGTTGAGAATTGCCCATGATAAATACAACGCTGTATGCCAATAGTAAACGGCATCCAGTAACTTATTTTGAAAAGTCGCAATGTTTCATGGTAATGAAGCTATTTCTATTGAAAACTGTCGATGAATTTGCAACAAACATTGCTTCATTGACTGTTGTTACAAATTGCTTCATTACCATGAAACATTGCGACTTTTCGAAATAACAAATTGGATACCGTCTGCTATTAGCATATACAGTTGTATTTATCATGGGCAATTCGCAACGGAAATTGCTTCATTCACTTTGCATACTTATTTTAGGTTGGAAACTAAAATATAAACAAACACTTCGCAGGGAAACCCATCGAGAGCCATTTTCTCGGTTATGTTTATCATCGACAGTTTTCAGTAGAAATTGCTTCATTACCATGAAACATTGCGACTTTTAGAAATAATAAATTGGATACCGTTTGCTATTAGCATATACAGTTGTATTTATCATCGGCAATTCGCTACGGAAATTGCTTCATTCAGTTTTCACACTCATTTAAGGTCGGAAACTAAAATAAAAACAAACACTTCAAAGGGAAGCCCATTTTCAGCCATTTTCTGGGTTATGTTTAGCATCGACAGTTGTCAGTAGAAACTGCTTCATGACCATGAAACATTGCGCGACTTTTCGAAATAATATATTGCATCCGTTTGCAATTAGCATATACAGTTGGATTTATCATCAGGAATTTGCAACGGAAATTGCTTCATTGTCTTTACTAAAGTGTGATTCATTCACCTCACTGTCCGGGAAATTTGGGTCTTTAACGTGCCCAACATCGCATGGGCACGGGACCGACGGCTTTATGCCCCCTGGGAAGGGTAGAGCGTGCAGATTACCTTGCTCAATGACAACGGCACAACCTCTGTTGATGTTACTGATGTACCTAAAAAGGGAGGAGAGGCCCACGTTTTTCCCCTGGACCACCATGGCTGAAAATTAACTGTTTACATTTCCGTTTTCCTACTGCTTTGCGCAAAATATGTCAAATATCGATTTATGTAGATGACGCCATATTATAATTTATTTACATGATAAAAACATTTGTTCACCCCTTGATTTCCTTCTATATTTAAAATGACCCTTGCTAATACTCATCTGGCAACAGTGCACATCGTACAGCGTCCACTTCACGTTCTGATTTCACTCGAATTGTTTGTTTACTAAAGAGGTGTCTACAACACAGGATTACCTACATTTTCTACTCAGGTCGGGGTGGGTTAGGTTAGGTCAGGAAAAATGTCTTCAAATTAGCGTGAACTCCGCCCCCTAGAACACATCCGGGGTCAGTTTAAATTTTTATAGTGTTTTGTGCATAAATGACAAGAAAAATGTCCCATCAACCACCAAACAAACTGGGGAACCTGCAGCAAATAGGCGTACTGGAGGGGAGATAACATTATTAAGAGAGTATTGATGCAAAATGTGAAAAAGGCTGCTTATAGAGGTCCAAGGAAGCTGTTTTTATCTATTTAACCTTTAAATTTCCTTCTCCGCCCATGTTTCTTGAAAACATTTTTTGGAAATCACATGTGCGGCTCATCTGCATAATTACTGAAACTTCTACACAAAAATCTTACATTTACTAATTATCTCCATTTTCATTTGAGCTAGATGAAGATGTGTCCGAGTCACTATCTTCACTGTCACTACTAGAACTGCCACTGGCATCACTGTCATCATTGGAATCACTGCTACTGTCACTGGAACTTGAACTGCTGCTGCTGCTACTATCATTATTGTTTTGCTTTTCTTGTTTTTTCTTTGTGTTTTTAGCACTTCCACCAACTTGTGATGTTGATTCTGTTGTTGCCTCTTCTAACAGTTTTATTCTTTTCTGTAAAATCTTTGTTCTGGACGGTCTTTGTAAATATTTGCGTTTACCTTTACATTCGTAAGACCAGTGGCCATATTCAAGACATTTCTGGCAACGAACGCCTTGTGGAGGGTATGTTGGTTTCCTATAAAAACAAATGATCACTAAAAAAATAGGCAGACAATAGACCCAAACAAGTTAACACATGATAGGAATCACTAATGACTGATAAAAGCAAAAATATGAATCACCGATGACTAATGCTAGTAGTCGAATCGCAATCAAAGCTTCATAGGGCTAAACAATAAAAAAAATGGAAATGCAAAATTCCCAGGGACTTTATAACCTTAAATATTATTTACAAGCCAAAACATTACTTCTCTTTAAGTGAACTGAAAGCTTCATATATTTATGTGCGCTTCGTTTTAGTTATTTGAATGATAAAACTAGATAGAAAATAACTTTAAAACATAAAGATTACAGATACTTACTTTTTGTTCAGGTATCCACCAATTGTCATCTTCAAGCTTTCTCAATTTAGTCTAATAATGAATAGGCGATAAGTTCTTAACTTGGTCTTAGTACTTCTTTACAAATAATTAATAAATATCAATTTGTAGAAACACAATGAACCTTACAAAATACAAAATAAAAATATACGAGTGACAAGTGCACAAAACTATGTCATTGGGAGGAGTAGAAGTAGAAGTAGAAGTAGAATAGAAACACTAAGTGAGTGTTGAACGTGTCGCCACCTAGTTCGGAACCAACAGAAACTTATTTCTTTCTGTCAGCTGTCAGGTAAGATGTCCTGAGAACTCCTGAACTATTTGGTCTCATAGACGTCCTTAAATAAAGTATGTCGATGATTTGGGGAGCAGTTCCAATACTATAACCTCACTTTGTGTTTGGACATCGATAAGCGGTTCGCCATAAGACACCGTGTTATTGTTCATGAGGATTACAAGTGTCCTTTAAGCGATTGGAACGGTTTTAGTCTTTTAAAAATATTGTATAGACATTGATTTAGATGTTTCACCAAGAAAATGATCAAAGTAAGGTGCTGTTTTTAAACAAAAGTGTTTTTTATGAAGTGATGCTTGTGCAATGTAGCTGCTTTTATTTTATATAAATTACTATATAAATAGTGAAATATATTTGCGATAAGTTTCTTGACTTCAAATAGCAAGCATTGGTAAAGATGACACTTAAGATTTTCCTGTGAACATTTATTTTGTACCCTTAACCACAAACACAAAGCGGATAAATTAGTTGATATGTGAAATCAACCGACTCTTATTTTCCGAGCTTCTTTGATTGAAGTACAAGATTCGATTTATTCTAACGTATTATGCTTTTGATAGTTATCTGTTTTTAGATGGCCTACTCCAAAAACTGAGTGTTGAACAGAGACCCCCCATATGTGCCAAAAAATGTGAAAAGTTGTAAGACAATTGAAATAACTCGAAAACGATGAGCGCTATCAATTTTTCCCCCACAAACATGTATTGAAATTCGATAAAAAGTCAATAACATAAGGGCTGTTAAAAAAAAAGAAAATTTTTATCACCAACTTATGCGCCACCTCGTGATTGTCAAATTTTTTTTGGTAAGATACAGCTCAAGACACCCTATAATTAACGTATACAATTTTTTCGCATCTTGTATAATAACGGATATATTGAGCTTTACCGTAGAAATGTGTCATCCTGTATCCATATAAACAGATAAAACTGAAACTAACGCAGGTTCTAGGCGGGCTAGTTCGCGTTCATTTGAAGAAATCTATTTAAAAGTCGCCTCGAAAGCGCATTTTTTCTTCGAAATGTCACTACAAACTACAGCAGGCTATTGAAACATAAACTCTGTAACTAAAACTACTGCCAAAGCATCAGAGAAAGAGTCGGTTTGAAATGAATGTTCTTCAAATATTTTAGTAAAACGAAGAACAATGACGGTTGATGCTGAAACTTGATGCTTTGTAAAACACTCTTCTTTCGATATTCTCTCTACATAACCCGTATCCTTTTCAGGTTATTTGCCTAAACGTTGCCAATGTTAACGATTCAAATCGCGACTTTGACGTTTTAAGAGGAAATCCCCATTTTTTCTTATATAAATGCCTATAACTTTTTTGTGTTTACACTTAGAGACCTAAACTTTGAGGCATATTTTAATTTCTATCATATAAACCCGAATACCGAATTTGGTTGCACTCACTTTGTTATTTCCCGAGATATAATTTTTTTCCGGAAGAAAATGCAACATTTTCCGGGAAACACTAGGTCGATTCTCCTTGCTAACGAAATTGTCCAAGCCACTAGCAAAAGCAAAGTACTCACTAAATTTGATAAAAATCGGCCCATTATTTCTTCAGTTTTTTTGATTGAGTTATCGGTGTGATCGTGCTCATTTGAAGAAATTTTTTCAAAATGCAAAGGTCGGGATCTCCTCAATAGTGAATTTTTTGTAAAGAAAATTCACTAAGATGGATGCATCTTTCATTCAAATCATGCGCATGATTGTATGATTTTCCTACTTTAATATTTGAGTTTTGTGTTTATGATATAGATTGATCTTAGATGAATATTATTTATCATAATACAAATTTTTCAATTGGTTACTGAACTTTTAAAGGTGTTTAGAGTTTAAAAGCTTGCCATCAGCGCATGTAAACTCCTATGGAGTAATTTCCATGAACACTTTATTTTCCCCGCCAGTCTTAGATGGTGCATTTACTCATAGTGCCACCTAATGTGTTTCGCATATATTGCAGATAATATATATGGTGCTGCATATACATTTAATTCTAACATTTCGCATATATACAAAATAAATTAATGGAAACGTATAAAAAATACCTATAATGCAAATACATGTGTCTCAAATATTATAATTTATATATCGCATAGGCAAAAAAAAAAACTCGGGGTTAAAAAGGTTATCTACATTTAAATGCTGGTGGAGAAATTGAATAGGGTTAGTAGCCACTATTTTAATTTTTGTTTAGATTTTTAGCGTCTTTTCAACTTGCGTTATTGAAAATACATAGAAGAAATATTACGTCACTTTTTAAAATTATATTGAAAACTGTGTGCATTCACCAGTAGCGGCTCGTGCCTTAATGCATTGGGGGTGCGCAAGAAAAAAAAGTTCGGGACGCAGCAAGTGCGTTATGGTAGTAAATTTTTATTAAATGCTTCAAATTTGAATAACTCAAGTTTCTACGAACTTAGAAAGTTTAATTTAGGTGTATAGTAGGGTCCTATACGGGGCAACATATTCACCAAATTTCATTAAAATACCTTTGTAATTTTCGGAGAAAAAGATTTTTTTTGAAACATAACTCAAAATTTTCCCGGAAAACATTTTCCTGACTAACGAACTCATCCAAGCCATTAATAAAGCACTTGCCGAGTTTCATTGAAATCAGTTGCTTGTTTTTTGAGATATCGGTTGGATACATATATATATATATATATATATATATATATATATATATATATATATATATATATATATATATATATATATATATCTTAGTTCGCGCTCATTTGAAAAAATTTTTGCAAAGTCTCTTTATCGATACCTCTTTATTAGTGAATTTTTTAAAATAAAAATTCACTAAAAATGAAGGGCTTGCCTATTTTTTCCCCGAAAATGTATTATAAAGAAACCTACTTACTAAACTTAATAATTATTAACTACTTACCAAGTTTTCCTCTAGTTAGTTATACGTTATAGTAATTAAATAGTCCCTTAAAAAGTTAACCTTTAAATTTAATATCCACTGAATTAATCACAGTATCAGAATTATTTTGTCCATTTATTAAGGAACCCGAAGTAGTAACCATAATAATAATAATAATTGTCTTGTTATAACATGTAAACAACAACGAAATGATCTAATTAAAAATCAATCCGACGCGAAGATGAAAATTACTAGGTAGTAGGTACACACGCTGCGCCAAAAGTCCACTACAAACTGGAAGTGTGTAAGTTTATAGCGCACAACAGATTGTTTATTCGGTCGTTTTCGACGAAAATCATCAAGAATCGGCGATCATCTCGCACTGAAGTATCGCATTGCCTGAGAGCGCCGAAAAATACACACCGCCGCCCGCCTGCTTTATATGGATATGGATGTATATAACGTCTGCAACGATTAAAACTATACTTATTCTGATTCTGTATTAATGGCTGCCGACTTTCTGCGATCCTCGACATACTAATTTTGTTTGTTGAATGCAGGAGGTAAAAAAGTAAATAAAAATGTATTACAATATAGCATAGCAAAAATATTATTTTTTCCACGGCAGGCGGCAGCGCGCGCGCACAGGCGCACTTATTGAGGAGCCGCCCCTGGCATTCACATTTACACCCCTTTAAATAATACAGATAGTGTTAGTTTCTTTGTGTTGCTTGTGAAGAATTTAACTCGCAAATAATTATGAAATGGAAGCAAAAATGTAATGAACTGAACTTTATATCATAATCCCGTCTATTAACAAATATATGACTTATAATACTATCTGGCTAGTTAGTATAAATGGACGCAATTAAGTAAAATTTGCCCAATTAGCACACATTGTGCTACTTTTTGTGTATAGTTATACTTTTATATACGTTTTTAAGAAGTGTATCTATATCATATGGGGGTGATATTATAAATTATATAATTTCTAAAAAAATTCTTAAATAAATAGTAAAATTAATTTTGACAAGGCTTTATTTTAAAGACAGTGCCTCGTATTCATGAACCTCTAAAGATCGATAATTAGATTTTGAGCTTTTCTGATGCAGTTGCATCTTTTGAATTGATCAATGCTTTCGATATTTATGTATAATCATCAGCTTAAAAAATATTCCTAATTAAATATTTAAAAGGTAAACAAGGCGCGGCCATATCTGATAGAGTTAAGGAAAATCAAAAGATACGTTAGGAAGTTGTAGGAAGTTTCCTTCCCCTAGGCTTTCATGAGTGTGCAATGTGATGTAGTTTTTGTTTCCACTCAAACTAAATGACCTATCCTTGCTTCACAAAATTTTCAGTAACCCCACAGATTCTATCAGCAGTCCGAACACTAGAAAATAAGGCCGTTCCATCTTTACCTGTCAAAAAAATCGGAGTATTTTTTATAGTGTTGATTACATGTGAATATCACCCATTAATTTAGGAGATAAAACTGCATCAGAAATTGAATTACCGATCTATAGCAGTTTGTGAATACGATACACTTGCCCGGCTGCAGGAAGTCTTGTCGGATATTTAACATAGAATAAAACAGTGTGTGCAGGTAAAATACATATGGAACTGGATAGAAACAAACTTGACATGGAGATTTGGCTAACATATCGATGATGGGGAAAATATTTACTCAATCGTAGACGTCGAGATAGACGAAAAGGACAAAAGTGTGTGGTTGTGGATGGTACAGGTAATTTAGCTGAATTTAAAAACTGCATTGGAAAAGACAGACCAAATAAAATAAGAGGAAATAAAATCAATGGGCGAGTTCACCACGCGCCAGCCGCTGCCAGATGCTGCATTGGGCGAGTTCATCTGGCGCCAGTAGTTCCATTGTTATGTCAGAAAATGGTGACAAAGGTCAACATTTTGTCAACATTTTTTGACATAACAATGTAGCTGCTGGTGACTCGTGAACTCGCCCATTGTTATGTCAAAAAAATGTTGACAAATGTCAACATTTTGTAAACATGTTTTGACATAACACAATGCAGCTGCTGTAAGCGCCGGCGCCTGGTGAAATCGACCATTCAGTATAGTGCTAAAATATTTTGTTTTCAATATAAGCTAGAATTTCTGTCAAATTAGCCACCCCTAAAATAGTGTTACGTTCAACGGGGTTCTGGATTCGTTGACTAACAAAACACAGCTTTTCAAACTCCTAATTTATTATAAGTAACTATTTTTCAACATCAGTATCAACTTAAATACTTCTCTCTATTATTAAATGTCCATAGAACTATATTCCACTATTCGCCTTCTATGATCGCTCTTAAACACCAATACTGAACTAACTTACTATGCGCACCGCTCGTCTATTTATACTGCCATAGATATTCTAGACCCTCCAGGATTCTACAACTAATGGTGCGCGTTCGCATCCATGCCGATGATGGTCTGCCATCCACCTGCTCTGCTACCCACCATCAGTTGCTCCAATTCCTTGTGTGGAGGAGGGTTCGTGCTGTCGCATGGCAGATAGGCTGATCCGACAGTAATGTCCCTCGGTTCATCCGCTCCTCCACATCGGATTTTGATCGTTGCCAGGTCCCTGGAACAGAAATTCATTAAAGGCAGAAACTTATCCCTTCCCTGACAAAAATGCAGGCCCTCTGGTTCCCGCTGGATCTGCTATAGATGAGCTGTCCAGCAGCTCCGCCGAGTCCCTTGATCTCTCTTTTATAGGAGTACGGTTTCTGGATAAGGGCCACATCCGTGTTCCTCAGAGCCATCAGTAGTCCGGCCCTGGCTGCCCTACTGTGTTGGAGGTTGACTTGAAGGAACCTAGGTCCCATTAACCCCTAGTTGCTTCCCCAGTGGGCGGAAGCTAACCCTCCCCAGGCCCCAGAATGCCTTGAAGGAGGTTGTGTTGTGTCCCCAGTTCAGGGTTCTGGATCTTCAGTCTACTGATCACCGTCTCCTGCGGGACGGTGTCAGGGATCCGTACGAGGACCTTGCGTCTCTTTGGGAGTTTTTTGGGCTCGACGGCTGTCAAATCCTTCCCCTCCCAAATCTGACCGATGCCCCAGATCGTTTTCCGCAGCCAGTCCCGCGACTGCGGGCCGGCACAGGTTATCCAGAAGATGCTCCCCGCCAGGCGCGCCCGGTGGAATTGAGGCGGGCTCTCCCCTTCCTGAAGAGAGTCCACCGCAGCTTCCACCGCAGTCTGGATCAGGTCCGCCTTCCCCTGGTCTAGCGTGACCTCAGGATGGCCTATGTCAATCACCGCCACCCCGAGTCCCTCCGCAGCCTTTCTATACGAGCCAGTCTGCGCCGGTGTTCCGGCCCTGGTCCTTTTGGGACGTCTGTCGTAGTCTGTAGTAGGCGTGCTAGAGCCAGAGCGCGGCCTCTTCTGACTCTCACTCTCCTCCTGCGCCTTTACAGGTGCCCTGGCCATTTCGGGACGTCTATCTGTAGTAGACGTGCTAGAGTCCGAGCGTGTCCTCTTCTGACTCGCACTCCTCTCTTGCGCCTTTATAGGTTTCTCGACCGTCCACGTCCTGGTCGCCATATTCTGTGCCCTCCGGAGCTTTTTTCTTTGCGGCCCGAAAAAAAGACGCTTGGACTGCCGGATCAGTCCCTCTACCCCTACAGTAGGGTCCTCACTGGTGGAGGCACCCCCAGAATCCGCGAACCTCGCCACCCTCCGGTGGGACCCAGCCTACAACTTGGGTGTCGGGGTCCGGGGACGCTGCCCCCTCGCTCGTCTCCGTGTCCGGAATAGACTCTAGGCACAAGTCTGTAGCCGGAGCCACTCCTGGAGCCTCATTGGTTTTGGTTTTCTATGTATGTATGATCTTCATGTTGTTCCCACGAGATTGGGGAAAATACTGTCCACACCACTAGAACCCCCTGTGTGGTGCAAGGCGGCTTACTCTAGAGGGTTGTCCGGTACTCCAGAGGTTCCATTCACGACACCATCACCCTGGTGCCATCCATCCCTAGGCACGGGTCCCGTGACACCGTAGATTGGGGGAGTTTATTTCGACCTCCACGTCTAGATCCGTCATGTTTAGTTATCAGCAAGGTCACTTCGTGCAGGATGAGGCACTTCACCGTGCATGACGGTTTTGGAGAAAGCTTCATTGAAAGCTTATGTCGTTGTTTCCACTTCTTCAGCTTGCCCCCTGGAGTCCTTTGGCACGCGACTCCTCGACCCCCCTATATATGCTTACTCTTCTGCTGTTGTTTGAGATTACTAGGACAATAGATGAAACTTCGACTTTAAGTACATTTTGTATGGTTTTAGGTTATTTTTTGAGATTGAAAATAGATAGGGAAAAAATAACATTGTCTGGAAGGATAGGCCTTTTATTTAAGTCAATGTAATTTTTCTAATAGAAAACATGTGATAAGATACCAGAGAAAATATCTGAGTGTTTTCTGTGTTCTTATCATTGCCAACGTAATAATTCAAATGGCATTCTAGATAGCACCACCACAGCATGGAAACAGTTAATTGTTTCTATGCTGTGGTTTTTCTATTTCTGTCATTTCGGCCATTAACCATAATCGAAACCGACCTTGTTTGCGCAGGGCGCGGCGCAGTCGCATTTAAAGTTTGTGCAGCTAAAATGGCGTACATGAAATTTGTTACACGCTTGAAGTTGTAATGCATTTAGGAAAAGTATTATGGTTTTTCAACATGTATAGATAATTTAGGCTTGGTGAAGTTATTCTAATAATATAATCATGGAACACGTTAAGTCCTTTAATTCGGAGGTGAGTATGATAAGCAGACTATAGCGGTGTTACGTGTATGAACTGGGTGTTTGCACGCTTCCGAAACATGATAAGTCATTCTGTAATCTGCAGTAAATAAATATTACATATTATTAACTTGTAAGCATGATTTCTTTATTTATTTTCAGCTTTCTTCGCTCTATGAAGTGAAGCCGCCAATATCTAAACATAAGATGACAGCAATCACAAGAGGAGCAATAAAGGCCATCAAGTTCTATAAACACGTAGTGCAAAGTGTAGAAAAGTTCATCCTGAAGTGCAAACCTGAATACCGAGTGCCCGGACTCTATGTGATAGATTCTATAGTGCGACAGTCGAGGCATCAGTTTGGTATGGACAAAGATGTCTTTGCTCCAAGGTTCGCTAAGAATATGCAGCAGACTTTTCTTAATTTGTTCAAGTGCCCACCAGAAGACAAGGTGAGAGTTAGTGAAAACAATCTAGTAAGAAAACCAATGATCCGGGTTCTGACTGATTAATCTGGTAACATTGTATCAGCTAACAGAGTTTAGCCAGCTTCTCTATTTTAAAGTTGTGCATTTTTTTTCACATAGTGCTGGGGATCTGCCTCTTTTTTTATGCTGTGGGTGAATTGGTGCCGCCATTGTTCATATGAAATCATTGCGATTTTGAAAATTATCCTACGGCCAGTTTTAGATAAACCGACTGTTGATAGATAAGGCCTACCATGATACTGTTTTACCTTGTTATTTCTCAGGCGTGAGTAATATGGTCGGTCAGGGTGTGGGCAGTTGGTAGGTAGTTTCTCCTTCTGAACATCCGTGGTGCGCATTGTGATGTGGTTTTCTCGTTGAAGGTTTACTTTCGGGGCGTGTGTTCGATTTTTATGAAATTTTGTATATAGACCTGTTTTAGGGCGTAGATGACGAAAATCACAATAAAAATGCGGGCAGAAGCCAACTTTTGGATTCTTTGTACATTTTTGTAGGAAAAACGTAAGTTGTACTCACTTTTGCGGTATTTTTTTGCCATATTTTACACATTTTCGGGGGTTGTCAAACTGAGAATCTGGTTACTGTTCAAGTTTACTATTTTCCATGGCACAGTACAGCAATCATAATACATACCGATATTGCATATTTCGAAGCTGAATATCTCAAAAACCGTACAGTTTGGGTATAGGGACTGATTAACCAAATTCAAAGAGCAGTAAAAGATCTTGCCAATGGCATTATAATATACAAGCTGATCCATTTGAAAAAAATGAGATCCACGCATATGCGTTTTTAATCACCCCGTAGACAACAATTAATTTGTCGCAAGATTGTGTGTACTAAGTTAAAATATACAACAATGAAAAAAATTATGCATAACAAAGAACTTGCAATTTGCATCATTTAATAAGATACAGGGCGTTGAAAGGGACATATTTTTGTAATAAAAATGGCCATATCTCTTGAAGCACTCAGTATAAAGTAGCAAAACTGTATATTGGGAGAATCGTCAAGATCAGCTGAATCCGAATCTGTAGTAATATACGGGGTGTTCCATTTAAAATAAGCAAGTTAGTGTCCACTTCCAGTGTAACCGGAAGTCGCAGCATGGTCTAAATATTTGAGATGGATTGGGCATATTGGAAAACCTCATACTATAAATTTTCAGAATCCAAATCAGTCTAGTTTCTCCAAAACGTCTAAGAGGAACTCTTAAATAATCACCCTCTATGATGTACATACATATTTACATATTTGAAACTGCAAAAGGATTAAGAAAAAAAAAACATCGGTATTCTTTTACATATGTATTATGTACATGCCTACAGTCTACATTACATTATGTACTCCTTTTTTACCAACTATTTTAGACTTTTTGTAGAATAACAACGTTGTACCAAATCAGTTTCAACGTTAAACGATACATTTCGCCACAACACACGGCGACGCTATAATGAAACAAGGTTAAATGAGATGACATTATGCGAGGACTTACTGTATGATATAATATATGTGTCTCTAAGAAATCATGAATTTGATTGGGGTGTTTACTTGCATCTTGAATAGTTGGAGATTATATGTCTTCAGAAATATGGCTGCCTAGAGGTCATTAGACGCCTATGAGAGGGCATTAGATACTCTAGGAAAGTACGAGGATTCATAGCAACCTGTTCAACGAGTGGGTAATTTGACACTAAAACCGTGCGCTCACAACTAATACCGGTTTGCCGATTAAAGGTCGCAGGCAGAGGTGCTAACGAAGAAATTTCTAAGGAGCGATGTCGATGATAGTATCGCATAAGAGGCTGAGTTCTCAAACCTTTCTCCAGTGGTCTACAGAAGTAAGATTGACTGTAATACATGAATGTCCTATGAGGCGGACAGCTCGCTTCTGAATAGAATCTACGAAGGACAAGGTTGTCTCGCACCACAGACATGAAAACAATATTCCAACTGTGGAAGTATCTGTGCTTTATACAGCGTCAAAAGCTGCTGTGAGACAAACAAACTTTTAAACCGAAACTGAAACCCAAGCTTCTTTGCTGCTTCCTGTGCAATATTGGAAACATGTAAATGCCAGCAAATATCCTCTGCAACAGTTATACCCAATGTAGAGTGTATTCTTTTTGCAGTATTTAGCCAGCCATCACAAAGTTTGGGCCTTGTAGATCACTTTTCCTAAATAAGATGCAATTCTGTGTTTTTGGGCCATTAAATATAACCAAGTTTACAGAGCCGAGAATCTTATACATGTCATCATTTAGAGAGTTGGTTGCTAATTGATGAAGGAGCTAGAGGCAGATATTGGGCAAGCCGATCAGAAGGTACCATGAAGAGCACTATCATCGGCAAAGCTGTGGATTGGTTTGTTGGTTAACAGAAGGTCATTTATATACAAAAGAAAAAGAGTGGGCGGCAAAACGGAACCCTGCATTAATTTCTAATTTATCTAATAAAACGCCACCGACCACAATATGCAAGGAGTGTTCCTTCAGAAAATTAGATATCCATAGACATACTTTGGAAGGCAATCTATATGATGGGAGTTTATTGAGGAGTGCAGCCTATCGAACCCCAATCGAATACTTTTGAAATCTTCAGTGAAATTGTATGACCTCCAAATTTTTTGAGAGCACTACTTCAAAGATGAGTGACTTATGTAAATGTCGCTAGTAGATCGCTTAGAATTCTTGATTATTTAGGTATTTATAAGCTAAATATTAATAACTTTTTCCATAATGTTAGGCAAAATTGATAGGATGAAAATTGGACGATAGTTCCTCACATCATCAGATTTGTCTCCCCTTTTAGGGACAGGTTGAACTTGAGCTTGTTTTCACCGCCCATCTTATACGACATCGAATAGCAACATAAAATTAAAGCCAGTTCAGGAGCACAAATTTTAAGAACTGTTGTCTATAGATGAGCCTTTTCTTTTGAAGATACAGCAAATATGTCATTTGAAACTAGGGATGGAATGGAGCTGGTAGTGAAATTCCTACTTATAATTTTTCCCATAGACCATTGTTCTACTCCAGAGAGTAAGCCAAGATAATTTCATGGGAATCTCAAACCATGAAGCAAGTTGTTTACTAGAGGATCTTTGAACACAGAATTTATTAGGGCAGCCTTAACTTCATGGCAATCCTAAAACACAAAACCAGTACTTTTCCAGCGGATTTTTGAACACGGAACTTATTAGGAAGCCTTAACTTCATGGCAATCTCAAAACACAAAGCAAGTACTCTCGTAGCGGATCTTTGAACACATAACTTATTAGGAAGCCTTAGCTTCATAGAAATCACAAAACACAGAGCAAGTGATTTTCCAGACGATCTTTCAACACGGAACTTCTTAGGAAGCCTTAACTTCTTGGCAATCCCAAAACACGAAGCAAGTACTTTTCCAGCAGATCTTTGAACACGGAACTTCTTAGGAAGCCTGAACTTAATGCAATTACATAACACGAAGCAAGTACTTTTCCAGCAAATCTTTGAACACGGAACTTCTTATGAAGCCTTAACTTCATAGCAATCACAAAACAAGAGGCAAGAGCTTTTCCAGATGATCTTTAAACACGAAATTTCTTAGCAAGCCTTAACTTTAGGAAATCACAAAACACGAAGCAAGTGCTTTTCCAGAGGATCTTTGAACACGGAACTTCTGAGAAAGCCTTAACTTCATGGCAATCCCAAAACATGAACCAAGTACTTTTCCAGCGGATCTTTGAACACAATTGATTAGAGAAGCCTTAACTTCACGGCAATCCCAAAACATGAAGCAAGTACTTTTCTAGTGGATCTTTGAACACTGAATTTATTGGAGAAGCTTTAACTTCATGTCAATCCCAAAATATGGAGCTGGTACTTTTCCGGTGGATCTTTGAACACGGTTTATTAGAGAAGCCTTCACTTCGGGGCAATCCCAAAACATAAAGCAAGTACTTTTCCAGCGGATATTTGAACACGGAACTTCTCAGGAAGCCTTAACTTCGGGGCATCCCGAAACATGAAGCAAGTACTTTTTCAGCGGATCTTTGAACACTGAATTTATTAGAGAAACCTTAATTACATGTCGATCCCAAAACACGAGGCGAGTACTTTTCCAATGGATCTTTAAACACAGAACCATCTTAGGAAGCTTTAACTTCAAGGCAATCCGAAAACATGAAGCAAGTACTTTTCAAGCGAATCTTTGAACACAATTTATTATATAGGCCTTAACTTCATGGCAATCTCAAAACATGGAGCAAGTACTCTTCCGGCAGATCTTTGAACACAATTTATTATAGAAGCCTTAACTTCGGAGCAATCCCAAAACATAAAGCAAGTAATTTTCCAGCAGATCTTTGAAGACTGAATTTATTAGAGAAAGCTTAATTTCATGTTGATCCCAAAATGTGGAGCTTGTACTTTTCCAGAGGATCTTTGAACACATAACTTCATGTAAATCCTAAAACACGAAGCAGGTACTTTTCCACTACTTTTATTAGGGAAGCCTTGGAGAACCAAATAGATTCTATTCCATTGATTGCTGCTTTGTTTCTGGGTTATAGAAACGTATTTAAGTTTCACCCATAGTAACAACTTCCGTGCTGGAATGTTCAAATCGGACACAAATGACAGCAGAGTAGGCTGGAAATCAAGTTGCTTATGAAATAACCATTAATTGTGGCAGTACAAATTGGTTTCTTGTTTGCATAGGTTGAAAATTGTCGTTAAAAGAACTCAAAGGGCTCGTTTCCAAAGGAGACTCATTCAAACTTTCATTTGCAAATGCTCGTAACTAAGGTCACGTTGAATATTTAACTTTCATTCTGAGTCGATTCTGTTACCTGAGCGTTCCTGACCGAGGCTTTGGCTTCAATGTGAGTCCTCCATTACGAAAATCGATTGATGAGTAAAAAAGTTATATCCGAAAACAGAAAAAGTTCTTTTTTAGTGAATTTTCTTAAAAAAAATTCACTAATGAGGAGATCTCGACTTTTGAATTTTGAAAAAATTTCTTCAAATGAGCGCTAATTAGGCCCCCCAGAAAACATATCCGGGGTCAGTTTCAATTTTTATATGTTTATATATATATATATATATATATATATATATATATATATATATATATATATATATATATATATATATATTTATATATTTATATATATATGTATCACACCGATAACTCAAAAAATAATGGGCCGATTTTGATTAAATTTGGTGAAAAAATTCCTTTTGCAAATGGCTTGGATAAGTTCGTTAGCCAGGAAAATCTGCCTAGGTTTTCCCGGAAAATTTTGTATTTTCTTTCGAAAAAAATTTATATCTCCGGAATTAACAAAGTAAGGACAACCAAATTTGGTACACACGTTTATATCCTTATAAGTAAGTTACCTACCAAAATTTAGCTATGTAGCTCAAAAGACAAAAAAGTTATAAGCATTTAAAGAAAAATAAATTGGGGTTTTCCTCAAAACGTCAAAGTGGCGATTTAAAATGTCAAAATTGGCAACATTTAGGCAAGTAACTTAAATCTAATACGGGCTATAGAAATAAAATGTCTTAAGAAGAATGTTTTACAAACCCTGAAGTCTTAGTTTCAACCGTCATTGTCCTTCATTTTACTAAAATATTTGCAGAAAATTCATTTCAAATAGACCCTTTCGCTGATGCTTGGCAGTAGCCTTAGCTATAGAGTTTACCGTTTAATGGTATATAATTTTTGTCGAATTTTCGTAGAAAATCAATAAAGCTCAATATATCCGTTATTATATAAGATATGAAAAAAATTGTATATATTAATTATAGGGTGTCTTGAGCTACATCTTAAAATAATATTTGTACAATCACAGGGTGGCCCATAAGTCGTTGGTGATACAAATTTCCTTTTTTTTTAATCAAACATGCCTTATGTTATTGCATTTTTGCATTTTCCATCGAAATATAATGCATGTTTGTAAGAAAAGAAATTCTGGACGCAGCAAGTGCGTTATGGTAGCGAATTTTTATCAAATGTTTCATATTTGAACAGCTCAATTTGCTATTAACCTATAAGGTTGACCAAGAAACGTGTTTTTTTAGGAACACTTTTAGTTTACTTTTGGAAATGTTTGTACATTTTCACACAATAAAGTTATTTTGATGAAACATGCCACATTGTTTTTACTATATAGGTTATACTGGTAACCAAATTTGATGCCTGCTTTCTTAAAAAAACACACATATTTGTTATTAAAAACATTTTAATGAAAATTTTTTTAATCAAACACGCCTTATGTTATTGCATTTTTGTATTTTCCATCGAAATATAATGCATGTTTGTAAGAACAAAAATTCTGGACGCAGTAAGTGCGTTATGGTAGCCAATTTTGATCAAATGCTTAATATTTGAATTGCTCAATTTGCTATTAACCTATAAGGTTGACCAAAAAACGAGTTTTTTCGGGAACACTTTAAGTTTACTTTCGGATTTTTTTTTTACATTTTCAAACAATAAAGTTATTTTGATGAAACATGGCACATTGTTTTTACTATATAGATTATACTGGTAACCAAATTTGATGCCTGCTTTCTTAAAAAAACACACATTATTGCTATTAAAAAATAGTTTTATGAAAATTCACTACCATAACGCACTTGCTGCGTCCCGAGATTTTTTGTAATCATTCTGTTAATAAAAAGGATAAACGGAAAATTCAAAAAGTGTCTTGTGGCTTGGGCCATATTTCTTTAGTTTTTTAGTTGCTATTCAAGAAATAAATTTTGTTTTCAAACGGGAGCTTCTTTGAGGATTTAGAAAATTTTCAATGTTTTATTCCACACCCTGTATACAATTTATGTGAATTACCTGATGTTTTACAGAACAACGGGCTAATAGTGGAAGGATCGTGCTTGCTAATGCTTTTAACAGAGTTTGATTTGATTGCGGCAACCGAGTGTTACATCAAATTAAAACAATTCGGGACGCAGCAAGTGCATTATGGTTGCGAATTTCTATTAAATTCTTCAAATTTTAGTGACTTTTCTTATAAAAAAAATCACTAATGAGGAAATCCCGACTTTTGAATTTAGAAAAAATTTCTTCAAATGAGCACAAACTAGTATATATATATATATATATATATATATATATATATATATATATATATATATATATATATATATATATATATATATATATATATATTAGCAGATTCACGGCGGCACTGCTTACTCTTACATTAACATGTAGTTTAAGTAGTGAGTAATTTATACTCAATGTTCCTTTGGTGCTGTTGTTATTTTTGATGATCTATTATTCTTATCACTTGTAAAACGTTATAATTAAATAGGTTCTCTAATCGGTTTGTCTCTTTGGCCTTAAAATAAATAAATGTCTGGCACTATTTCACCCAAATCTGGTACACATATGACAACCCAATCACGTTTTTTTTTAATCGAAAAAAAAACGCTTTTATTTTTCATACAAATTAGTATTTCCGAAACCTAACTATTTCATTATTTTACATTATTTCAAATATTTTAATGAAAATTCGCTAGCATAACGCACTTGCTGCGTTCAGATTTTCTTCTAAATAAAAAATACGATGTTTCTTTGACTTTACTTATTCTTGATTAAAAAGATCACAAGAATGATTACACTAATGTTAATAAGTCTGGTAACAGTGGCTTTCTATTGTGGCTGCATAATGTATTGTAATAACAGCATGAATTACTTTAGGTATCTTTATTTGTTTTTTTTCCCTCAGGGCTCGTCCACGGCCTTGCCACCCCGATAGCACTGCAACCTTTGGTTGATTGTGCATACCCTTAGTTTTACTCCACCCATTCCAAAATCACTGTGCCTTGAACTAGTCTGCACAGCGATTGGTAGGGTGAAGTTTTATATTGCTCTGTCTCCGGTCTAGGCTGTCCGTAGATCAGTTGTCTTTTGCGGTCCAGAGCTTTACACTCGCACAAGTGTGCTGGGCTGATTCATCCCCATCGTCGCAGAGTCTGCCTACGAGGTCCCCTTCGAACCGCCCCATTTTATGCAGGTATTTCTTGACGGCCATGTGTCCCGTCAAGAGACCTGTTGTGTTTCTGAGCTGTCCTCTGCTTAGCTTTAGCAGCTCCACAGCTCTCTTTGAACTGGGTCCGTCAATTATTGACTTCCCATGTCTGAGCCCTGGACAGTCCGCCCAGTACACCTTGTGTTGGTTTCTGACCCAGGACTTAATGGCTCCCCTGGCAGTGCTCTTTGAAACGCCCAGAGCCGGTTCTGGTCCCATAAATGGTTCTGCTGACCCTCTCCTCGCGAGACTGTCAGCTTCTTCATTGCCTTTGACCCCCCCGAGTGACCCGGCACCCAGATGAGGGTGACCTAATTCTGCCCAGCCAGGTCGGTCGTCTCGTTTCGGCACTCACTCACCAGCCAGGAATTTACCAGTGGGCCACTTAGGGCCTTAAGGGCTGCCTGGCTGTCTGTGGCTGTGAGGATCCGCTTGTTGGTGTAGCCCCTCTTGTTCTTCCGCACACAGTGCAGGATGGCGTACATTTCGGCCTGAAAGACCGTTGCATGGGCTCCGAGGGAAATACTATGACTTACCCTCGGTCCTTCCGAATAAACAGCTGCCCCCGTCCTACGCTCCCCGCCGGATCCGTCCGTGAACCAGACGAGCGCGTCGCGTGGTATGCCCGGCGTCTCCTCCCGCAATGCCTCGCGGTCGGGGATTTCTACTGTAAAGTCGTTTTCCCTGCACATTCGCGGGCTCGCCAAGTCTGACCTCATTTCAAGCATGGGCTCCTTCACGATCTCCTGAATTTTGCAGTGGCCCCTGGGTTGATCTTCAGCCTACCATTGCAGGCTAGTCTGTATAGTCTGGCTTGGCCTCCTCCATAATTACTAAGTGTATGGGGGGGGGGGGGGGGGGGAGATCCAGCAACACCTCCATGGCGGCTGTTGGGGTTGAAGACATGGCCCCTGTGATGCCTAGGCAAGCCATCCTTTGGATCTTGCCTAGTTTTTGTTTGGCACTGGATTGTGTCACCTTAGGCCACCAGACCAATGCCGCGTATGTTAACGATGGTCTGACCATCCTTGTGTACAGCCAGTGGGCCATACTAGGTCTTAGTCCCCCACGTTTTTCCATATAGCCGCCTAGTGACGGCTAAGGTCATGACTGCCTTACGCAGTATTTTTCCAATGTGACCATTCCAGGTTAGCTTAGAGTCCAATACGACCCCAAGATATTTTACCTCCCTGGACATTGGAATGCTCCTACCGTATAGAGTGAGAGTTCTGTAGCTGTCGCACTTCCTCCTCCTCGTAAACGGCACGACGGTTGCTTTCTCGGGGCTCACCTCGAGCCCTTGATCAACCGTCCACCACTTTCAGTGCAGTCTGCATGCGCTCCCACACTGCCTGTGTGACCTTTCCTCGGACTATGATGACAATGTCGTCCGCATAGCCCTGCACCTCATACCCCCCCTCCCGAGAGCCTCCTCAGCAGGCCGTCCACAGAACGCTCCCCTGCGGACACCCCGCCGCGACCCCTGCCAGCAGAGTCCCTCCCGCAAGTGAGGTGAACACCGCCCTGTCCCTGAGCATGGAACCGATCCACCTGCAGTAGGTCTCCTCTATTCCACGCTCCCGGACAGCTGCCAGAACCGATCCGAACGAGGTGTTGCTAAAGGCCCCCTCTATGTCTAGGAAGGCCCCCAGCGCCACCTCCCTGTTCTCCAGCGTATTCTCCAGTTTCAGCACCAGTTGGTGCAGTGCTGTTTCTGTTGAGAATCCTGCTCTGTATGCATATTGTCCGCAGTGTAGGGGATATGCTTTCAGTACACTGTGCCTAATGTGCCGGTCGAGCAGTTTTTCCACTGTTTTTAGCAAGGACATGAGACTTATTGGCCTCAGAGACTTTGCCTGGTCTGTTGGACGCCCAGGTTTAGGAATGAATACAACCCTGGCCAGCCTCCATGCCCTCGGAATGTACCCCAGAGCCAGGGTGGCCCTCATAATGAGGGTAAGCACCGGCGCCAGTATATCTATCCCCTGTTGGAGCATGATGGGCATTATTCCATCAAATCCTGGCGATTTGTATGGCTTAAAGCTGTTAATGGCCCATCTGATTTTGCTCCAGGTAACCACCTCTTTAGCGACTGTCCAGTCTACTCTAGATGCCCGCCTATAAGGCGCCTCAATTTCTGAGTGTTCTCAGTCCGGAGGTGATTGGTTTATTATGTTACAGCCGGGGAATTGCGCCTGGAGTGAAATTTCCATAGTTTCCTCCCCCGAGCTTGTTCCACATCGGATTTTGATCGTTGCCAGCTCCCTGGAACAGAAATTCATTAAAGGCAGAAATTCTATCCCTTCCCTGACAAAAATGCAGGCCCTCAGGTTTTCGCTGGATCTGCTGTAGATGAGCTTTCCAGCAGCTCCGCCGAGTCCCTTGATCTCTCCTTTATAGGAGTACGGTTCCTGGATGAGGGCCACATCCGTGTTCCTCAGAGCCATCAGTAGTCCGGCCGTGGCTGCCCTACTGTGTTGGAGGTTGACCTGAAGGAACCTAAGTCCCATTAACCCGTAGTTGCTTTCCCAGTGGGCGGAAGCTAACCCTTCCCAGGCCCCAGAATGCCTTGAAGAGGAGGTTCCTTCAAGGGCTCTGTAAGACGCCTGGTCGATCGAGAGGGCGAGAGTCTGTCCTTTCTCCTCTGCCTTCCTGCTTAGAACCGACCAGTGTTGTGTCCCCAATTCAGGCTTCTGAATCTTCAGTCTGCTGATCACCGTCTCCTGCGGGACGGTGTCATGGATCCGTACGAGGACCTTACGTCTCTTTGGGAGTTCCTTGGGCTCGACGGCTGTCAAGTCTGCCCCATATCAAATCTGACAAGGCCCCCGATCGTTTTCCGCAGCCAGTCCCGCGACTGCGGGCCGGCACAGATTATCCAGAGGATGCCCCCCGCCAGGCGCGCCAGGTGGAACTGAGTCGGGCTCTCCCCTTCCTGAAGAGAGTCCACCGCAGCTACCACCGCAGCGTGGATCAGGTCCGCCTTCCCCTGGTCTAGCGTGACCTCAGGATGGCGTCTGTCAATCACCGCCATCCCGAGGCCCTCCGCAGCCTCCCTATACGAGCCAGTCTGCGCCGGTGTTGCGGCCTTGGTCCTTTTGGGACGTCTGTCTGTAGTAGGCGTGCTAGAGCCAGAGCGCGTCCTCTTCTGACTCGCAGTCACCTCTTGCGCCTTTACAGGTTTGTCGACCGTCCACGTCCCGATCGCCAATTTTCTGCGCTCTCCGGAACTTCTTTCTTTGCGCCCCGGAAAGACGCTTGGACTGCCGGGGCAGTCCCTCTACTCTTACAGTAAGGTCCTCACTGGTGGAGGGGCCCCCGGAGCCCGCGGAGCTTGCCGCCCTCCGGTGGGACCCAGCCTCCAGCCTGGGTGTCGGGGACGGGTCTCTGGCAGAAGCTATCCCCTGATCCCCCCGTATCTACGTCTGTCGTGAGACCTCCAGAGTCTGCTGCCGCCCCCTGGCTCGTCTCCGTTTCCGGAATAGACTCAAGGCACAAGTCTGTAGCCGGAGCCACTCCTCGAGCCTCATTGGTTTTGGTTTTATATGTATTTATTATCTTCATGTTGTTCCCATGAGAATGGGGGAAATACTGTCCACACCATCAGCACCCCCTGTGTGGTGCAAGGCGGGTTACTCTGGAGGGTTGCCTGGTACTCCAGAGGTTCCGTTTACGACACCATCGCCCTGGTGCCATCCATCCCTAGGCATGGGTCACGTGCGACCGTAGATTGGGGGAGTTTAGTTCGACCTCCTTGTCTAGATCTGTCCGTTTAGTTATTAGCAGGGTCACCTTGTGCAGGATGCGGCTTGTCACCGCGCATGACGGTCTTGGGGAAAGCTTCATCGAAAGTTTATGTTGTTATTTCCACTTCCTCAGCTTACCCCCTGGAGTCCTTTGGCCCGCGACTCCTTAACCCCATCTTTATTTGGTTGGTACAACATTAAACAATATTCTTTAGTAATAACTACGATGATTAAAGATACAGCTTCTTGGAAACATGAGTACTTAAAACGGCTGAAACGGGAGAACTGTTCTGTTCTGTTAACACTCGACTTGTGTCACAGATTACATTTGACATTTCAGAATATCACAGAACTACCAACGGTGTTGTCGGTGATGACACTTTCGGAGGTTTTTAATTGGTGGGAAACCCTTCATTACCTTTACTTGCTAATTAAGGCATTTTTTAAACAAATCATGAATTTTTTTACCACTGTTTTTCATGTTTATTTTTATTTATTTATTTTCACAGAGCAAGATAATAAGGGTGCTCAACTTATGGCAGAAGAATCAAGTGTTCCCACCCGAAGTGATCCAGCCATTGTTTGACCTTGCAGATCCAAACAACCCGATACACAAAGAATTAAGTCAGCAACAAGTCGGGACTCCTGTACAATCCAATGGGCTAAATGTACCATCCAGTAACATCATGAAAGGTTGGTACCATTGTGTCTTATGACAGTTCTTTTCTCCTCTCATATGCAGCAAGCCAAATTTGATTTGCAAATCAATTTGTAGTTCGTTTGTTAAGCGCCCAGAGTGATGTTACTTGATACTTTCATGACACGAAGTGAAGGAATGTAATTTTTTTCACGGGCAGCCTGTTCTAACTTTTTAAATATAAATCTATCGAAGAAATTATATTTATCGTTTATGTAAACAATGTGTCATGAGACAATTATTTCAACTGCAAGAAAAATATTAGAACAGGCTGATGATTAACATTTTATGTACAGGTAGTGTAAGCCGTTAGTGTGACGAAATAAGATGTAAGCTTTGTTTGTAAAGATGTTAATTATTTTTTAAATGTCTCTGAATTATTAGAAGTACCTTTGAAAATTATTGGCAGTTATAGAGGGTATTCCATTATGCAGTGTAAGAGCAATTGTTTGCAAAGATGTTATTTTTTTTTTAATGTCTAAATGATTAGAAGTACCTTTAAACATTATTTGCCGTTATTGAGGGTATTCCATTATGAAGTGTTGGAGCAATAAAAATTATTGGCAGTTATACAGGGTATTCCATTATGCAGTGTTAGAGCAAAGTTATATCTTTCCTGTTATAGAACGCATGATATATTTTTACATATTTAAATTTTGGGTTACAATCTACCTTGATATCTTGTTATAAATAAGGCCTGTTGGGTTTTAGTCTATCTTGATCTCGTGTTATAAGAGGCCTGTATGTAGCTTTTACTGAGTTATTGGCATCTTAATGGTTTTTTTACAGGATTTTTCGATAGCTTGTTTTTTCCCTGAAAAATTATCTGTCGCTCGAGAGCTGGTAGTTTCTAAGGATATAACGGATGTCCGCTTCTGCGGAAGTTTCTCGTCACTTATGGGTTCGGATTCCACATACGCGTAAATCCTTGCGAAATTTTATTCAGATGTAACATGTGCACCAGACAAACGAAAACATTAACTTATTTATAAGTACACTTTAAGAAACCCAAATCACCACAACACTTATTTCAGAGACCTTACGATCGTTTCGTTGACAAAGTCAACATCTTCAGAGGAAGATAAATTCTAACCTTAACAACTAGCTACATGTATTTATATCGCGTCAAGGTAAACGAACTAGTCTGAAGTAAAATTGTCGTCCAGGGACGATCATTTGTTTATTGTGTGGTGAAACTACAAGGTCGAAGACCTGCTTTTGATACTCTGGTTGACATATTTATGAGCCCGTATCTAATATACGGATAATAGCTTTAAAGGAACCGAGTTATTTAAAGAATCTGCACGTTCCCTTTCGATCTAGAAATTTACTATGTGGATATTGGATCACGCCGACAAACATCTGGCTAGATAAACAACATCAACACCGCTCATCTTTTTTAAATAGAAAAACTAATACCGGGTGTTTGGCTCAACATGTTAACACTCTAACAAAAGATAAATAATTCAACTAAAATACTACATACAAACTGTATTTATATTGATGCTAATTCTTCGTGATAGTATTTATATTAAATTCATAGATACAAACAAAACAAACAGATCTTTAAGTCGAGACAAACGTATAGATTAGTATATGTACAAACCGGCCGAGTTATTGACATAATTTATTATTCTACCAGACAAATTAGAAGTGTTTAAGCGGTCAAATGCAAACTGAAAATAAAGGACTAGAAATTAAAGGTGCCGCACGATTCAATGAAGTTTTGTTCTTAATAGACCTTAATATAAAAATACTTTCTAATGAATCAAGCATAGTTTGATGTCTAATGTTTTTGACAAGTTTCAAATTTTCTTTGTCAATGTGGTGATTATTATCCCATATATGTTGTGCCACACATGATTTGTCCACCGTACCATATTGTAACTGTGCGAGATGTTCACGAAATCTGGTGGCTATGTTTCTCCTAGTTTGACCCACGTATTTAAGATCGCAATCTTTGCAACTAATCTCATAAATACCGGACATTTCAGTGACTTTGTCTTTGTCTTTCGTATTACCCAACAAATTTTTTAAATTACTTTTCGTCGAAAAAGTCAAATGTAAATCGGCTTTCTTAAAAATACTTTCCAAACCCTTTGTGATTCGTGGTTCGTAAGGTAAACACACAAATTTTTTCTCTATTTTATCTTTCTTAAATGTCGTACAATCAGATATCATTTCATATTTTTGTGTATTATTTATTTAGGGCTCCATATTTGCCTGTCAATTCACCATAACATTATTTATCAGACCTGACACATCCTCTAACTTTGTGAGCGAAATAATCTTCTGGCCTTAAAAAAATGTAATGTGGTAAATTGGGTAATCCAAAGTATACTTATCAGTGTTCATCACAATTTCCATTGTTCATATTGTATTAGTCTTCCTTAAATCAATTCATCCTCTTTTTGGTGTCTAAATTAAAAAAAAAAGTAAATACTCTCTAACTCAACCTGAGTATCGCTGTTTCCTGACGGAAATATTAAATATACCTGTTGGTTCGCCATTACCTTCTGAAGACCTTTAACACCAAATGGCGTTCATAGGTGGTCACCTATCGAAGTAGTGGACATGTCTGGTGTTGTTTAACTTTGGTGATCAGACCAATGTGTTCAGGTTCAGCACGTTGTGGCCTTTCCTGTCGTATTTACTATTATATTAAGTTTTCAAAGCAGTGATTGATTTTGTAACTTTTGTCTTGTGGTTATGTGTGCTTGAAAAGCTTTTCACTTTAATACTCGAGGAAACAACAGACATGTTAACGAATTGCGTGTGGCATAAAACCGATTATCCAGTTAAAAGCCTCTTCCAATCACAGCAGTTATTTTGAAGTGCACATGTTGATCACAGTTTCTCTGACTTGGGTAAACAGAGTATAATGAATAATAATTTTATAAAGTGATGAGACTGTGGAAGTATGTGAAGCTATATTACGTGCAAGGAGGTTGCCTTGCCAAAACAAAACTCTTTGAAAGCTTTCCTCCCATTTTCTTTTTCTAAAGCAGGCCATCCTTTGTTTTCAGTCGCTTAAGAAATACATTGCTTACCAGGGTATTAAACATATCTTCGTACATTTCTTCATCCCTTAACCCCCTTCAAATTTTATATTCATCATTTTACAGACTGAAATCATTGCAGCTTTGAAAAAATAAAACCTAAATTCTCAGACCTTAACCCATAATTTTTAATAAGGGACTGTTTGAATGTTTTACCAACTAACAATGATTTTTGATCTTATTTTAAAGATGGGAATTTTCCCAGAAAAATTTAAAGATATCACATACTGTTCCCATTGCCTTTGATTCAAAGATAAAGCTCTTCTAAATAAACTTCAAAATTTCAGATTCTCTGAATCTTATCAGTTTGTCCTGTTCCTATTTGAGTGAAAGGAAGCAATTTGTCAAGGTCAGGGATTACGGTTCGGCATCTTTATACTGCGCCATCTGGACTGCCACAGGGTTTGATACTTGGTCCACTTTTGTTTGATATATTTATTGATGTCTCACATGTCCTAGATGTCCCACATTTAATTTTTGTTGATCATACCAAAATATTTCCTGCATCTCAACAACCAGGGAGTGTGAGAAGCTTCAGTGAAGTATCCGTGCTTTTGAAAACTGGTGCACCTATCACTTAATTCATGGTGGATGGTACATTAGAAGTTTCTGACAAACCAGCCGACGGACAGCTCTGCAAAGTTGGTTATTTTGATAAAAAAGCATGCTCTATCTAGGTAAAATATTTTCGAAAATGCGATGTTGCCAGATATACTAGAAAGTAGTACTAACTTTGATATTTTAAATGGAACATCTGTATATTATCTCATTTATAAAATCTCTATATGATTCCTAACAACTTTCCTTAATATGTATCTACATATCTTCACACTTTTGTTATATAGTTCAATTTCCATTTTTTTCGCCAAAAAAACATGATCTACAAAAATACCGTTATTTTCGACCTCTGAGACACCAAGATGCTAGAATTTGGTGTGGAGTAAGGAATACTTGGACGCTCTCTATTAAATTAATGCAGACAAAGGTATCTCATTCTCATCCACACCCTCGTCTTGGTTTGTGAAACCGTAAACCGTCATTATCCAAGACTAAGGTACTGTCTTCATCTGCCTCGTCTATGTCGTCTACCTTCTCCTCTTCCCACTTAATGGAACTTTGGCGATCTTACTAGTAATATTTTCGTGGTAATATTATTAAAAACTGTACTGGGTAACTACATGATATTACTTATTACCAGTAGTATTACCTTGGTCATATTACAACTTTCATCACTGATCACACCCATACCTTACTACCCAAGTTTCTGGCTTATTCAGTGATTTTTTGTGGAAGTTGAAAAAGTGATTCCAAATAGATTCTAAGTATGCCATGAATAAATGTTTGACATAAATGTCAATGTCACTCTCATTATCCTATTTAAATTTCAGTACTTTTACAATACCTTAAAAAACGATGGAATAAAACTATTCTAAAGCAGTTCTTATGAATTTATTCATTTTGTTTGGACAGTGCAATAAAGTTATCAACTTTAATGAAATATATCTGAATCTGCTGCCAACCCAAGAAAATGTATATGAATCTAAGACAATTTCATAAAGTTAGGCTACAGCTTAAAAGCATCACAAAACTTGAATTGTAACTTCTGACGAAAACAACTAACTCGATGTATTAATTAAACAGAATATTCAAACAGATGTTAAAAATGCTGGCTGTTTACTTCCAAGCATTTCTAAATGCAGGTATTGACTGCGTTCGTCAGATCTTATTTCATTTGGGTTCAAGTCTTGATATCTTGAGTAACTCAATGTAGCAACTCTTCCCTTGAATTCACTGATGATTTATAAACATTTTCTTTCAACATGTCCCATAGGTAAAAGTTTAATGGATTAACATCAGGTGATCTTGAAGGCGAATTCCACAGTCTCGAATGTATTATCCAATGAACATCAAAAAGCCTATGAGTTCTGTGGTAACATCCTGTACAATGTGCTGGAGCCCCCCAAGTTGATACCAACAGCATCGATATGTTTCAAGCGGCAAATAATCGACGAAGCTTTCAACAATTGTTCTCAAAGTATTGAGGGAGCTTCTTAAAGTTAACGATTCCTCGTATATCACATACTTTAATTGATCATCCATTAACGTGCACAAAACATTAAAACCGATTTTTTAAAAATCCAGCTTCCACCTTGAATTGAGGATTTACACGGGACCAAAAATGGTTTTGGTATCAACTTGACGGGGCTCTAGCATATTGTACAGGAGAAGTTACCACTGAACTTTCTAGGCTTTTTGAGGATCGTTGGATAATGATTTTGAGACCGTGGAATTGGCCTCCAGGGTCACCTGATGTTAAATATGTAATTATATATATATATATATATATATATATATATATATATATATATATATATATATATATATATATATATATATATATATATATATACATATACATATACATATACATATACATATACATATACATATACATATACAGGGTGGCGCATTGAAAATGAAACAGACCGATTTGCGTCCAGAGAATTTTTTTTATGAAACGCTGAAATACGTCAATTTTAATATTGAGGGGGACATGTTTTGACATAAAACTCAACTTTGTCACATCAACTCCTTAAGGGTGGTGATAACAACCCTTATATTTTAAATAGGGAACATGGCTCGAGTGTTACATCATTTGAAAGCTCTTTCTTTTCTGAATTCAGCGCACAAATTTTTTTTGGAAGTTTTATTAACTCGTTTAAAAATTATTCACAGTTGGAGTTGCAAGAACGTATTTCATTCATTGTGGTAAGAAATGCACTAATTAGTCAATTTTTCGTTAAAAAAAACTAAAAAAACAAAACCAAATGTTCAAAAATGTTTATTCAGTTAAGTAAGTGTTCAAATTGTTGACCACCAGCTTCCATACAAAAGTACAAATTTTGTTGAAAACGAGCTCTAACACTCTGGAGCATTTGTGGAGTTTTTAGACGGCATTCTTCAACAATGCATCGTTGTAATTCTTCCAGAGACTCCGGTTCTGTTGTGTAAATTCCACTCTTTAAATGGCCCCATAGAAATAAGTCTAAAGGAGTTAAATCCGGTGATCTAGGGGGCCACTCAATAGCACCTCTACGCCCAATCCATTGCTCTGGAAACTCTCTGTTCAAAATTTTCCCAACACGTTGTGAAAAATGCGGAGGAGCTCCATCTTGCTGAAACACTAATTGATTTTCTTGATAGCGATCATCATTTTCAACAATGTCAATTAGTAGAGGGTAAACGATATCTTCTAGTAACTCCAAATACGTTTCACCACTCAAATTGCCATCAAGAAAAATTGGTCCGATTAAACCGTCTCCAAAAATGCCAGTCCAGACATTCAATTTCTGTGGTGTTTGAGTGTGGACTTCGTGAAAATGTCTTGGATTATTATCTGCCCAATTATGACGATTGACTGTAGAGTTTAATAAAAACATACACTTGTGTGAAAAACAGATATTGAACAGAAAGTTCCCGTTATCAGCTATTCTTGCAGTCATAACTTCACAAAACTCCAGCCGCCGATCAAAATCATCTTCATTCAGTTGTTGTACAAGATGAATTTTATACAGGTGAAATTTATGATGCTTCAATATTCGCTGAATAGTTCTTCTTTTGATGTTTGAAACAGTGGCCAATTTTCTCATGCTCAAAGTTGGGTCTACAGCAATTTGTCCTAAAACTTCAATCTCAGTAGTCTCATTTCTAACCAGAAATTCACCTTCAGGATCCCGTTTTTTGTTGGCTACTGAACCACTTTGTCGAAACTTTGCAACTCCAAAATGTATTTTCTGTTAACATGTCTGTTCGGATGTCGTTCATTAAACAAATTTGCAGTATGGTTGGCACAGTCATCGTTTTTGAAAAAAGGAGTAATTATTTCAACTCTTTCTTCTACAGAATACACCATTGTGAAATTAATTTTCGGTAGTACTATCAAGTATCAAACCGACCGATAAACTGAAATAATAAACCGCATTTCTCTCATTCCGATAAGAAAAGTTCTGATAGTCAATTTTTTGTTTACAAACCAACAAAACATTGACTATCAGCATATTTCTTATCGGAATGAGTGAAATGCGTTTTTGCATCTTCAACTGTGAATAATTTTTAAACAAGTTGATAAAACTTCCAACAAGATGTGCTGAATTCAGAAACGAAAGTGGTTTCAAATGATGTAACACTCAACCCATGTTCCCTATTTAAAATATAAGGGTTGTAATCACCACCCTTAAGGGGTTGATGTGACAAAGTTGAGTTTTATGTCAAAACATGTCTCCCTCATTATTAAAATGGATGTTTCAGCGTTTCTTAAAAAAGATATTCTCTGGACGTAAATCGGTCTGTTTCGTTTTCAATGCGCCACCCTATATATATATATATATATATATATATATATATATATATATATATATATATATATATATATATATATATATATATATATATATATATATATATATATATATATATATATATATATATATATATATATATATATATATATATATATATATATAAAATACAAGCTTTGTCTGCCACTGTTTAACAGAACATATTATATAACAGATATAGATGTCAAAACATGCTTTTTATTGCCCAGTGCAAAATTTTCAAAATTGTAAAACAAGCCTATATCTTAGATTGTCATATTGATGGCTCAGCTGGTGTGTGTGTGTGTGTGTACACTTCTTTAAAAAGTCTTATTCAAGATACCATTTGCATCTATTATTTTAATTCATTATAGGGTTGATGTTTTTATTTTAATTTTAGTAACATCTTTATTAAATAGTTAATATTTAAAAGTTTATATCTCAGTCATTTTCTTAAATTATTTAGAAAGTTAAAAAAACTAGTTACATAGGTATTTTTATTCATTTTTTGTTTTACATGTGTAACGCAAATGTGAATGACACGGTAAACTAAGATCAGATATTGTAGATTATAATAAGCTTTATTATGATCTGTTTTCATAATTAGCGTTTTAATTAGTTAAATCTTAAAATTGACTGATTCCACTGTTAATTATATCTAATTGACAGCTAATGTTCCACTTTGGCCTAGTAATTTATAGTTAACCTTGATTGATATTATGATACCAATTCAATAGGATATAACTGATATGAAAAAGTTATCATAAAGGTTCAAATTTTACAAAAATCATGTTCATTTCAACAATTAATTGCATTTAGAACAAAGAACAAATATTCAGTGCTTCTTTCAAGTAGATAATATGTCCAGTAAATTTTAAAGCGTATGGTTGTATAGTACAATTTAGAATTTTAGATTTTAAATTGATCTTCACGAAGATAAATTCAAAAGAAAGTGCTGCGCTTTACGCATTCTATATAAAATTTAAAATGGCCGTCTTTGTAAGGTAAGTAATACTATTTAAATTTCACCTGTTTTTAATGCAGTTTGACAGTTTAATAACGTACAATCTGAAGTTAAAACTTCCCTATTAACTGCTTCAAATTATGCATTTACCCTTCATTCCAACTAGTTTCAATTTTCTTATTGAAATATGGTTTTATAACTGTCAGACTGCATTATCGGTTTTATTCCAAGAACATCACTCTTTGAGCTTAATTAAATGGGCTATGTTTACGTTGTAATGAAATTTTTGGCATGTTGCATAACGCTGGTATTTCTCTAAATAAGTTGTTCATATTAGGTTCGCCCGCACTGCAAAGGACTCCAACCAAAGGAAATCAAGGAAATGACAATGTCCACCATGGAGCCACCAACCTGGTACATAAGTTTATAGTAAATACCTAAGTAAAAAAACGGAAATTAGAAGTGAAAACAACTTCATGGAATGTTTTCATGAAAATATCTAGCAGATCAAGTTTAAAAATGTGGTTAATAAGAAAGTGTGGGATATAACAGATGAATGCAACAAAAGTTAAATTTAATGGAAAATTATAGAGTATTATAAAGTTGAGGTGTAATCAACGATTAATAAGTACAGTTTGGACTACCAATTCACCAGAACATATTTTTGACCTACCTGACCTTATAATCATTTCCCCAACAAAGATGTCTTCTTCAGAGGACATAATGAGCTAACCTTTTAGTTTAATTTATTCTCTGAAGATAACTTGCCAGATTCGAAAATGTGATCTGGTGAGTTGTATTGTCCAAACTATATTTATCAGTGTTCATTACAGGTTCCAAATTCCACCTGGTGAAACCAACCATTGCTTTACAAAATACAAGGTGTCTATAAACTGTGGTAAGAATTGCAGATACCGCAAAAAATTTGTCAATTAAGTCAATTTAACCAAACTTACTATATACCGGGTGATGGTTATCTCATGTTATTTAAGTAAGTGAAGATTGGAACCTGTGATGAGCACTGATAAGTACACTTGGAGAACCCAAATCACCACAACACATTTTAAAAGACCTGACGATCGTTTCACTAACCAAGTTAGCGTCATCAGAGGATGAAAAATTCTAAATACTTAAAAAACTAACATCAACTTATATACCGGATCTCAGGTAAAGAGATCGAACCGAGATGGGACACTAGTCGTAGGCAAATTCCACAGTGTATTGTATTTTTATCGCCGGACAAGGTATTTGCGCTATCCCTACTGCTTTATCTAAAAAGTGTCCATCTGTAATAGTTCAACGACAGCTAAATTAACAACGATTCCTTTGGCGGCAATAACTGTATACTTATGTTATCGGTAGAACGTGCCAATTTTATTTAACAAAGCAATCGATCAGGTGACTCGTAATTGGCGCTGGTGAAGTGTTCATACATTTTTGTTGTAACTATATTTCGCAATATATACGCTTTCGAACCCATTTAGCTGTCCTGGTTTTCTAACATTTTTTAATAATTTCAGATTATCTTTATCAAAGTGACGATTATTATCCCAAATATGTCGGGCGACGGAATACTTATCTATAGTACCGTAACGTAATTGGGATATGTGTTCTTTGAATCTAATTCCAATCGATCTTTTTGTTTGTCCGACATATTTAAGATTACTATCTTTACAACTTATTTCATAAATTCCCGACATTTTGTCCGCGCTATCCTTGTCTTTTGGGTTACCTAGCAAGTTTTTTAAGGTATTTGTTGTTAAAAATGTTAGCTGTAAGTTGTCTTTTTTTAAAATGCTGTCTAGACCCCTCGTGATTCTAGGTTTATATGGTAAGCAAACAAATTTTTTTTCCGATTTTTCTCTTCTGAATGTCGTGAATTCCTTCAACATTTTCTTTGTTTCGTGTTTGTTGATTAATTTTTTCTCTAGGCAAGCAGTGTATCCGTTATATTCGGCCACGTTCTTAATATAATTTAATTCTTTGGTATATCTACTTTTGTTTAAAGGAAAATTAATTAACCGATTTACTAAAAAATTCAGACTGGCCATTTTTTGTGTGTAGGTATGATATGAGTCGTCTACCTTAAGCTACATCCCGAACGACCGATCGTCTACCTTAAGCTACATCCCGAACAACTCATATCATACCTACGCACAAAAAATGGCCAGTCTGAATTTTTTAGTAAATCAGTTAATTAATTTTCCTTTAAACAAAATTAGATATACCAAAGAATTAAATTATATTAAGAACGTGGCCGAATATAACGGATACACTGCTTGCCTAGTGGAAAAATTAATCAACAAACAGAAAACAAAGAAAATGTTGACGGAATCAACAACGTTTAAAAGAGAGAAATCCGAAATTAACTTTGTTTGCTTACCATTTGAACCTTGAATAACGAGGGGTCTAGAGAGCATTTTTAAAAAAGACAACTTACAGCTAACATTTTCAACAACAAATAACTTTAAAAACTTGCTAGGTAACCCAAAAGACAAGGATAGCGCAGACAAAATGTCGGGAATTTATGAAATAAGTTGTAAAGATTGTAATCTTAAATACGTCAGACAAACAAAAAGATTGATTGGAATTAGATTCAAAGAACACATATCCCAATTACGTTACGGTACTATAGATAAGTCTTCCATCGCCCGACATATTTGGGATAATAATCATCACTTTGATAAAGATAATCTGAAATTAATAAAAAAATGTTAGAAAACCAGGACAGCTAAATGGGTTCGAAAGCGTATATATTGCGAAATATAGTTACAACAAAAAATGTATGAACACTTCACCAGTGCCAATTACGAGTCACCTGATCGATTGCTTTGTTAAATAAAATTCCCACGTTTTCGGCATGTTCTACCGATAACATAAGTATACAGTTATTGCCGCCAAAGGAATCGTTGTTAATTTTGCTGTCGTTGAACTATTACAGATGGACACTTTTTAGATAAAGCAGTAGGGACAGTGCAAATACCTTGTCCGGCGATAAAAATACAATACACTTTGGAATTTACCTACGACTAGTGTCCCATCTCGGTTCGATCTCTTTACCTGAGATCCGGTATATAAGTTGATGTTTTAAGTATTTAGAATTTTTCAACCTCTGATGACGCTAACTTGGTTAGTGAAACGATCGTCAGGTCTTTTAAAATGTGTTGTGGTGATTTGGGTTCTTCAAGTGTACTTATACGTTATTGAAGATAGAAGGGGGTAGATTTGAATTCGGTAAAGTTGCTAAATTTTGTGCTCTTAATCTGCCGCAAAGAAAACCACCTTCTTGCAACTATCGTTAAAGAAAATGTCTGAAAACTGAAAAGGCGATGTTCGATGTTTGCTCCTGGCTCATTTATTTGAACTCGTATAAAGAAACTAAAAACATTCTCACAGCCATTTCCAGTTTTCTGATAGCAGACTCAAAATTTTTCAACAATGTTTCTACTTCTTTGGGACATCATTAACTTTCTTATTTCTTAAAAGCGCCATATTGGATTTTGACATCACAGGATTCCTGTTTTTTCTTCTGAATTCAATAATGTATAACACGTTGATAAAAAATTTGACATTTGGTCTTAACTGTCAATCAGTGGGACATCACCTTAACTTTTCTCTGACATTGGCTGTGGAATTTCAAAACATCATCTGTGATAACATTGTAATAGTAAGATGGCATTCAAAAATGTTTACTGACGCGAATCTCATAGTGTTTTTAGTTATTTTCACGTAATGATCTCCCAACTTGTGTCTGCGGTATACTCAAACCTAAAGGAAATTGAAGGACCACTATTGACCAAAAAAGTAAATAAGAAATACACAATTATTTTATTCCAAACAATTACGTTAAATTTACTAATTCTAAAATCTTATTATGTTGATCATTGTTTAAGTTTCTGTTGCCACAATATCGTTATCAGGGTCCCTACTCATCTGGAAAACTGTGAAAAGTCAGGGAATTTGTAGAAGGAAGAATTTGGTGAGTGAAATCAGGAATGTTCCCACCGTATAGAGTGAGAATTCTGTGGTTCTCATCTCCGCCTCCTCGCAAACAGTATGACGGTTGCTTTCTCGGGGCTCACCCCGAGCCGTTGACCTACCTTCCACCACTTTCAGTGCTGTCTGAATGCACTCCCACACTGACTGTGCAACCTTTCCTCGGACTATGATGACAATGTCGTCCGCATGGCCCTGTACCTCATACCCCCCTTCCGAGAGCCTCCCCAGCAGGCCGTCCACGACTAGGCACCAGAGCAAGGGAGACAGAACGCTCTCCTGCGGACATCCCGTCGCGACCCCCGCTAGCAGAGTCCCCCTCGCGAGTAAGGTGAACACCGCCCTGTCCCTGAGCATGGAACTGATCCACCTGTAGCAGGTCTCCTCTATTCTACGCTCCCTGACAGCTGCCAGAACCAATCTGAATGAGGTGTTGCTGAAGGCTCCCCTGTATGTCTAGGAAGGCCCCCAGCACCACCTCCCTGTTCTCCGGCGTATTCTCCAGTTTCAGCACCAGTTGGTGCAGTGCTGTCTCTGTTGAGAATCCTGCTCTGTATGCATATTGTCCGCAGTGTAGGGGATATGCTTCCAGTACACCGCCCCTAATGTGCCAGTCGAACAGTTCTTTCACTGTTTTTAGCAAGGACATGAGACTTATTGGCCTCAGAGACTTTGCCTGGTCTGTTGGACGCCCAGGTTTAGGAATGAATACAACCCTGGCCAGCCTCCATGCCCTCAGAATGTACCCCAGAGCCAGGGTGGCCCTCATAATGAGGGTAAGCACCGGCGCCAGTATATCTATCCCCTGTTGGATCATGATGGGCATTATTCCATCAAATTGTATGGCTCAAAGCTGTTAATGGCCCATCTGATTTTGCTCCAAGTAACCACCTCTTTAGCGACTGTCCAGTCTACTCTAGATGCCAGCCTATAAGGCGCCTCTATTTCTGAGTGTTCCCAGTCCGGAGGTGATTGGTTTATTATGTTACAGCTGGGAAAGTGCCCCTGGAGTAAATTTTCTATAGTTTCCTCCCCCGAACTTGTAAAGCCTCCCGTAGATGTTCTAAGGGAGCCTATGTTGGTCTGAGTGCCCTTGGACAGGATCTTGTGTAGTCAGGCGCTCTCGGACGTGTTCTCCACTTCCTCACAGTGCCTCCTCCACGACTCCTTAGCGTCCCTCAGTCTTTTGTCATAGGTCGTTAGAGCCTGTCTATATTCATCCCATGCTCCCGACCTTTTGGCCGCGTTTAACAGCTTACGAACCTGCGTCCTCCTTTGCCTGAGGTGCTCGTTCTACCATGGGACATACCTGGTGGGCGTCCTCATTTTCAGGGGGCACTTGGCGTTATAGACCGAGGTGATTGCGTCTCGCACTTGGGCTGCTGCAATCTCGAGGTCTATTGAATTGTCTATGGTACTCTTAACCCCCCCGCAGTTCTACTGCTAGGTCTTCCCTGTAGGCTTCCCAGTCTGCCTTGCAAGGGTCCCGGCACCATACCATTTATCTTTCGACTTTGACGATTTCAAACCAGATGTATCTGTGGTCTGAGCTACTCATTTCCCCAGACACAGCCCAGTTCTTAACAAAGTTATCCAGAAACTGGGTGGAAACTGTTAGATCTAAAACTTTCTCACGCCTTGTTGTGACGAAGGTTGGTTTATTACCTGTATTCAATATGTCTAATATGCCGAGGTGCTTGCGTCTCGCAATTGGGCTGCCGCAATCTCAAGGTCTATTGAATTGTCTATGGTACTCTTAACTAGCAGTTCCACTGCTATGTCTGCCCCGTAGGCTTCCCAGTCCACCTTGCGGGGGTCCCGGTACCATACCGTTTGTCGTTCGACTTTGGCGATTTCAAAGCGATGTATCTGTGGCCTGAGCTACTCACTTTTCCAGACACAGCCCAGTTCTTAACAAAGTCACCCAGAAACTGGGTGGAAACTGTTAGATCTAAAACTTCCTCACACCGTGTTGTGAAGGTCGGTTTATTACCTCTATTCAAATTAAATTTCATAAATAATTGTAGAAGTGCCTTACCCCTAGAGTTTGTGTCCGAGCTTCCTCACAACTCATGGTGCACATTCGCATCCATGACGATGATGGTCTGCCATCCACCTGCTCTGCTACCCACCATCAGCTGCTCCAATTCCTTGGGTGGATGAGGGTCCGTGCTGTCCCCTGGCAGATAGGCTGATCCGACAGTAATGTCCCTCGGCCCATCCGCTCCTCCACATTGGATTTTGATTGTTGCCAGGTCTCTGGAACAGAAATTCATTAAAGGTAGAAACTCTATCCCTTCCCTGACAAAAATGCATGCCCTTAGGTTCTCTCTGGATCTGCTATAGATGAGCTTTCCAGCAGCTCCGCAGAGTCCATTGATCTCCCCTCTATAGGAGTACGGTTCCTGGATGTGGGCCACATCTGTGTTTCTCAGAGCCATCAGTAGTCCGGCCGTGGCTGCCCTGCTGTGTTGGAGGTTGACCTGAAGGAACCTAAGTTCCATCAACCCCTGGTTGCTTCCCTAGTGGGCGGCACGAGTCTGTAGCCGGAGCCACTCCTCGAGTCTCATTGTTTTTTATGATCTTCATGTTGTTCCCACGTGAATGGGGGAAATACTGTCCACACCATCAGAACCCCCTGTGTGGTGCAAGGCGGGCTACTCTGGAGGGTTGCCTGGTACTCCAGAGGTTCTGTTCACGACACTATCACCTTGGTGCCATCCATCCCTAGGCACGGGTCACGTGACACCGTAAATTGGGGGAGTTCACTTCGACCTCCTTGTCTAGATCCGCCATATTTAGTTATCAGCAGGGTCACCTCGTGCAGGATGCGGCTCTTCACCGCACATGACAGTCTTGGGGAAAGCTTCATCGAAAGTTTATGTTGTTGTTTCCACTTCCTCAGCTTGAGTCCTTTGGCCAGCGACTCCTTGACCCCTATCAAACTGTTGAAAATAGTATGATGTTGTTGTGGTTCCAGATACATTTATAAATATCTCATGCCCGACATTGTTGTATTTCGATTTGATGCATAAAAATACACACATATCATGCTTCTCTTCATTATTGAACGGCATCTTACTATTACAATGTTACCACCGATTACACAAATATATTTTTTGACATTTTGAAATTCCACAGCCAACGCCAAGAGACCAATTAAGGTGATTTTGCACTGTTTGACAGTTAAGCCCAATTGTTAAAAAATATTTCTCAGCGTGTTAAACATTGTTGAATTCAGAAAAAAACACGAATCTTATGATGTCAAAATCCAATATGGCGTCCATAAGAAATAAGAAGTTTTAATCATGTCCCAAACAAAATGAAACGCTATTGAGAATTTTTGAGTCTGCTATCAGATGGAAAACCAGAAATGGTTGTGGGAATCTGTTTTTAGTTTCTTTATAAGAGCTCAAATAAATGAACCAGAGATAAAAATCTAAAAGCGCTTTTTCAGTGTTTTGACAATTTCTTGAACGACAGTTACACGAAGTGGGTTTTCTATGCGATATATTGAAGAACATAAAATTCAGCACTTTTGCCAAATAAACCTACCCTATATCTTTCATATTAAGCGAGATTCCCATGGTGAGGCTTGAATATGAATCATCCTGCATACAAAAATGCACCCCTTTTTATTTACTGCCTCTTAAATAGGGATTTCTCACTTTTGTAATATTGACTGAGATAGAGGACCTCTTGAATCAATTTATTATTGTTGCCCTTACTCGTTGAAACCATTTCATACCAAATACAAACTAAATGCAACAGTTTCTGATGCCGTAAAGTGGAAACTGGTTGCATAAAAGAGGCTATTATGAAGCCAGTAGAAAAGCCTGTGCATCAGTAAATACAGACTTTTTCTCTGGCTTCAGAAATGCTTGTTTTCTCCTGGCTAACTATGACTTAAAAGGTAAAACCGTTTCAGAGAACGAAACAGGCATTTGTGAAGCCATAGAAAAAGTCCATGTCTGTAGTTACTGATGTACAAGCTTTTCCGCTGGCTTCACAGTAGCCTCTTTTCTGCGGTTGGTTTTCCATTTACGGCATTGGAACCCTTTGCAGAGAAGATACTCCATTGTGTAACTAGAGGGAAAGCCTATATTCTGTATTAGCTAAGGAACGGTTTCACCAGATTAGGGGAACTACCATTAATGACTTAAAAATAACTAAAATGGTTTAACCCAAAACCTTTGGTTCTGGTGTTTACTGTAATTAAAAATTAATTATTAAGTCGCAGGAAATGGTACATTTTCGGTACGTACGACTTTAATGATAATAAACTTAACCTAGAATTTAACATTGAATCTGCAAATGACATAATGTACTGTGTGTTCCGTTTAAAATATTTATAAAACCATAAGTTCTAGAAAGCTACAAATATTTTAGGCTAGTGGAGAACCTTAAAAAAAAGTCTGGATGCAGCAAGTGCGTTATGGTAGTGAATTTTGATAGAAATGATCTGGCACGAAATATTTTTTTATAACTTTTTTTCTTTTAGCATAGAAATATAGCTTTTGGTATATAGTTTCTTTTTAATGTCGTTAACTTACGTACCAAATTTGGTTGCCATAGCTTTCCTATTTTTTGAGATAAATTTTTTTTTCGAAAGAAAACCCAAAATTTTCCTGGAAAACCTGGTCCGATTTTTCTGTCTAACGAACTTATCCAAGCCACTTACAAAAGGAAGGCACATGCTAAATTTTATCAAAATCGGTCCATGATTTTTTGAGTTATCCGTGTGATACATACATATATATATATATATATATATATATATATATATATATATATATATATATATATATATATATATATATATATATATATATATATATATATATATATATATATATATATATATATATATATATATATATATATATATATATATATATATATATATATATATATATAAATAAATAAACATATAAAAATTGAAACTGACCCCGGATATGGTTTCTAGGGCTCCTAGTTCGCGCTCATTTGAAGCAATTTTTTCAAAATTCAAAAGTCGAGATCTTCTCATTAGTGAATTTTTTCTAAGAAAATTCACTAAAACTAATAGGTGCCAATTTTCAGTACTTTTAACCAGGGTTCGTAAATATGATGATATTTATTTAAAGAATCAAAATATCTGATATTAATGATATATTATATCTAATAAATATAAAAGAGTCTGGACACAGCGAGTGTGTTAGGATAGTGAATTTTCATTAAAATGTTTTTAACATTAAATATGTCTTTTTTGATCACAGCAGGCATCGAATTTGGTTACCAGTATAACCTATATAGGAGAAACAATGTACCATATTTTGTCAAATAAGCTTTTCGACAAAACTCCCAAAAAAGTTTTTGCCTGAGAATTCACAATTTTTTCAAGAAAATCCGTAAACATTTTTTTTTAAATAACCAGTTAAACATTTATTATTATGCTTTTCATTTTTGAAATACAAAATACAAGCTGTTCTGTTTGAAACAATTGAGTTACGACAGTTTGATTTTTTTAAAATTCAATCGTTATTTCAGAGCGGCCTGTATACAGATTTTTTTCATGAAATTATATGAAGAAAATCTCTATAAATGCATCATATGCATGGGACTCCGATTTCTTTTGGCAAAAACGCTGTATCACAATTTTTGATATGTGCCAAAAATGTGAAAAAGTTGTAAAACAATTGAAATAACTCGAAAACAAGCTAGTTAAAATGCAACAATATAAGGGGTGTTCGATTTAAAAAACGACTTATGGGCCACCTCTGATTGTCGTAATAATTTTTATAAGATGCAGCTCAAGATACCCTATAATTAACATATACAATTGTTTCTCATATCTTGTAGAATAACAGTAATATTGAGCTTTACGGTTTACCATAGAAATGCGTCACCCTATATATATATATATATATATATATATATATATGTATGTATGTATGTATGTATGTATGTAAACAGATACTCCTAGGGGACCTCGTTTGCACTCATTAAAAAAAGTCTGTTTAAAATTCATTCCTCGCGGTCGCCTCATTACAGACAATTAAACCATTAATTCTATACTAAAACCACTGCTAAAGCATCAGAGTAAGGGTCTATTTGAAGTGAATTTTCTGGAAATATTTTAGTAAAATGAAGGGCAATGACGGTTGAAACTGAAACTTAAGGGTTTGCAGAACACTCTTCTTGCGACATCATAATCTGTATTTGTTTCAGGTTCTTTGCCTATATGTTGCCAATTTTGACGTTTCAAATCGCGACTTTGACGTTGTAAGCGGAACGGTTATCAAATTTTCAGAGTATTTTTTCTGTAATTTCTTGGCCTTTCTTCGTCAAAAATTTTTGTGTCTGTAACATACAATAGATTTTGTTATTCACACAAAATATTTTGGTTTTGTGGGTTTATCTGGTCATCATTTTTTATCTTTCAACCTATAGATCTAAATTATATATATATATATATATATATATATATATATATATATATATATATATATATATATATATACATATATATATATATATATATATATATATATATATATATATACATATATATATATATATACATATATATATATATACATATATATACACATATATATATACACATATATACATATATATATATATATATACACACATATATACATATATATATATATATATATATATATATATATATATATATATATATATATATATATATATATATATATATATATATATATATATATATATATATATATATATATATATATATATATATATATATATATATATATATATATATATATATATATATATATATATATATATATATATATATATATATATATATATATATATATATATATATATATATATATATATATATATATATATATATATATATATATATATATATATATACATATACATATACATATACATATACATATATATATATATATATATATATATATATATATACATATACATATACATATACATATATATATATATATATATATATATATATATATATATATATATATATATATATACATATACATATACATATATATATATATATATATATATATATATATATATATATATATATATATATATATATATATATATATATATATATATACATATACATATATATATATATATATATATATATATATATATATATATATATATATATATATATATATATACATACACACACACATATACATATACAAATTCAAACTGACCCTGGATATGGGTTCTAGGAGGCCTAGTTCATGCTCATTTGAAGACATTTTTTCAAACGAGATCTCATTCGTGAATTTTATTTAAGAAAATTCACTAAAAATAAAACAAACCGGTTTTGCGCCAATTAGAGCTCGTTAGTAGGGCATACTAATTGCAGCGAAAGTACACCTATAAAGTAATATGGCTACGGTAGCCAGCCTTCCAGCACAAGTTTTCGAATTCTGTAAATGGCAGATGACGAGCCGCTGAACTATCTGGTATCAAGGCTAGATGCATTCTCACCACAATTAGAACCGTAGACCGGTTTTGCTCTAATTAGAGCTCATCAGTACGGCATACTAATTTCAGCGAAAGTACACCTATAAAGTAATATGGCTACGGTAGCCAGCCTTCCAGCACAAGTTTTCGAATTCTGTAAATGGCAGATGACGAGCCGCTGAACTATCTGGTATCAAGGCTAGATGCATTCTCACCACAATTAGAACCGTAGACCGGTTTTGCTCTAATTAGAGCTCATCAGTACGGCATACTAATTGCAGCGAAAGTACATCTATAAAGTAATATGGCTACGGTAGCCAGCCTTCCAGCACAAGTTTTCGAATTCTGTAAATGGCAGATGACGAGCCGCTGAACTATCTGGTATCAAGGCTAGATGCATTCTCACCACAATTAGAACCGTAGACCGGTTTTGCTCTAATTAGAGCTCATCAGTACGGCATACTAATTGCAGCGAAAGTACACCTATAAAGTAATATGGCTACGGTAGCCAGCCTTCCAGCACAAGTTTTCGAATTCTGTAAATGGCAGATGACGAGCCGCTGAACTATCTGGTATCAAGGCTAGATGCATTCTCACCACAATTAGAACCGTAGACCGTTTTGCTCTAATTAGAGCTCGTCAGTACGGCATACTAATTGCAGCGAAAGTACACCTATAAAGTAATATGGCTACGGTAGCCAGCCTTCCAGCACTAAGTGAGATGTAAGACACGAAGCACGTGCCGCCACCTCGTTGCGGAACCAAGTAGTATGTTGTCACGACACCTCCAAATAACACAGAATGTTAAAAAATAGAGGCTGTATACAACCAACTAACAATTTAGAAAATTGTCAGCCCTGGCCCATTTCTACCCTAATATAGGGACAAAGTATGTAAGGCTACATGTATTCTCACAACAATTAGAACTGTAGGCGGGTTTCGCGCTAATTAGAGCTCGTCAGTATGGCATACTAATTGTAGCACCTATAATTGTAACACCTATAAAGTAATATGGCTACGGTAGCCAGCCTTCCAGCACTAAGGTCTAGATCTGTCGTAGCTAGTAGAGGTTTCTACTCACATTCCAGATATAAGTGACCATACAGCCTATACTCTTGATCTTTTCTCATGACTAACCCCGAAAACTAACAAGTACTAACATCCATTCCCCTGGACAAGTCAGATCATTGGCTTATCTCCACAATACATCCCCTACAAACAGATAACTCACAAGGGTACGCCCGACGAATCTGGCATTATAAATGCGCTGAATGGAATGAAGCAAGGAATTTCTACTCGTCGTTTTCTTGGGCAGATGCCTGTTTTTGAAATAATAATCTCACAGAATGCGCCAACTCTTACCGAACTTATTTGATTAGGCATGGAACCTATATATTCCCTATTCATCAGAACATGTCAATTTCAAATCAAAACCCTGGTTCGATAAAGCTTGCCAAAAAGCAGTACTTACTAAAACTTCCGCCTGCAATCTTTTACAGAAAAAACCTGAGCAGCGAATTTCAGGCCGCCTTTGTATCAGCAAGCAACAGGTGCAAAGATACAATCGATCAAGCGAGTTCCACCAATCAATAAGAGACAAAATCATCTCTTGTCCAAACAATACCCCTCGTTTCTGGTCTATTATAAGTAGAAATTTCACCACCAGGTTCTTTCCCCTCCGCCACTGGCTTCAAATGATGGAGTATTCGCTGTATTGTCAAAAGAAAAGGCTGATCTACTCGCCTGTGTATTTGCTTCTAATTCCACATTAGATTAGCAGGGAAAGAGCGCAGCAACTATTCCAGCTGTAAAGTCGAAAATGGGAGGAATATTTTTTAGGCATTGTACTATTAAGCATATATTGGAAAATTTATGAAAAAGCCACCTGGACTCGATGAAATCACAGCAATAGTTCTTAAAATGTGTGCTTTTGACAGTGCCGTAGTCAGGATTTTTCTTGGGGTGCGGTGTTTTCAGGACCCCTGTGCTTGAAAGAGGTTGACAGAAAATATTATCAAATAATAAACATTTTGTTTCTATTGTTCAGAAGTTTACAGTCGTCTGAGGCAGACCGCCTTATTTAGGGTACGAGACAGGCCACATATAATTAAGGAAAAAAGTCATAATTTCAAATCCAAGCGTCTTTCTTTTTTTGAAGCAAACATAACTGTTATAATGTTGGCTTCAATATTTATGCCCCTATGAATGTTCATGACAGCCAAACTGTTGAGTCTTGTTTCGCTTGTGGAATTCTTAAGAACACTTTGTTCTTTTCAGACTAGAAAAGCTTTTTTCGACGGATGCTAAGATTAGGAAAAAATTCTTTAGAACATTTCCTTAGTGCTTCTACAGGGTTCCCACTCGTCTGGAAAACAGGGAAAACCGGGAAAAGTCGGGCAATTTATAGAAGGAAAGAAATTGTCAGGGAAAATGGAGAAAATTTGTGGAATTTGACTAAGAGTTAGCGATTTTTTGGCCGGGTCAGGAAAAATTTTTCGTTTCTGTTTTCTGATAAATAATTAAAACAGAATGATAGGTGCATATTTGTATAAAGTAGCTTTTTCGTTTATTTGTAAGGAAAATTGTGTATGTTTTATAAATGTAATTTTGGGGAAATGTGTTTTCCGCCATGAGGTTAAATGCTGCTGTATTTTGGGAAAGTGTGTTTTCCCCCTTGAGGAGACAAGCTACTGTATTCTGTAGTAGTGGGTTACACATTTTTGGGGTAGATTGTGAATATCAAAGTCGGGGAAATAGGCTTTGGCATGTGAGGAAAATCAGGGAAATTGATATGCTGTTTTTAGTGGGAACCCTGTTCTAAAGAATTATTTGGAGTGTCTTTTTCATTTAACCAATGTTGAAATAAAACATTTTATTCCAAGAACTTTTCTATTATGCATACAGTGATTAGAAATGGAAAACTACAAACTGATTTGTGTAACCAAATAGCAGTTTTGTCATGTTTTTCTGGCATGAGTTCTTCCAAGGCACTCACAATTTAAAAAAAGCCATCAAGAAGCCCCCCTGACTTCTGAACTGGCTCCAATTTTATGTCGTCTCTTTTCGATGTTTTATAATATGGGGGTATTTTGTGGAAACAAGCTCGACTTCAGCCTGTCCCTAAAAAGGTACACAAATCTGATGTGGAGAACTATCATCCCAATTTCAATCCTATCAGTTTTGTCTAAAGTTATGGAAAAAGTTATCAATATAGACCTTATAAATTACCTTGAAAAATCAAACATCCTAAGTGATCGTCAATATGGCTTTTGTCAAAACTGATCTACAGGTGATATTCTGACATACGTCACTTATCTTTGGAGTTCCTCTTTCGAAAAATTTGGAGAAGGTCGTGCAATTTCATTGGATGTTTCTAAAGTATTTGATCGGGTCGTGTGACACTCCTCAATAAGCTCTCATTGTACGGATTGCCTTTGTAACTAGGACTATGGTTATCGAGTTTTCTAAAGGAGTTCTCCCTGCATCTTGTGGTCGATGGTGTTTCATCAGATGAATTGAAAATTAATGCTTGTGTCCTACAGGGTTCCATTTTGGCTTCCACACTTTCTCTTGTTTTCCTTTTGCATGTAAATGACCTGTCAACAACCAACAATCCGATCTACAGCTTCGCTGCTGGTAGTACTCTTCACAGCATGTTCTCATCGATTTGTCCAATATCTTGTTCTAGCTCCCTATCAATGAGAGTTGAAGTAACCAAGTCTGGTTATGTTTACTGCCTCAAAAACACAGAATTGCCTCTTTTCTAGAAATAATGGCCTGCAAGGCCCAGACGTTCAGATGGCTGGCAAAATACCGCCCAAAAAATCCACAATCTCTACATTAGGTATAACTGTTTTGCTGGCACTTTTTTTAAATATTTTTTTTCGACAACACCACGGGCGCTTACAGCCTAAATACTATCGAACCGTGGGTGTCGACAAGGAGGAAAGTAGCAACTTATTAATTCTGGACTTGAAGGTTTGGAGGTTCGGAGGAGAAGGAAATACATGTGCCGGAAAGGAATTCCACAACTTGGAAGTCCTCGGGACAAAAGAGCGGGCATAACAAGATGTTCTATATCTGGTGACCTGAACAGTAAAAGGGTGCATTCGCTCAGTTCCCCTGGTAGATCTGTTGGGGGCAGCAGGTGGAGGAACTATGGAAGAAAGCTCCTCCGAGCAGTGCCCGTGCAGATATCTATAAAAGAGAGAGAGAGGTCACCAACAGCACGTCGGTGGGCAAGGGATGGCAGCCTTTGGGTGAGGGTAGGGTCACCGATGAGACATATAGCTCTCTTCTGAATGGAGTCCAGGATAGCGAGTGTAGAAGCGGCAGCGGCACGCCAGATATGGGAGCAGTATTCGAGGTTTGGCCTTATTTGTGAAGTATATAAGGTATAGAGATTAGCTGGTGAAAAGTATTTGCGTGCTCGGAAGAGGAAACCTAATTTCTTAGCAGCCGCTTCTGCAATTGATGTGACATGTTGGTGCCAACTGTGATTTCGATCCACAGAAATGCCAACAAGTGAAAATGACTCATTACTTTGAATAACTTGGTTGTTCATTGTGATGGGTCTAGGGCTGGTGTATCTCTTATGAGAAAGGAAGCAAGGCTGAGATTTGGTGGGGTTGAATTGTACAAGATTTCTACTTCCCCAGTCTAATACTTTTTGGAGATCCACGGAGACAGAACCCTCCATGAGTCTGTGATCCTCATCTAATTGGGCTAAAGAGACAGGCTTAGAATATTGTATATTTGAGTGGAGGGTGCTGTCGTCCGCGTAACTGTGAACTGGGTTGGATGCGTTAGAGAGGAGGTCATTTATGTGGAGAAGAAACAAAGTAGGGGCTAAAGCTGAACCTTGAGGGACAACTGCATTAATTGGATACAGTTTAGAGGAATGGCCATCCACGACAACAGAAATGCTTCGGAAATTTGCTGTCCAGGTACAGAGTTTTGGTGGCAGGCCATAGGCCGGAAGTTTATTAAGCAGCGCTGTGTGCCGGATCTGGTCGAATGCTTTGGATATGCCTACAGCGACAATCTGGGATTCACCGTCTAGTTCCATAGACTTGTTCCAAGAATGGGTCACAAAGGAAAGGAGTTCGGCAGTAGATCTGCGCTGACGGAATCCATACTGCCTGTCGTGGATTAGACTGTGTTTTTCAAGAAATTTTAGTAATTGGGTGTTTATATACTTTTCCATCACTTTAGAGAGGACTGAAAGGAAAGAAATAGGCCTGTAGTTGCTAGGAAGCGCTTTGGATCCTTTCTTGGGGACGGGTTGTACTCGAGCAGTTTTCCAGTTACTAGGGAATATGCCTCTATTGTAAGATGTCTGAAACAGACGAGTCAGGACAGGAGCAAGTTCTGGTGCGCATTTTTTGAGAACAATTGCTGTGATCTCGTCAAGGCCAGAGGCTTTCCTGGTATTAAGAGAAAAGAGCATCTTTCATACCTTTTTAGTTTTGAAAATTATATCCGTTATTTTATGCGCGACATTGGGGACTGTTGGTGGTTGAACAATTGGAGGGGGTTGAGAGTAGAATTGCCGGCGAACAACGAGGCAAAAAGTTCAGCCTTGCCCTGGGCGGTAGAAACAATTTCATCCCCTGAGACAAGAGGTGGAAAGTGCTCTTGCAGAAATTATTCCCAATAGATTTAGCAAGAGTCCTGAAGGGTTTTCTGCCGTTGGAGCTTAAGACGACTTTGTTTTTGATGTGGTTATTAAACGAGTTTTTTGCCTCAGAAAGAATGCGGACATAACCGTTTCTTGCATCGTTAAATGCTTGAAGGTTTTCTTGACTGGGATTGTGTAGAAGCGTTTTCTGAGCTTTGACCTTTTCCAGTTTGGCCTTGTCACAGGATTTAGAGAACCAGGGCTTTTGAGTGGTTGAAGAGGTTTTCTGTGTATGTGAAATAAATAATTGCATGCCAGCTTGGATTCAGTGACGTTTTGTGAGATATCAGAGGGGTCAGGATGAGAGAAACAGACAGACGCCTATGGAAATGAGGAAAAGTAATCCCTCATTTCATCCCAGTTCGCGGAGTTGTAAGCACTTACATGTTTCCAATATTGCTAAAGCAGCTGCAAAGAAGCTTGGGTTTCTGTTACGGGTTAAAAGTTTGTTTTCATCACAACAGCTTTTGACACTGTATAAAGCACATATGCGTTCACACAACTACTTGATAGATAAGGCTAGATGTATTCTCACTGTATGTTGTCAAGACAGCTCCAATTAACACAAAATGCTATAGAAACGGTGTACAACCAGCTAACAATGTTGTAAATTGTCCGCCCTGGCCCATTTTCTTTCCTAATACTGGGGCAATGTATGTAAGGCTAGATGTATTCTCACTGTAATTAGAAACGCAGACCGGTTTCGCTTTAATTAGCATATTGTGTTAATTGGAGTTGTCGTGACAACATACTACCTGGTTCCGCACATAAATGGCGACCGTGTCATACATCTCACAATGTTCTCATGGATAGATATAAAGCCACTTAAAAGTTTATAACTTTAATATTTCTAGAGTGGAAAAATGTCAAAATTCTATACCAGATATTTTATGTCAATTATTTCACACTTAAAATATACTGGTGTTCTATGTAAGAACAGACATAGATCATGTGTGTGTATGATCCAAAAATATCATGATTCAATGTAATAATCAATTTATGCCTATACCAACTTCACCCTTAATGATATATAGTGGTTCAAAGCTGCCACAGAAATAACAGCAAAAAGTTCTTTTTAATTTAAGGGTTGAGTCACATCATCACCCCCTGTCAAGACTAATTAGTTTGAAATTACCATTAGTTAAGGCCAGTAAAGAGCCTGCTTCATGTGTTTAGTTTGGTTCCTGTAGATTAAACGGTTTTCGAGATATTATTTGTTCTTTTTTTGTTGTTGTAACTTATGGAATAACTTTAAACATTCATAAATCCTATTTAAGTATACGTGGAGCACTCAAACCATTACAACACATTTTTAAAGACGTGACAATCATTTCATTAACAAAGTTAGCGTCATCAGATCAAATGTGTTTTGTTGATTTAGGTTCTCCAAGTGTACTTATCAGTGCCCATAACAGGTTCCAATCTAAACTTAGTTTGTAACTCCTTGTGTGTGTAACTTGGTATATGGGTAAGTTGCCTTAAATCATGTTTTTGGATTGTCTACACGCACCTACTCTGTGCCGGTTCTTATATGGAACAGCCTGTATAAGGTCCCTATCATGTTTAGTTTGTGTCGTACATACATGTAACGAGGTGGTTTTACGTGCCTTTTGCTTTTCTTTAAAACAAAGGTTTTTCAAATGAAGTAATTATTCATTTAGTTATATTTTAGAATCTGCAACGTTCGAGCGGCAGAACGTGTATTCAAATTCTCCCCCTTGTTACCTTGAAATAATATTTAAATTTTACGACCTTCAAGGGAGGTCTTGCCTAAATTTATTTGGAACACTAAAACCGAGCATCTGGGTCAAATTCCCAAAATTTTACTATATATTCAGTCCTAGCACATCAGAGTCACCCCATAAGAAACTGTTAAAATGGACTCTAGTCAGGGCTTCCTAAGCTAATAATGAAACCCAGCATCTAGTTTTTTTTAAATTGCTTTAATACAAAAAAATAAAATTTATACAGATAACATTTTAACAGCACAATAAATTTTAACAGACCCTTTAATTTCAAAGGTGTCCGTATGATTAAAATTAAACAAAAGAAAACTCTCAATAATTTTTCTATAAATTCCTTAATTCCAACGGTTTCCGTCTGATTAAAATTATACTAAAAACTCTTAAATGCAATAGTATAAATCCTAAAGGTTATTTAAACAGGAGGGTATAGGAGGTTTTTCCAAACCTTAGAATGGATTAAATGTTATGCAAAGTTGATACTGGTGAAAACTACATTGTTCTTGCCCCCGGTATAATTTTTTTTAAGCCCGATGTTTAACTCCCTCTTAGCTTAATTATATCTCTCACTTATAGCTCCTAGCTAAACTCTCATGACTCAAAGCCCTATCTCTTCCTCGTATTATAAAATTTCACAAATATTTCCCCATCCATTAAAATTCCTATCATAAAACAACACCTAAATTTTAATCTGATTTCATTCACTCTGATTATAAGTCCAGCGCCCTACGGCTAAATCATCTATGCTAAATGTAGCTTACAGCCCATATGGTTTAAAATATCTATACAATCTTAGTTTTAAAAGTACTTCGGTACTCGAGACAGCTGGCCCATTCATAATAAAACAAAAGGGAACATTTAACAAAAATATTAACTGGAACGAACTCACCCAGACAAATCCGAGGCAATACACCAGCTCTGTACTCTGCCTTACCAGCCCCTATGGCCGTTGAACCACGATCGTTCGCGATAACCGCCCTTTCAAACAAAAACTAATTCCCTCACTGAAATCTCACTTACTTTTTAATTTACTTAACAGAAACCCTTGACGATTATCGCGCGGAGGCAATGCCTAGCCCGGAGGTCGGCTGCCTGCACACTGTCCCCGACACGTCTCTTTTTATTCACTCTCGCGGAGTCCCCAAAACCACTTAGTTTGCGGAAATTTTCTGTTGCAACTCAAGTGGCCTCTTTAAAGGTTACCTACCCGTCCTATCGTCTCCGGTGTCGTCAGCAGAATTACATTTCCTTTCATTATACACTAAATTGACCGTTCTACCGCCCGTTTTGCGCTTGATAAGGTGTTCTGATTACACATAATTAAATACACTCAATTTCCGCCTGTTTGCGGCCTACATATTTTATGCATTTTATGACAGATAAATTTACGATAGTTAAATTACTTGTGGCGATTTTTCATAACTTTTAGATCTAGATACTCAAACTGTAAGCAGCTTGCTTACACAATGCTTAATTCTCTCTCTGAAATGTGAATTAAACGCAAAACAAAATCCCCTACACTTTTTACATTTTATTATTTCTTAGTTCTAAACGAAAAAAGTTAAGTGCATAAAATGGTATTTGGATCACCTGTGGAGTTTAATTATAACCAGTATATGCAATAAATAGTTAAATATGTCACTTTTTGGGGGCATTGTTTTCTCCCAAAGAGATTAATCACTCTCTTTGGTGATTTATTTTTGATAATTATTGTAGCCCTATCAGTGAGATTTTAAAGTACAATATATGAACCTATTTGATCATTTTATTTATTTTTCTAATAACATTTCTGTTGCAGTTACATTGTGTACGCTAAATCTTAAGGAGATGTTTTGGATGTGACTGGATTAGTCATCCTTTTAAAAAATGACATTAAATTATCAAAATTGATGAGAGTACTGTTTTGCTAATTTACAGGAAGCAGGATTGTGGAATACATCTACACTTTCTTACATAATGGGACTAACATATTTATGCATAGCTATATTCGTTTCTTCTGAAACAAATTGACGATGCACAATTTTTTTTAAGAAAAGCCTAAAGTTGTAAAGTGGTATAAAATGGGTATCCAGTAACTTAATTATTTCTTAAAAAGCTAAAATGTGATGGCGCTTCATTGAAGGAAGTATTAAAGTGAAGAGCACTTAACAGTTGATTATCTGATTTTTGATAATGAACAGATAATCTCCTTTCTTCTCCTGGTGATCGGAATCTGAACCTCGTTAGGGCTTGGCATTGACATATCACATAAAGTTGAGGTTTCATCTTTATCGAATCTGCAAAGTGCTTAGTCTCCCAGCAAATATATTGGCTCTATGTAGTGGTTATCAGACCAATGATAAGCTATGGAGCTATAGTTTGGTGGCTGAAGGCACTTCGTGGTACTGTGAGTGCCAAACTAGCTCAACTACAGATACAAGCATGTCTGATGATAACAGGTGCATTGAGCACCGCTCCATCACCCACTCTGGACTCCCTAAACATTCAATCTCTTCACATTTGGTTGGAGAGGGACGCTGGGTGGACAACGCACAAACTAAAACAAACATCTGACAGCATGCCGGAGGCAATCGGTATGGGAAGAACTGGGCTCATCGATGACGTTGAAAGTCATCGAGGTTCTGGGAATGATCTCGGATCTGATGCCTATAAAGATCAGCCTTTCAAAATCGTCCTTCCAGAAAGAGAGAACTGGGAACAAAATAACATCCTCATTGAAGGCAAATCTCATCAAAAACGGAGTCAGGGCAGGAGCTGGTACACATGGGAGCAGCACCGATGCAAGAATATCATCTAGCCTCGGAAAGTATGCAACCATGCACCAGGCAGAAGTATATGCAATCAAGATTGTGCGAGGGAGATTAGATAAAACTGCTGCACACACAATTTGATAAAAATATTTTCAGAAGGCCAAGCTGCTATCAAGACACTTGGTTCCTACTGTTGCAATTCAAAAAAAAAAATAGTATGGGGTTGCAATACTGCCCTTGACTAACTGGGCAGCTACAATGAGGTGTCACTGGTCTGGATATGGGGCACTTGGATCTTTGTAGCAATCTATCAACTGATGCTCTTGCCAGAAGGGATACCGGGGAGAACTAAATCGGACCAGAACCTGTGTTGGGGATATTCTAATACACAGCGAAACGTACGTTAAAGAACTGTACAAATGGAAAGACAATCCAATGGCGGCAAAATCTGCCAGGATTAGCACACTCTAAGGCCTTTATAAATGGCCTTTCAGGGTTAAGTGCTAAAAAACTTCTAGAGTTAAGCAGGCAACAACTGAGAACTCTGGTCGGCCTGTAAACAGGACACTGCCGCTTGCGTCACCACATGAATTTAGCACACTCATCTTTTTGGAAGTTTTATCAACTCGTTTAAAAATTATTCACAGTTCGAGTTGCAAGAACATATTTCATTAATTGTGATAAGAAATGCACTAATTAGTCAATTTTTCGTTAAAAAAAAAACTTAAAAAAAAAACTTAAAAAAAAAAACAAAACCAAATGTTCAAAAATGTTTATTCAGTTAAGTAAGTGTTCAAATTGTTGACCACCAGCTTCCATACAAAAGTACAAATTTTGTTCAAAAAGAGCTCTGACATTCTGGAGCATTTGTGGAGTTATTAAACGGTCTTATTCAACAATGTGTCGTCTTAATTCTTCCAGAGACTCCGGTTCTGTTGCGAAAATTCTACTCTTTAAATGGCCCCATAGAAAGAAGTCTAAAGGAGTTAAATCCGGTGATCTAGGAGGCCACTCAATAGCACCTCTACGCCCAATCCATTGCTCTGGAAACTCTGTGTTCAAAAACTCCCCATCACGTTGTGAAAAATGCGGAGGAGCTCTATCTTGTTGAAACACTTATTGATTTTCTTGATAGCGATCATCATTTTCAACAATGTCAATTAGTAGAGGGTAAACGATATCTTCTAGTAACTCCAAATACGTTTCGCCACTCGAATTGCCATCAAGAAAAATTGGTCCGATTAAACGGTCTTCAAAAATGCCAGTCCAGACATTCAATTTCTGTGGAGTTTGAGTGTGGACTTCGCGAAAATTTCTTGGATTATTATCTGCCCAATAACGACAATTATGACGATTGACTGTAGAGTTTAATAAAAACGCACACCGTCTGAAAAACAGATGTTGAACAGAAAGTTTCCGTTATCAGCTATTTGTGCAGTCATAACTTCAAAAAACTCCAGCGGCCGATCAAAATCATCTTCATTCAGTTGTTGTACAAGATGACTTTTATACGGGTGAAATTTATGATGCTTCAATATTCGCTGAATAGCTCTTTTTTTGGTGTTTGAAACTGTGGCCAATTTTCTTGTGCTCAAAGTTGGGTCTGCAGCAAGTTGTCCTAAAACTTCAATCTCAGTAGTCTCATTTCTAACCGGAAATTCACATTCAGGATCCCGTTTTTTGTTGGCTACTGAACCACTTTGTCGAAACTTTGCAATTAACTCCAAAATGTATTTTCTGTTAACATGTCTGTTCGAATGCTGTTCATTAAACAAATTTGCGGTACGGTTGGCACAGTCATCGTTTTTGAAAAAAAGAGTAAATATTTCAACTCTTTCTTCTACAGAATACACCATTGTGAGATTAATTTTCGGTAGTACTATCAAGTATCTAACCGACTGATAAACTGAAATAATAAACCGCATTTCTCTTATTCCGATAAGAAATGTTCTGATAGTCATCTTCAACTGTGAATAATTTTTAAACGAGTTGATAAAACTTCCAAAAAAATTAGTGTGCTAAATTCAGAAAAGAAAGAGCTTTCAAGTGATTTAACACTTGACCCATGTTCCCTATTTAAAATGTAAGAGTTGTTACGACCACCCTTGATGTGACAAAGTTGAGTTTTATGTCAAAACATGTCCCCCTCAATATTAAAATTGACGTGTTTCAGCGTTTCTTAAAAAAAAATTTCTCTGGATGCAAATCGGTCTGTTTCGTTTTCAATGTGCCACCCTATATATATATATATATATATATATATATATATATATATATATATATATATATATATATATATATATATATATATATATATATATATATATATATATATATATATATATATATATATATATATATATATATATAATATATATATATATATATATATATATATATATATATATATATATATATATATATATATATATATATATATATATATATATATATATATATATATATATATATATATATATATATATATATATTTGTGTGTGTGTGTATATAACAATCACCATGAATAAACCAGTGTTTTGGTCGAGAGAAAAAATACGGACATTAATTGCAATGCTAAAAAATAGCCTTGAGTTGTGGAACACACCAACAAAAAGGTACCGTAACAGAACGAAGAAACAAGCGGCCGTCTTCAAAATTGCAGGCCATATTAATGTATCGATTATTGAAATCAATCGCAAATTGCATAACTTGCAAACACAAATGAAGAATTAAATTAGGAAAATTAAAAAGCGCAAATCAGGGGAAGCCACGCATGATGTTGCATTTACATCAAATTGGGATTTTTTTACGAGTTAAAACCTCTTCATTGATCGCGTTTTCTTTTTGGTTTCATTACGTTGTTTGTTCTTCAAGACTTTGATAGCAACTACAGTTGCTAACTGGCGTTTGGTTTTATAAATATTTACATTTTCCTAACTAAATTATGAATCACTAAGCGATATGTTTAGGACGGAAATGTCTGTTGAATGGCTCCCAAATGCCAGACACTACTCTCACTGTCGTGTGCACCTGAAAACAACCCGAATGTTTCATAGAGAAGTGTCGGAAACCGAGTGTCGCACCTACTTTACAACCTGGTCTAGCAAGTCAAAAAGAGCAAAAAAAATGTGTCGGCATGTGAACACAACATTAGAGCAATCTATACAAAAGTGTCGAAACTTTGATGTCTTGTGTATATGAGCATAACACCTGTTTTTGTCTTTGATCTGTCAGTTTACCAAACTTCCGTGTTCTTAACAAGCTTTTAACATTCCAAGTTCCTATATTATATGAGTTCTTCATTTCTTTCTTCTTTACATCTTTTCTGATAATTTCTCCAACTGGCGTTCTACCTGCTGAGTTTGGGAACAGGGTTGCACATGATCAAAGGTCTAAAAGTCCTTTAAATACATGTTCCCACACCATGTCTTGAGCTCTGATACCTTAGTAACAAGGTTACTAAATCATATTGTTACTGCTGTTACTGCTGCTTGGCTAACAGTATTGACTGTTTGGTCGTTCTTGGCCTAATATTTGCTTTGTCAACTGTGAGGGAGCATTCCCAGTATCGATTCTACCTTCAATTCATTGTACAACTTCTGATACTATACTCAGTACAGCTGGATAACCGGTATTTGACGTTGCCGCAGCCTCTGCACCACTAAGTGTGCTTCTCTTTGTATGAATAGGTGTAGGGGTGGGTCCAAAAGAACATCCAACAGTGCTGCTGTGGTGGACTTTATGGCCCATGTAATGACATTATTAAATTCTTCTTTTATGTCTTGAGAAGATGCCATCCTTGTATCTTCTAGCGTTTTTGACAATAGTTTGTTTAAGTCTAGTCTTTTATGTCCAAGAAGATGTATCTTCTAGCATTTTGACAATATAAGTCATCCAGTGCTAGGGCTGTTGATTCCCCTGGTTGATATGTCTATTGACATCCGCTAAGGGGGTTGTTACTTAGTGCTTCACCCTTGATGAACCTGTTTACTAATTGCTCTTGTGTTTTAAGTGGGAAGAAAGAGGCTTATCGGTCTGTATGACTTACACTGTCCCCCTGGCAACATATTTCTTTTGCAATAAATGTTGGACTATCAGCCAGATTCTAGGACATTCTGGAACTGATAAGTAGGTACACATGAATTATAATAGATAGTGAAAAGTCTCCATGTACGATTGTGGTAGATGTTACATCAATACTATGGGAAATAAAGCAACACACCGTTACCATCTGACCCAAAATATAATCACAAAGCCAGGACAAATATCCATCACAGAAACTAACTCTGCTCAACTTATCTCTCACAATATGATGGTATACACTGTCAAAAGCCTTAGAACAATCTTATACATTGAATCCAACTACACACCACCTTCCGAGGCTCCCAAATTTGAAGCCTGAATAACCAGCAGGTTAGTACCATTTGACCTCTCTGATTGGAAACCGTGCTGTTTATCAGTGATGACTTGCTTACACTTCTATGCAAGACTATCACAATGCAAACTCTGTGATGGTGTTTAACATCCGCCCTGTTTCCAGACTTATGCACAGGCATACTATAACTTCCCTACATAGACGTGATAATACACCCAGATTAAGAGACAAATTAAAAAGAATATAAAGAGGCATTGAAACTGAACACCCACAGTGGATCAGAAGGATCCAGACCAACCAAACTGACAACCTGCCAAACAAGGAGCAAATTTTATAATTTTATCATAAATCTGACCCAAAGGCAACCCTGGATGAAGAACAAAAAACTGTTAAGTACAAGTTATGAGATGGCATCCCAAAGTATAGACAATAACAAAAAATCTGCAAATAAATCTACTATTTCCTGACCACTTCAGCATGCATATCATCCAAATGTAGAGCTTCAGGGATATGCTATTCCGTTTACCCCTAATAAATTTCCTAAATGATGCTGGACAGCTGAGAAAACTGGATTCCATATGTGATTTGTATCCAGTATATCAATTTTCAGAAAGAAGTTTACACTTTCTTCTTAAATCAAAAAAGACTGAATAATCTAGAGAAGTTCATTGATCGTTGTATATATTATATTGACCAGTTTCATCTAGAGAAGTGTTCGCTGATAAATACTTTTTATGTGCTATTTTTTTCCCTAACAACCAGGTTCACATTAAACTTCTTTCGGACGGTTCAAGATCTGAACTAAAATATTATAAAATTCCACACCAGCTTATTCATACTTATATTTCAACAACACACCACGAGGGCTTACAGCCTAAGTACTATCGTACCGAGGGTGTCGACAAGGAGGAAAGAGGCAACTTGTTAATTCTGGACTTGAAAGTTTGGAGGTTCGGAGGAGAAGGAAAAACATGTGCGGCCAAGGAATTCCACAACTTGGAAGTCCTCAGGACAAAAGAGCGGGCATAATAAGATGTTCTATGTCTGGTGACCTTGACAGTAAAAGGGTGCATTCGCTCTGTTCCCCTCGTAGATCTGTTGGGGGCAGCAGGTGGAGGAACTATGGAAGAAAGCTTTGAGCAGTGTCTGTGCAGATACCTATAAAAGAGAGAGGTTACCAATGGCACGTCGATGGGCAAGGGATGGCAGCCTTTGGGTGAGGGTAGGGTCACTGATAAGACGTATAGCTCTCTTCTGATTGGAGTCCAGGAAAGCGAGTGTAGAAGGGGCAGCGGCACCCCAGATGTGGGAGCAGTATTCGAGGTTTGGCCTTATTTGTGAAGTATATAAGGTATAGAGATTAGCTGGTGAAAAGTATTTGCGAGCCCGGAAGAGCAAACCTAATTTCTTAGCAGCCGCTTCTGCAATTGATGTGACATGTTGGTGCCAATTGAGATTTCGATCCACAGAAATGCCAACAAGTGAAAAGGACTCATTACTTTGAATAACTTGGTTGTTCATTGTGATATGTCTAGGGCTGGTGTATCTCTTATGAGATAGAAGGCAAGACTGAGATTTGGTGGAGTTGAATTGTACAAGATTTCTACTTCCCCAGTCTAATATTTTTTGGAGATCCACAGAGACAGAACCCTCCATGAGTCTGCGATCCTCATCTAATTGGGCTAAAGACACAGGCTTAGAATATTGTATATTTGAGTGGAGGGTGCTGTCGTCCACGTAACTGTGAACTGGGTTGGATGTGCTAGAGAAGAGGTCATTGATTTGGAGAAGAAACAAAGTAGGGGCTAAAGCTGAACCTTGAGGGACTCCTGCATTAATTTGATACAGTTTAGAGGAATGTCCATCCACGACAACAGAAATGCTCCGGTTGGAGAGGAAATTTGCTGTCCAGGTACAGAGTTTTGCTGGTAGGCCATAGGCCGGAAATTTATTAAGCAGCGCTGCGTGCCAGACCTGGTCGAATGCTTTGGATATGTCTAGAGCGACAATCTGGGATTCACTGTGTAGTTCCATAGACTTGCTCCAAGAATGGGTAACAAAGGAAAGGAGGTCGGCAGTTAATCTGCGCTGATGGAATCCATACTGCCTGTCGTGGATTAGACTGTGTTTTTCAAGAAATGGTAGTCATTCGGTGTTTATATACTTTTCCATCACTTTACGAGATGACGGAAAGGAGAGAAATAGGCCTGTAGTTGCTAGGAAGTGCTTTGGATCCTTTCTTGGGGACGGGTTGTACTCAAGCAGTTTTCCAGTTACTAGGGAATATGCCTGTATTGTAAGATGTCTGAAACAGACGAGTCAGGACAGGAGCAAGTTCTGGTGCGCATTTTTTTGAGTAAAGGAATACTGCCTCAACTTAGGCATCTGCATCAGCGCACTGAAGAAACTGATCAAAGCACTATAATCAGCATGGAGAAAGTCATGATAAAATCTTCACAGCTGACTGAATGAGAACCATTGCCACATGAAGAAACATAAACTTCCAATGTATAAGCCTGATATAAAATACTGAACGGAAGTATTGGGTCCAAGGCCTCACTATATTGATACTTGAAAATATCAAATCTAAAAGCACTTCTTTAATATTTGAAATATTATTAACTTAAAACATGTGTAGGCATGAGTTACAACAAAATTAGGATAACAGAAGACAGTTACGTTAAAGTCATCATTACCCAAAATAACTGATGGTAAATTATAATCAACTAATATATATATATATATATATATATATATATATATATATATATATATATATATATATATATATATATATATATATATATATATATATATATATATATATATATATATATATATATATATATAAACTGGTGGCTGTGAGACAATAAGGCCACAGATTCGACCGCTTCACGGTGTTTATTTTTACATATCGTGTTGAGAAAGAGGGGAATATACACCCCACCTACAATTAGTTTACACTATTGTACAGAACAGCAAACAAACAGTTGCTCAGCACTATTGTTATGGATCACAAGATGTCTCGATGTAATGCACTTTTTAACAGTAACTAGGAACCTACCACCTCTTGTCTTAAGTAGTATAATTACAGTCCATTCAATACACATTAGAAAGATTTTCCAACTCAGCTGACAAAACGTCCTCACCAAGCCAACTTTCTGCCAGTATAATACATCTTAAAACAAATATGATAGAGCTCTTTCTAAGGTTGCAAGCTTGGTGCACATGTCACCAACATTTTAGTAGTAAAACTGAGATCGCGTTAACAGGTTTTTCGATCCCTGCCTTTTCTTCGCCACCACATGATATAATTTTTCATATCTGATGCTGTCTGGTCGCTCGTCTCTCCAGCCTTTCCTAAATCTATCTTCTTATAGACTTTCCCTCGTGTTGTTACATAATCATAAGGTATGGAACAATTCTCGCCTCAGGTGCTGAGTTAATCAGTTTAAGGCCTCAGCACCCTGCGGACTTTATCGGGCCCACATAGAATTGCTTTTAATGGCTGACTACCCTGCTTACCAGCTCTTACTATTTTGCTTATTGTGTCTTCATTAGCTGTTCCTAGTATGTTGAGTATATCCTTGACAGCTCCCACATCAAGAGAAATCCTCTCAGTGAGAACCTTAGGTTGGGACTCCTCAGCTTTATAAATCGTAACATTGTTAGCTCTGGTGATGCAACCACTTATCTCTTTGAAATTTGTTTCAGATGACAATGAATCTGCTACCATTTTCTGTTTGATCCTCTCCACCACCACCCTCAATTTATCAACAGTTTAAATCAAATAAGGTACCAGTCTTGCTCCATTGATGCTGTCTTCACAGTAGCACCTAAGTGCTTGTTTTCTCTTCAGGTCGGCGAACAGACATGACATTAAGTGTTTTGATATGTTGTTGGATGCTGTACAGTGGATTAGATGGGGCCTTATCATACAGACTTTATCACTGCGACCTTTAAGGTTTATTATTGTATAACACTCCCATACAAATTTCTAGAACACCCTGTCTAGCCTTATTTTCTTATCTGCTCCTCTAGCTTTGAGAGGGGTTCTTTTATGTGGTTTTCAGACTTAGGTTTGTTTTTGCCAAGTGACCCGAACTGGAATCCCATTAGGTAGGTCTTCAGTTTGTCACAATACATGAAATGAGGTGTTGTCTACTTCTTGGCACAGTTCATCTGCCATTCGTTTCGTTCATGTGCTTATTGGGTCATAAGACCATTAATCAAACAGCAATTCTGCTCCTCCCTAGTGGTCTTTGGTGAATTTAGGTTAATGTTCTTTTATAAACTCTTTGGCCTGTCTCTTTTTTGTGGGAAGTTTTTCCTCCATTCCAGTATTTTGTCTGATCCATTCATGGATGGATCTTCTTATGCTGGACCAAAAAAGGTTCGGGATCTATCAGGGGCCTGGACGTGCCTTCCTTAGCTAAGTAATCTGGCTTATTGTTCCCTATATGACCCTCATGTGCTGGAAGCCACGCTGGTGTCAGTTTGTTTTCACTGAGTTACCAAACAGTCACATACTATCTTTGAATTGATCTGATTGATCTCATTGGAACCTAGTTCCTTAAGCGTTGCCTGCGAATCAGAGTATATGACAATTGATTGCTTCGCAATCCCTTGCCCAGTGCTCTGTTTTTCACAATATTGTATTCATGCCATCTCGGAATGTATTGTTTTCTGGGCTTATTTAAATTTTGGCTGTCAGTCACATGTTACTGCCTTGAATCCATCGGTGTACTAGACTATTTGTGCTGTCACCGGAGGGCCATTTATCCATCCTTTCCTCTCTGATTATTTCTGTATTTAATTTTTTTTCAAAACCGGATTTACGAACCATATTGCCAGCGGCCATTTCCAGAATTAGTTCTGCCTTCAATTCCTTGTATAGCTTTTAAAACTCTGCTCCATGCTGCTGGCTAATTGGTGTTTGACCTTGCATTAGCTTATGTACCATTGGACGAGCTTCTTCTATAAATATGTGCAGTGGAGGCACGTACAAAAGGATTCGCAATGCTGCCGTTGGGGTAGTCCATATGCACACAACCATTGAACCCCACTTACTACCCTGATTATCAGTCCCAGCTGTATTTTCATCCATATGACCGTTCCACATATTATTGTGTGTCTTACCACACATTCGTCTATACCTTCCAAGAGCAATGATTCAATTCCAAATGACTTCTTGGTCAAAGATGACTCCTACATATTTTTACCTCTCCCACAATTATAATTCCAGTATTGTTTAACACCATACATATAGATAATCTGCTTCCAGTTTTTACGGAGTTTGTGTCTAGTGCTGTTAATGATCATGAGCAGGTTGATGATCATGAGCAGGTTGACGATCATGAGCAGGTTGATTAGTTTGAAGAGGTTGTGTGATTTATACAGATTTCTGAAAGGAATTTGCTTTGGTGGATCATGGGTTGCTGCTGAATAAGCTTTTGAAGATGGGTTTCCTTATAAATTTGGTTACAATGTTGTCGCAATACCTTCATGAAATGCCACAAGTGATTGTATTCAATGGTCATAGTCCTCATGCTTTCATTGCATCCTATGGGTGCCCCAAGGTTCAGGACTTGGGCCAATTCTATTGTACTTCTTGATCAGTGATTTTCCGGCTCAAATTTTGTACAACTCACTTTTATATGCTGATGATCTGAAAATCGCTAGTACTGGTCACTGCTCTTCACTGTGGGTTAATCTTAACCGGTTTCATCATTGGTGTGTTGAGTTACATTTTTTTAATTGTAAAGTTATATCCTATACAAACAAAAGTTGAAGCCAGAGAGTTCATGTATGGTAGTAATCGGATATTTTTGCAGAGACTCATTTGTTTAAAGGATTTTGAAGTATTATTTGATAATCATTGATCTTTTGGCGATCATTTAATAATCTTCACTGCTGAGTGTGTTAGATTACCTAGATTCATATATGGGAGTGGAAGATCTTTTAGAAGTGTTGACTCATTCAAAGTTCTCTTCGACGCTCTTGTCACATCCCGTTTTGAATATGCAGCTATAGCTTGGTATCCGCTTCATGTACATATATTTTTAATTCCATTGGTTCAAAGACAGTTTGTGAAATTACACATGGATTTTAGATGGCGCGTCAAGGCATTGAAAATTTTGTCTTGCTAAACTGCTTTAATGGGGTTTTACTCTTAATTAGAAGTGTGTTTAATTTTTGCAACACCAAGGATTTTAGGTCTTCTAGTGTACTTTTCTTAGTGAAAATAGCAAATAGCAATGGGGATTTATTGAAAGTCTCTCATTTTTAGACCACAAGTCTACTGTATAGTAAGATGAGCCTGTTTCTTTTGCTATGTACCTGATACTAATGCAGCAGAAGATCATGAACTTTTTAATCATTTTCTTGAGTAGTGACTTATGGGAAGGCCACCGGCATGTTTATCTTCACAAGAAGGACTACCACATCTGAATTCCCGATGCCACTTTGACTTAAGACATAAGATTCAGCAGTTTCCCCACAATGTGTCCTGCAAGACATTGTCAATTTAAGCTGGACTCATAAGACTTTTTTGTATGTACTCAATCGTAACCAACTGCTCAAATCTATCCCCTTCTGACTGATGTCTTACTTAAGTTCGTGCAGAATGATTACTATCTGAGTTTTAAAAAAAATTGTCAGATCGTGTATCAAAGGCAAAGCCTAGATGTCTCTAAGACCTCATACACATTATTTTTGGGTCACAAGATTGGTGTTTACTTACTTCTTGAATATTTATTATAGATTATATGCCTACCAGGAGGACATTTGAATTCTCCTGTGGTCTATAGAAATAAAATTTACTGTGATGGATGAATATCCTATGAATTGAACAGCTCGTTTATGAATAGAATCTAGGAGAGACAGGGTTGTTTTTGGACAGCACACCAGACATGAGGACAGTATTTTTTAACTGTGGACTGTGTATTTGCTTTATGCTGTGGTGATAAAAATGAACTTTTAACCCGAAACAGAAACCCAAGCTTCTTTGCTGCTGCATTTGCAATATTGAAAACATCTAAATGCCAGCAAAGGTCCCCTGAAACAGTTATATCCAATGTAGAGACTGGATTTTTTGGGCAGTATTTTGCCAGCCAGACTGAACGTCTTTTTGTGTGGAATTAACCATAACCAGATTTGCAGAGCTCCAGCTAAGAATCTTAGACATCTAATCATTTATGAAGCTGGTTACTTATACTTTTATTAATAAGGAGCTAGAAGTAGATGAGTCGATACCATCGACAACAACATACAAAAAGCACTCCTTCCGTTTGGAAGGCAGTCCATATTATGGATTTTAGTAAGGGGTGTCGCATGCCGGACCCGCTCGACTGCTTTAGAAATATCTAATGTAAATGCCTGACCTTCTCCAAATTTTTCGAGAGCAGAATTTTAAAAATGAGTGACCTACGTGAGAAGATCACCAGGAGATTCATTTTGACAAAAGATGCATTGGCAAAATCTTAAGGTGTTTGATTTTTTAAAGTATTTTATAAGCTCTATATTGACATTTCCTATATATTTAGATAGAAACCGATATAATGTAAATTAGACGATAATTCACATCGCACTTGTCTCCCTTTTCAGGGACAAGCTGGACACTGGCTTGCTTCTAGTAAGATGAAAATACCTCCCCATTTTTGGGCGCGCATATTTTAAGAACTATTCCTCGAATTCAATCAGGTCCTAATACCTTTCCGTTGTCTAAATTTTCTATTATGCAGTTAGCAGTTTTTTTTTTCATTTTTGACTTTAAAGCTGGTGTAGTTGGTGGGTTCTTTTCTTGTGTATCAAGCATGGAACGAGAAGTAAATAGATCAGCAAAATTAATACTTTGTAGTTTTCGGGGTTAGGTTTGTTTGTGAGTGGGCTATACTGGTCCCTCCACCGCGACCATAAGGTCTATTGTGGCTCACGCCTAATAGTTTATATTTCACCCAACAAAGCCAGCCTCCTGCAGAGGTCGATAATCTTCGTGGGCGAAAGTTGATCCAGATCCTCCGGAGCAAGCTTTATCTTGCCAAAGTGCAGGTATCTAGTCCTGTCCGCTGCCGGACAGGAACACAGTACGTGGTCTGCTGTCTCGTCACTCTTCATACACAGCCGGCACTCGGTCTCCTGACCGACTCCAATACGGTGCATGTGGTGACGCAAACGGCAGTGTCCTGTATACAGGCCGACTAGAGTACTCAGTTGTTGTCTGTTTAACTCTAGAAGTTTTTTAGCCCTTGACTCAGACAGGCCATTTATGAAGGCCTTAGAGTGAGCTAATCCTGGAAGATTTTGCTAATACTGGATTGTCATTCTTTCTGTCCAGGTCTTTAAGGTGCGTTTTGCTGTGCATGATGTTATCCCCAGCACCGGTTCTGGTCCGACAAAGTCTCTCTGGGCACCACTCCTGGCAAGTGTGTCGGCCGCAACATTGCCATCATGGTCCGAGTTACCTGGTATCCAGACCAGCGACACCTCATTACCGCTGCCCAGTTTGTTAAGGGCAGATTTACAACTCCATACCATTTTTGAATTACTCCGGTAGGAACCAAGAGCCTTTATTGCACCTTGGCTATCTGCATATATCTTTATCGATTTGTGTGTGCACTGGTTTTTATACTTTCCCTTGCACACATCTCGATGGCATACACTTCTGCCTGGTGTATGGTTGCGTACTTGCCGAGGCTAGCTGATAGTCTAGCATCAGTACTGCCCCCATATGCGCCGGCGCCTACTCCCATATTAGTTTTGGAGCCGTCAGAGTACCAGCAGAGATAGGCTCTCAATGGGGTCGTTTGATTTCGTTCCTAGTCCTCCATTTCCGGGAGGACGGTCTTGAAAGACAGATCTGTACTGATCTTTGTAGGCATCAAATCTGAGACCATTCCCAGAATCCCGTGACCCTCAATGTCATCGAGGAGTCCGGACCCTCCCAGACTGATTTCCTTCGGCATACTGTCGGCCGTTTGTTTTAGTCTGTATGTTGTCCACCTTGCCACCCTCTCCAACCATATGTGAAGAGGTAGAATATTAAGGAGGACTTCCAGAGCGGCTGATGGTGCGGTGCTTATCGCTCCCGTTATTATCAGACAAGCTTGTCTCTGTAGATGAGCCAGTTTGGCCCTCGTGATACCACGAAGTGCCTTAGGCCACCAAACTATGGCTCCATATGTTATCATTGGTCTGATAACCACTACATAGAGCCAGTACATCTGTTGGGGGTTTGTTCCCCAGTTGTTTCCACAGATTCTCCGGCATGTCCACAGGGACAGTTTAGTCCTGCGGATTACATTCTCTAACTGTATGTCCTAGTTGAGCTTCTTATCTAGGGTAACCCCCAGATATTTTGCTTGTTCCGAAAATGGAAACGTTTCCCCCATAAGAATAGGTGGTTTTAATTTGACCATCCTTCGTCTGGTAAATGGAACAATGATCGTTTTGCGGGGGTTCACAGACATCTGTTCCTTCCGGCACCAATCATTCACTACATTTAGTGTCTCCTGAAGAGTACTTGCTAGTTCCTCCTCATATTTGCCCCTAACCATTATGACTAGATCATCAGTTTTCGGGGTTAGTCGTCGGTAAAAGATCAAGGGTATCGGTTGTATTGCTATTTATAGCTGCGGCGGATCTCGGCTGATAGCAAATAGTTTAACAGCTTGTCCTACGCCATTTACAGAATTTGAGAACTTTAACCAGTTAGGGTTATGGGTTTAGGGTTATCTTTTTTCTAATAGTTGTCCAAACAGTTCTGACTTTAATCTATCTTTTTGGGAGCTATTTTACCTATTTCCTGCGGTGTTATGGACACCCCTCCAAGGTATTTGAGCCTTTTGCAGAACTAAGTCATGCAGTTGCATATCAAATGTTCTGTTCTTTCTGCTGCTTCAGTGCAGTATCTGCAGTTTTCACTGTCCACCTTACTCATCTTCATAAGGTGATACCTTACTGGTGAGTGTCCTGTGATTATTCTCAAGTCATTCCTGCTCCATTCAAGAAACGGTTCAGACTTCTTTATTGATATGGTTATGAATCGTTTTGCCTGCCTTAAGCCTTGCATGTTCCCCCAGTAGGAAGCATTTGGTTCTTCTCCCATGTATCAAGTTCATTTCTTGCAGGGCCTTTTGTTAATCCACAATAGTGCTCTGGACCATAGAATGGTGTTGTTGCTGACGTTTTTATAAGGCTACCTGCTTCCTTCCTTCAATGCCTTGATGCCCTGATACCCACATCAAAGTTACTTTGTTGTTCGGAGCCAGTTGCTTCAAGGATTTTTTGCTGTCCTAGGTGAGTTTAGATTCAGTTTTGAAAAATTTCAGTCTTTAGACTTTCTAAGAGGATTTTGACCTCTCTATTTCTGAGTCTTCTTTGTATACCCTCCTGTACACATAGATTTGTAGCAAGCATTTCTGTTTTGAAGACAGTGGAAGTTTTTCCTTGGAACTTAGCAAGTCTGAAGTTAGGTCCTCTTATTCCCAGTTCTGCCCCCTCCATTTGTTTAGACCCGCCTGTATACCATACAGATGAGTTGTTTGTCAGCCTTTCACTCTCTCTATCCCATGTCTGGCGGTCACTTATGACGATATCAAATGGGACTATGACGTCCAGTTTAGCTGGCATTTGATCTGTTGGTTTGGTGAGTGATTCCAAGGAATGCATTACCAGGTTCTTCGAGTGGCCAACCAAGTCTCTGGGTTAAAATTGTCGGCCTGAAATAGTCCCGAGGCACTCAGTGCTGCTTCCCCGTTCACACATACCTGCAGTGGAGGAATATTCAGCATTGCCTCTATTGCAATGATGCCATAGTTCCTGTTATTCCGAGCCAGATCAGACTCTGCAATTTTTGCAATTTGCTGGGTTAAAATTGTCGGCCTGAAATAGTCCCGAGGCACTCAGTGCTGCTTCCCCGTTCACACATACCTGCAGTGGAGGAATATTCAGCATTGCCTCTATTGCAATGATGCCATAGTTCCTGTTATTCCGAGCCAGATCAGACTCTGCAATTTTTGCAATTTGCTGGGTTAAAATTGTCGGCCTGAAATAGTCCCGAGGCACTCAGTGCTGCTTCCCCGTTCACACATACCTGCAGTGGAGGAATATTCAGCATTGCCTCTATTGCAATGATGCCATAGTTCCTGTTATTCCGAGCCAGATCAGACTCTGCAATTTTTGCAATTTGCTTTGTGTTGAGGCTTGTTCCGCTTTTGGCCACCATACTATGGATGCATATTTGACCATGGGTTTAATCACAGTTTGCTATATCCAATATACCATCCTGCGATTCATCGTCCATGTCTCCATGACTCTACGGCAAGTGCCACTGTGGCTCTCGAAAGAGTTTTCCCTAAGTGTGTCCACCAATTCAGTTTTTGATCTAAGAAGATCCCTAAATTTAGTTTCCTTCTGTTCGTGAATGGTACAATAACTGTCTTATGAGGTTTGACATTGAGCCCCTCTGCACTCCTCCCTGAGGACAACCTCTTCCCGTCATCACTGTTGCGTTGGTTTCATTTGGTAGCTGTGATACCATTGACTCAATCCATCTCACAATCAGGAATTCTACTTCTCATTCTTGTAGTGCCCATTTGCTGGTTTGATATGAGGTGTTGCCAAAGGCACTCTCTATGTCAATGAATGCACTGAGGGCTTCTTCTTTGGCCACCAAAGTTTTTTCCACACCCCTCACTAAACAGTATAGGGCATATAATGTGGATTTTCCCGCCTGATAGGTGAATTGTTGTACATGGAGCGGTTTTCTTGTGAGGGTTTCACTTATTCAACCGGTTGGGGTTATGGAGATTGAAATCGCCAAGCAGAACTTCGAAATTCAGGTAGTTTTGTACCAAATAATCAATTATACTGGATAGGTAATCAAAAAATTTGTTAGATAGATCGTTATTTGGGGAACAGTAAACGTAGAACATTTGTTAACAAAATATTAAGCCACATTGACATCATAAGTAATCTAAAACCTTCTGCCTCTGAACTGAAACATCACTCCGGGAATATACACAAACATCACCTTTAAACTGTAGAGCCTCATGAGATTCATACTCAGGACACAATATCTATGGGCTGACACTGTCGAGGGGGAAATGTTGCCTTTAATTAGAATCAGAAAATAGGGTCGTTTGGCTTGTAGATAGTGATGGACAGCAATCAAATTAGCATTCAATCATCGGATGTTGGTAAATTCAATTGTAAAGTTGCTGTCTTTGTGGTTACCAACAACCACAGTAACACCTTTTTCGTTTCTTTTCTTTGTCATCTTGTACTTTGACATGAATATCAACACATTCCTAGCATTGAAATGTCAATAATAATAATAACGATGACAATAACAATAAAGTACGTATAAATAGGTCAGTGGAAGGAGCATAAGGATCCGTGCTTGTAGATAGATAGATAGATAGATAGATAGGTGCTTTATTGTCCAAAGATAAAAATCTTATTGACAAGCAAAGTGTAGATTAAGGTCTGCTGAGAAGTTGACACAAAGTAAAGAAATGAAAGGTAGGTCTTATCATCTGCTGAAATTTGAGAAATTATGTGGAAAACCTACAGACTTAAACGAACAGCCAACAGCATGCCAGAGGAAATCAGCCTGGGAAAACTGGACTTCTTGATGACATTGAAGGTCACGACGTTCTGGGAATGATCTTAGATCTGCTGCCTACAAAGACCATCAGCGATCTCACGTTTAAGATTGTTCTTTCAGATAGGAAAGGGCGGGGATGGGGATAAAATGACCTTATTGAAGGCAGATCACTGTGGGTTCAGGGACGGGTCCAGAACCGAGTGAGGGGCAGGAGCCGATGCGTGTGTGTGCAGCTCCGAGGCAAAAGTATATGCCATCGAGATGCGTGTGAGAGTGATTAAACAGAACAGTTGCACACAAAAAATAATTAAAATATTTTCTAGCAGCCAAGCTGCTACAAAAGCCCTTGGCTTCAATCAAACAGTTTGGGCAGCAACAACGATCTCTCTGGTCCGGATACTGGTGCATTCGGGCCCTAATGGCAATGAAGGGGCGGATGTTCTTGCCAAAGTGTGTTAAACCGAGCTATATTGGACTAGAACCTGCATTGTGTATAATTTATTGCTCAGCAAAACGCAGCTTGAATACCAGGATGAATGCAAAGACATATCTACAATGGCAAGATCTTCCAAAGATAGCTAACTCTAAGGCCTTTTAGAGATGAGGGCCAAAAAACCCTAAAGTTGAACAGGCGACATTGGCCCTTTGGGGTGGCCGCAACTTTATTCCATTTGGTGGAAAAGTTTTCCATCTGTGCACTGCCGTCTGGTGCGAATATTTAACCGATGGTTGAATCGTGGGCTTTGTCGTAGGGAGAACCACACAGATCCCAAAGAAAGGCGACCGAGATCTTTACTAGAAATTGGTATGCTTGGTTGTTGCGGGCAATGGAACCAATATTTGTGCAATTCAGTGAGCAGCATGGTTCCAGGAAAAAAATGAACGGATCCAGGGAGAACTAGCTGAATGACCGTTGCGTTACACAAGACACATGGCAGTATCTCCGAAATATATTCATGGCCTGGATAGACTACCACAAGGCGTTCGACACTGCGTCACATGCTTGTGGCGTTGTTTGTTCGGCAAACTTGCGGTACTAAAACCACTAGCGAAATGTATCGAACATATGATGTTGTTGTGGAAGACACAGTTTGTCTTAACCTCCGACAGCCCCACAACCCTTACACACACACAACCGATATCATATAGGAGTGGAGTCTTTCAGGAAGGTTCCCTTATCCCTCTCCTATTTTGCATCTCGCTGCTGCTGCTGCTGCTGTGTGTAGCTTTCTGCAATACCCGTGGTTATATCTGTGTGCCACCCTCAAACGGAAGACAGGATTAGCCATCTATTTTATATGGATGACAAAAAATCTATACCTGGGAGATTGAGTGAGAGGTAACTTCAACAAGCTCTCAGGACGGTACAGGAGTTTACATGGGACACTGGGATTGAGCTTGGCTTGGACAAGTGCGTTGTGGTCCTTTTAAGAGGAGGCAACTTCAAGGATACCTAAACAATGTGCAGCTCATTGACGGAGGCACCATAAAACATCAAGGTGCCGGAGATATAAATACATACCTGGGTGTCGAGCAATCAGCCATTCAGGATGCTTCAAGAATGAAAGAGGCTCTGCATGGTGGGTATAAACAGCGTCGCCGACAAATCTGGAACTCACAGCTATCCAGGTCAAACAAGGTGGTGGCCACCAACATACTTGCTGTTCTAGTCATTCGTTACTCATTTGGAGTGATTAAGTGTATGGTAAAAGAGTTGTGCTAATTGGGTAGAGATAATAATGTCTTTATTTAGAAACAAATGTAACTAAATTTGCACCAAGAAGGCGAAGATTAGATATTAAGCTATACTCTCTAACTCTCAACCTTCAAGGTTAAAAAAAAATACAAGAGAAAACATACAATATCCAAATACTATAAACTAAATCAACAATAAACTAAGTGTACATTACCTATCCTGCAATAAATAGCAAACAACAATCAAACAACACAACCACCCACAAAGAATCAGGAAGGGACACAAAAAACTATTGACTGGCCAACAGATGATTCGTAAGTACATTTAAAAGTACCCAAACTGACATCCCATTCAAAATTGCGATAGGAGTTGTATAATACTATTGCATTATATGTGAAACATCTTCTGAACATAGCTGCGTGGTGAGAATATTATGCCGAACTCCACAGTCATGGATATTACTTTTAAAAACAATTTTTTTGCACAAATAGGGTGGATTACCATTTTTTAGCACACGAAACAAAAACACCATAAAAATTAATCTAAACCAGTTCTCAACTTTCAGCCATTGGAAGTCGTGAAAAAGAAGAGGCAATATGATCATACTTCCTCAAATTGTTAACAAATCAACAACTATTATAAATCGATTGCAGCTGATTACGAGAAACTGAATCTAAGCATGGGTAATAAACAACACTACAATAATTCAAAAGTGAGAATACCAATGACTCACTCAATTTATTACGCAACTTAAAATTCAAAACATGCTTGTTTATATAGAGTAAGTGTATTCTAGCATAACACTTCTGGATGAGAGTTTTTAAGTGACCCTTGAATCTAAGTGACTGGTCAACAACAAACCCAGACTCCTTGCCTCGTTTAATATGACTATGTCAAAGCCGTCCAGATTGAGCCGCAATGAGTTCTGAATATACACACGCTTAGACCAGATGCAAAACAGAACACGTGTAGTCTTGGATGGATTGACAATGATCTCTTGAATATGAAGAAGTACATTCTAAATCTCTGTGTATTGACTCACCCACCTCAAAGGCATCATGAGGTGCAAAGCTATGTAACAGCTGTGCATCATCAGCATAAAGCTGCAGCCGACCACCACTTACCGCTTTTGGTATATCCGAAGTATAAACAAGGAAGAAAAGGGGTCCTAGAATCGATCCCTGCGGGACTCCCGAGACTATGCTACCAGACTGAATACTCATTGTCAGCACATACACACTGTGTGCGATTCCACAGATATGCAAAAAAAGACAACAGCGGAGTCACAACCATGGTATCCAAGCTTAGCACACAACAACAAGACCAATCAGGTCAAAAGGCTTGGAATAATCCAAGGTGATTAATACAACAGCCATTTTTCAATCCTGATCACGAATTATATTATCTGTCAAGTTCAACATGGCAGTAGTAGTACTGTGCTGTCGGTGAAAGCCAGATTGTTGCATTGGTAAAATTTCATTGCACAACAGATCATCACCTAACTGCGAATAAACAATTTTCTCAAGTATTTTAGAGAACACGGGTAATACGCTAATAGGTCGCAGATCATTGACGGAATGAGGGTTAGCTATCTTAGGCACCAGACAAGCTATGGACTCACACCAGGCTTTAGGAAAATAGCCACACAATAGACAAGAATTTATAACATGAATAATATGGTTAAGAATCACAGGCAAACACAATTTTAACATATAAAGCGAGATTTATTATATTTATTACATCAAGAATTGCACCTTGGCTTAAATGAAAAAGTATTGTTATTTTGTCTATTGCTGGAGTAAAAACGAATTCGATTTTGACAATTATTTGTCTTCTTGTAAACACTAAAATAATCATTATTATCATCAGGCTTATGTAAATTACTTGGCAATCCCTTGTGAACAGCTGACAACCGAATGGTCCAGCTTTGCAAGCCCTTCCATAACTCTCTATCATTTATCTTTAACGTCGACAGATATGCAGCCTTCTCTCTTCTTATTGCTGCTAGAGCATAATTGCGACATTCTTTCTAGTAGTTCCAGTTTTCAGGCAATCTGGTCCTCCTAAATTTGATTAAAGCCTCGTCACGTTCTTTAAAAATCAACCTTAAGTTATCAGTCAACCCCAGGGTACCTGCTGTTTACTGATTCTAATTGTCCTCAGTGGAAATGAACATCAAAAGCATAATTTATATTTTCGGTCAAAAATCTCACCTTACTGTTAATATTTTCGATATAGAATATATCATCTCAAGGTATATTGCACAAATCCCGTCTGAAGCCCACAACATCAAGATCCTTTAGATTAGGTAGGGTGAGAAACTTTTGAGTAGCTTTATTGACTTTAACATCCAGAGTACAAAAGGGCACCATGTTGTGATCACTCAAATCAGAGGCAACTGTACCACTATGACGAGAAATTTCTTCAGAGCTTACAAGTTTGAGGTCCAACAATGCGGCGGAAGTTGAAGAAACACGTGTAGGTTCATTCTTACATTAGCAAAGCCCTAAGTATCAAGAATGTTAAAAAGTGAATTAGGGACCAGCATATTTAAGTTAAATCACCAGTCAATACGGAATAGTCATACTCTGATAGCATATAAGGTAAGATTTCTTCAAGGAAATTAGAAAGTTCCAGTATACTTGAGTCGGGAGGGTGGTACACAATTACTAAGGCAAAACTTGCAGCTTTAACTTTGAACTTAAAGAACTCAAAGCTCACACTGTTTATATCCAAATTAACAATTTCACAAGGTATTGAGTACCTAACATAACAGCATACACCACCACCACCTCTCCTACCCTGCCTATCCCTCCTAAATTATCTGTAACCGGGTGACGATATCGTATTCGAATCAACAGTATCACTCTGCCACGTCTCGATGACACAAGCAATATCATAAAAATTCAATATTTGCTGAGAAAAATCAACAAAACTTGGCATCAATGACCATACATTTATGTTCACCGAATTAAAAAAAAAATTCTGGACGCAGCAAGTGCGTTATGGTAGTGAATTTTCATAGAAATGATCTGGCACAAAATATTTTATTATAACTTTTTTTTCTTGTAACATAGAAATCTAAATTTTGGTGTATAGTTTACTTTTTATATCGTAAACCTACCTACCAAATTTGGTTATCATAGATTTTTTATTTTTTAAGATAATTTTTTTTTCAAATGGTAACTCAAAATTTTCCCGGAAAACCTCGTCCGATTTTTTTGATTAACAAACTTGTCAAAGTCATTTACAAAAGGAAGGTACATGGCAAATTTTATCAAAATCGGCCTATTATTCTTTGAGATAAAAATTTTTTTCGAATGAAAACTCAAAATTTTCCCGGAAAACCTCGTCCGATTTTCCTGACTAACAAACTTGTCAAAGCCATTTACAAGAGAAAGGTACATGCCAAATTCTATTAAAATCGGCTTATTACTTTTTGAGATAAGAATTTTTTTCGAATGAAAACTCAAAATTTTCCCGGAAAACCTCGTCCGATTTTCCTGACTAACGAACTTATCCAAGCCATTTACAAAAGAAATACATGCTAAATTTTATCAAAATCGGCCCATTATTTTTTGAGTTATCGGTGTGATACATACATACATACATATATATATATATATATATATATATATATATATATATATATATATATATATATATATATATATATATATATATATATATATATATATATATATATATATATATATATATATATATATATATATATATATATATATATATATATATATATATATATATATATATATATAAAAATTGAAACTGACCCCGGATATGGGTTCTAGAGGTCCTAGATCGCGCTCATTTGGAGAAATTTTTTCAAAATTCAAAAGTCGAGATCTCCTCATTAGTGAATTTTTTCTAAGAAAATTCACTAAAAGACACCTGACTATTAGCCATCGGGAAACAAAAAAGGAAAACAAATACAAAGGAAGCAATGGATCAATCGTGTGTCACTTATCAAGTATAATAAACAGTTTTACTTATCAACTGTTGTTTCAAGTATTCTAAAGTTTTACAGTTTATGTCAGTGGCATGGTAGGATAATTAGTCTTATATTTTAAGTTTGACATGGCACAATTTTTGCAGCACATTTTGTTCCTAGACCAGTCACCCTTTTGATGTTCGTCACCACACAAAGTACAAACTATGTCATTTGGACAGATTTGATTCTTATCGTAATATCCTTGACACCAATAACATCGTGGTATGTCCAGATCCTCATAAACCGGATATCTTTCCCAGCCAATATAAACCCTACCTTCATTCATTATACATTTAAAAGATGTTGGACAGCACTCACACACAACCAGCTGTTTACCAGATCTTAGTTTCCCCACAAACATAACTTTAATTCTACCACCATTCAGATTATTTTGATCGGCTATGCATTTCTCAATCTGTTCCCTGCCCATCTCCTGGTTGAAGTTTACTATCTTTACTTTAGGTTGTCTCATTTGGCTTAACTCTATACTATACTTATCCCCCAATTTGGCCCTCATTGTTCCCTCTCTTCTTTATTTCTACACATAATAACCACAGAACCAGAATTATCAGTCCTCAGATCCTGCACTCCCAACCAACCCTAAACTCATCTGAATTAACTATATTTTTGATGTCTTCCCTAGTCTTTGTATGATTGTGGATTTTTTGGCTTTATGATAATTCTGGGGGTGTTTCTGCATCACCTTACCAGAACTTTTCGCAACATCAGTAAATAAAACAGTCACACCATCCAATTCCATAATCTTAGTCTTTAATATTTCAATGATTTCATCCTTCTCTCTTATAACCCGTTCCTTGTCTCCTAGTATCCAATCCTTATCATTGATTACACTATTCTTGTCTTTAATCACCTGATCCTTGTCCTTGATTATATAAAATATCCACCAGATCATAATTTCGACACTTTCTGCAACGAAATCCCAACAATCTACCCACTATAGGTAAACATCGTACTTCTGAGGCTGACTACACTCTCGGCAAATAAGGCCCTTGCAGTTATCACAGGGATAGCAAGGATATGTTTCATCCTTACTTGGTTGCCTAATCTGCCTGCAGAGACAGCACTCCATATTAACAACTCATACCCGTAGAAAAAACACAATACATGCCACTGGTGTATATCAATCACAGTACTTATCTCTCTCAACAAATGTTGGTTTGCCTTATGTCACTGTCCGATTTCTTGCACTTTACACACAAATGGGTCCCTGCAGAAAGAATATGATGCAGTTATATGTCTTTAACGCCCAGAACGTTTAATTTTCCTGGGACTTCCAACACAACCTCAAATTAGCGAGCACCCGATAGGATACGGACGTATTTTCACTGAAACTTAAAAGTATAAAATGCAAAGAAACATTCACGGAAATTTGCTCTCACATAAACTGCACAACTGCATATAAAGTACGCTTTATTTGCTATTATTTTTGTTAAACCAAAACTCTGTACCTGGACAGCAAATTTCCTCTCCAACCGGATCATTACTGTTGTCGTGGATGGCCATTCCTCTAAACTATATCCAATTAATGTAGGAGTTCCTCAAGGTTCAGCTTTAGCCCCTACTTTGTTTCTTCTCTACATCAATGACCTCCTCTCTAGCACATCCAACCCAGTTCACAGTTACGCGGACGACAGCACCCTTCACTCAAATATACAATATTCTATCTCTTTAGCCCAATTAGATGAGGATCGCAGACTCATGGAGGGTTCTGTCTCCGTGGATCTCCAAAAAAATATTAGACTGGGGAAGTAGAAATCTTATACAATTCAACCCTACCAAATCACAGTCTTGCTTTCTTTCTCATAAGAGATACACCAGCCCTAGACCCATCACAATGAACAACCAAGTTATTCAAAGTAATGAGTCCTTTTCACTTGTTGGCATTTCTGTGGATCGAAATCTCAATTGGCTCCAACATGTCACATCAATTGCAAGAGCGGCTGCTAAGAAATTAGGTTTCCTTTTCCAGGCTCGCAAATACTTTTCACCAGCTAATCTCTATACCTTATATACTTCACAAGTAAGACCAAACCTCGAATACTGCTCCCACATCTGGGGTGCTGCTGCCGCTTCAACACTCGCTATCCTGGACGCCATTCAGAAGAGGCTATACGTTTCATCGGTGACCCTACCCATCCCTTGCCCACCGACGTGTCGTTGGTGACCTCTCTCTCTCTTTTATAGATATCTGCACGGGCACTGTTCAGAGGAGCTTTCTTCCATAGTTCCTCCACCTGCTGCCCCCAACAGATCTACCAGGGGAACAGAGCGAATGCACCCTTTTACTATCCAGGTCACCAGACATAGAACATCTTGTTATGCCCGCTCTTTTGCCCCGAGAACTTCCAAGTTGTGGAATTCTTTGCCGGCACATGTTTTTCCTTCTCCCCCGAACCTCCAAACCTTCAAGTCCAGAATTAACAAGTTGCCACTTTCCTCTTTGTCGACACCCACAGTACGATAGTATTTAGGCTGTAAGCCCTCGTCGTGTGTTGTTGAAATAAATTTTAAAAAAAAAGGGGGTTGAATGTGTGGGGGTGGTATATCGGTGACAGAAATTTCAAAAATTTTTTCGCCAGAACAGCATAAAAAGTCTCAAAACATATAGGAAACTTGATTCTGGAACGAAAATTTTTTGCCTGTCTGTTGACCTGTTACGTCTTGTCTGTTAGTAGGCGTAATAACTTTCGAACAAATTGAGCTATCATTTTCAAATTTGATATCCAGTTGGCACCCGACAAAGGAACGCTTCGAATTGCTTTTGGGTGAGATTGTTTTATTGACTAGGGGATAAATGAGGAGTGATTTGGTGAAAATTGACATTTTTTCGTTAAAACTCAAGTAATATAACGTTTCAGAAGTTTATGGGTACAGAAATACGAATATTTTCTTTGTGGTCATGTCATGGACCATAAATTCATTTCATGAGAATGTTTTTCTGGGGAGAGTAGATTATCACAGCTATGTGGAAGTTATGATTCAATTTGCAGCACTATAATATTAACTAACACTGAAACAAGCAGAGTTGTCGGATGACTGTTTTATCACACTGTGAAAAGGCTGATACTCATATAAACACAGTATCGCAACATATTCTTCAAAGCAAATACAAAACTTCGAATCTGATAGTCCATTTGATCCATACACTAACGATATGTATTCGAATAATGATTATAAAGTTACGGGTAAATCATCTTTTGAATTTTTTGCATATACAGACTATCAAATAAGAATACACAATTATGGTATTGGGTAATTTAATAAAAAAATGTATTTCAGGTTATGAACTTTTATTTATGGCAAAAAAAAAGCATTTATCTGGGTTGTGTTAACCCACACAGAATAAGTTGCATCCTACTTATCAACTTAGTTTTATATCAAAAAAAGAATTTATCTGAATATCTCACACATAATAAGTAGTTAATTTTAATTGATACTTTTTGGATAAAAAAACGCCAAAATAATTTTGCTCTGTAAAAGATGTATGTAAAACTCAGCTATACTATATAAGTGGAAAAACGCTTAAATGATCTTTAGTTATAACAAAAGATATGTCCGAATTTATCTTGTTTAAGGAGATATAAGACATATTTTGTTTGTAACTAATGTAAGTTTTGACAAATTTCATTTGTTACAGAATTTAACGGATCCAAATGTCTTGGCCCAGTTACAACGTTTGTTAACAAGAGAAACAGGTGCAAAGTCTGAACAGCCAGTTCATTTTGATAGGAGATTGCTGGACTTCGATTATGGAGATGAGGAAGAAGAAATCAATCCCTCTCCCAAACCGAATCCAAATGATTCTGTCGTCAGGTAAGTTCCTAAAGTTACAGTATTAAAGAAATAAAATAAACCAAAAGAAAGCAATGGGCTAACACAACAAGAAGGGTTTCATAGCCTGTACACTAAAGAAGTGCTTTTTTAAGCCTGTAATGAAACCAAGTAGCTTTAAGTGAGTGGTGAGCGTGTCGCCACCTAGTTGCGGACCCAAGTAGTATGTTGTCACTTCAGCTCCAAATAACACAAAGTGTTAAAAATAGAGACTGTATACTCCAAATAACACAAAGTGTTAAAAAATAGAGACTGTATACAACCAACTAACAATTTAATAAATTGTCAGCCCTGGCCCATTTCTACCCTAATATAGGGACATATAGTTCTAATTGTTGTGAGAATGCATCTATCCTTACATACTTTGTCCCTATATTAGGGTAGAAAAGGGGCAGGGCTGACAATTTATTAAATTCTTAGTTGGTTGCAGACAGTCTCTATTTTTTAAGACTGTGTGATTTGGAGCTGGCGTCACAACATACTACTTGGTTCCGCAACTAGGTGGTGACACGCTCACCACTCAGTATTGAAAGGCTGGCTACTATAGCCGTATTACTTTATAGGTGTATTTTCGCTGCAATTAGTACGCCGTACTAACGAGCTCTAATTAGAGCGAAACCGGTCTACGATTCTAATTGTTGTGAGAATGCATCTAGCCTTATATACTTGGCCCTATATTAGGGTAGAAAAGGGCCAGGGTTGACAATTTATTAAGTTGTTAGTTGGTTGTAGACAGTCTCTATTTTTTAACACTTCGTGTTATTTGGAGCTGGCGTGACAACATACTACTTGGTTCCGCAACTAGGTGGCGACACGCTCACCACTCACTTAGTGTTGGAAGGCTGGCTACCATAGCCGTATTACTTAATAGGTGTATTTTCGCTGCAATTAGTATGCCGTACTGACGAGCTCTAATGAGAGCGAAACTGGTCTACGGTTCTAATTTTTGTGAGAATGCATCTAGCATTACATACTTTGTCCCTATATTAGGGTAGAAAAGGACCAGGGCTGACAATTTATTAAATTGCTGGTTTTATACAGTCTCTATCTTTTAACACTTTGTGTTATTTGGAGCTGGCATGACAACATACTACTTGGTTCCGCAACTAGGTGGCGACACGCTCACCACTCACTTAGTGTTGGAAAGCTGGCTACCATAGCCGTATTATTTAATAGGTGTATTTTCGCAGCAATTAATATGCCGTACTGACGAGCTCTAATGAGAGCGAAACCGGTCTACGGTTCTAATTGTTGTGAGAATGCATCTAGCCTTACCAAGTAGCTTATTGGACTCGTCAAATATATCAGTAAAATATTTAGAAAATAAAAACGTACAAATACAGATGTAGAGACTTATAAATAACCAGAATTTGATATGTGAGTAGTCTGCTATTAACATATCCGTTCTGATTACCTTAAATTTAGGTGTCTTTTCTTTTAGAATTACCTTCAAGGTATCCTTTATGTTTCTAACTAGTCTCTCCCATAACCAGTCTCAGTGAGAAGAGTACTTCATATTTTAGGGAATTTTTCTAAAACGACAAATTTACTAATGAGGAGATCTGGTAACTCAGAAAATAATGGACCGATTTTGATAACATTTGGTAGGTGTCTTCCTTTTGCAAGTGGCTTTGATAAGTTCGCTAGACAGAAAAATCGGACCAGTTTTTTTGGGCAAAATTTGGGTTTTCTTTCGGAAATTTTTTGTACCACCAAAAATACCAGAGCTATGACAACCAAATTGGGCATATGAATTTCTACTATCAAACTTACCCTACATGCCGAAATTCAGATCTCTAAGTAAAAAGAAAAAAGTTATAGACATTTAAAGAGAAAAATTGTTGGTGTCACTGGTGATCAGAGGAAAGCACAAGAACAAAATATTTTGTGTGATTAACAAGGTCAATTGAATATTACATGCAACGGTTAAGTTTTCTTTGCGCAAAAAGATTAAGAAGTAGCAGGAAAAATAATTTTACAAAATTATCATTTTTCTTCTTAAAACATCGAAAGTTGCAATTTTCAGGCAACGAATCTGAAACAAATACGGATTTTGTAGAAGAAACGTTGTAATAAGTGTGTTTTACAAAGCCTTAAGTTTCAGCTTTAACCATCATTGTCCTTCATTTTACTAAAATATTTTCGGAAAATACATTTTTTTGTCCTTTGTGGGTCCGGGAACTAACTAAAAGAATAGGCCCAAGATAACTCCTGCCTGTCGTAAAAGGCGACTAATTGGAATTAAATACTGGCGGGGGTCTTGTCCAGGTGGGCCTGGAGGGAGGCGGATATCTCTGGGGAGTGATGTACACCCGGATTTTGAGGCCTCCACTCTGGGCTTAGAAATGGACAATTGACCTCGCATGGTTGTTACTTGGGAGCGGGGTTCCGGATGGGTGCCGCCTTGGGTTGAGTGCTGGCGGCTGTCGTGTGTCCAGACGACCCAGAGGGGGTTGACAACTCTGATGAGTGGTAATCACCCGAACTTTGAGGCACCCACTGTGTGCTTCGGACCGGACGTGTGCTTCGGACCGGACGTGTGCTTCGGACCGGACGTGTGCTTCGGACCGGACGTGTGCTTCGGACCGGACGTGTGCTTCGGACCGGACGGACGGCCTCGCTGGGGTGATGCTCGGGAGCGGGACTCAATGGGATGTTGCCTTGAGTCTAACACTGTTAGGTGTCAGGTTTAGACGAGCCTGAGGGGAGCTGAGATCTCTATGGGTGGATTACAACTGGAGATTGGATGCTGCTTGAGAGCGGGACTTTATGATACCGCCTCGAGGCAAACACTGACAGATGTCGGGTCCAGACGAACTCGGAGAGAGGTTATCTCTCTTTGAGCTTCGAAACGGGCAAGCGACTTCACTCAGATGGCAGTACACCTGCCAAACTTTCACTCTCAAGAAAAGATCGACTCCCCCAGGGAGCTGGAATTGATGGGTGAAATCTAAATAATTAGACGTGAGCCACAATAGACCTAAGGTCGCGTTGGAGGGACTGGAATAGCCCACTCACAATAAAAATCTAATCTAATCTAATCTAAGGTATCCTTTATGCTACTAACTAGTCTTCTACAACTGCTCTCACTGAGTGACAAGTGAGAAGAGTGCTTCATCTTTTAGCGAATTTTTCGTAAAACGACAAATTCACTAATAGGGAGATCTGATAACTCAAAAAATAATCGACCCATTTTTATAAGATTTGGTAGGTGCTTTCCTTTTGCAAGTGGCTTGGATGAGTTCGCTAGACAGGAAAATCTGACCAGTTTTTTCGGGAAAAATTTGGGTTTTCTTTCGGAAAATTTTTGTATTGAAAAATAACAGCTATGACAATCAAATTTGACATATGTATTTCTACTATCAAACTTACCCTACAAGCCTACATTCAGATCCCTAAGTTAAAAGAAAAACGAAGTTATAGACACTTAAAGAAAACAATTTTTGGTGCTACTGGTGTCAGAGGAAAGCACAAGAACAAAATATTTTATGTGATTATAAAGGGCGATTGAATATTACATGCAACAGTTAAGTTTTCTTGACGTCAAAAGGTCAAGAAGTAGCAGAAAAAAAGAGTTTAAAATTTTTATAATTTTTCTTCTTAAAACGTCAAAGTCGCGATTTGAAACGTCAAAATTTGCAATTTTCAGACAACGAATCTGAAACAAATACGGATTTTGTAGAAGAAACGTAATAAGTGTGTTTTACAAAGCCTTAAGTTTCAGCTTCTACCATCATTGTCCTTCATTTTACTAAAATATTTTCGGAAAATCCATTTCAAATGGACTCTCTTTTTGATACTTTGGAAGTAGTTTCAGCTATAGAGTTTGTGGTTTAATAGTCTATATTTTAGCAATACATTTGAGAAGACCGCGACTTATAAATTTGAAAAATATTTTTTCAAATGAGCACGAACTAGAGCCTCTAAAACCTTTATACTGGGTCAGTTTCAGTTTTTGTCTGTTTACACATATACCAGGTGAGGCATTTCTACCGTAAAGCTCAATATATCCGTTATTATACAAGATATGAGAAAAAATCATATACGTTAATTATAGGGTGTCTCAAGCTGCATCTTATAAACCTATTTTGACAATCACAGATGGTCCATAAGTTGTTGGTGATACATACTTTCTTTTTTATAGAACACCCCTTATGTTATTGCATTTTTGTATTTTCCATCCAATTATAATGCATGTTTGTAAGGAAAAAAAATTATATCATTCATCGTTTTTGAGTTATTTCAATTGTTTTGCAACTTTTCACGTTTTTGACACATATAGACACATACTTCTTCTACACAATCCCAGTCAAGAAAACCGTCAAGCATTTAACGACGTAAGAAACCACTATGTCCGCATTCTTTCTGAGGCAAAAAACTCGTTTAATAACCAAATCAAAAACAAAGTCCTCTCAAGCTCCAACAGCAGCAAACCCTTCTGGACTTGCTAAATAAATCTATTGGGAATAATTTTTGCAAGAGCACATTCCCATCTTTTGTTTCAGGGGATGAAATTGTTTCTACCACCCTGGGCAAGGCTGTGCCACCAACAGTCCCAAATGTCGCACATAAAATGACGGATATCATTTTCAAAACTAAAAAGGTACGAAAGATGCTCTCTTCTCTTAATACCAGGCCTCAACGAGATCCCAGCAATTGTTCTCAAAAAATGCGCACCAGAACTTGCTCCTGTCCTGACTCGTCTGTTTCAGACATCTTATAATAGAGGCATATTCACTAGTAACTGGAAAACTGCTCGAGTACAACCCGTCCCCACGAAAGGATCCAAAGCGATTCCTAGCAACTACAGGCCTATTTCTCCTTTCAGTCGTCTCTAAAGTGATGGAAAAGTATATAAACACTGAATTACCAAAATTTCTTGAAAAACAGTCTAATCCACGATAGGCAGTATGGATTCCGTCAGCGCAGATCAACTGACGACCTCCTTTTCTTTGTCACCCATCCTTGGAACAAGTCTATGGAACTACAAAAAGCATTCGACCAGGTCTGGCACGCAGCGCTGCTTAATAAACTGCTGTAAAACTCTGTACCTGGACAGCAAATTTTCTCCCCAACCGGAGTATTTCTGTTGTGGATGGCCATTCCTCTAAACTCTATCCAGTTAATGCAGGAGTCCCTCAAGGTTCAGCTTTAGCCCCTACTTTGTTTCTTCTCCACATCAATGACCTCCTCTCTAGCACATCCAACCCAGTTCACTGTTACCCGGATGACAGCATCCTCCACTCAAATATACGATATTCTAAGCCTGTCTCTTATCCCAAATATATGATGATTGCAGACTCATGGAGGGTTCTGTCTCTGTGGATCTCCAAAAAATATTAGACTGGGGAGGTAGAAATCTTGTACAATTCAACTCCACCAAATCTCAGTCTTGCTTTCTATCTCATAAGAGATACACCAGCCCTAGCCCCATCACAATGAACAACCAAGTTATTCAAAGTAATGAGTCCTTTTTACTTGTTGGCATTTCTGTGGATCAAAATCACATTGTCACCAAGATGTCACATCAATTGCAGAAGTGACTGCTAAGAAATTAGGTTTCCTCTTCGGGGTCGCAAATACTTTTCACCAGCTAATCTCTATACCTTATATACTTCACAAATAAGGCCAAACCTCGAATACTGCTCCCACATCTGGGGTGCCTCTGTCGCTTCTACACTCGCTCTCCTGGACTCCATTCAGAAGAGAGCTATCGTCTCATGGGTGACCCTACCCTCACCCAAAGGTTGCCATCCCTTGCCCGACGTGCCATTGGTGACCTCTCTCTCTTTTATAAATATCTGCACGGGCACTGCTCAGACTAGCTTTCTTCCATAGTTCCTCCACCTGCTGCCCCCAACAGATCTACCAGGGGAACAGAGCAAATGCACCCTTTTACTGTCCAGGTCACCAGACAGAACATCTTGTTATGCCCGCTCTTTTGTACCGAGGACTTCCAAGTTGTGGAATTCCTTGCCGGCACATGTTTTTTCTTTTCCTCCGAACCTCCTCAACCTTCAAGTGCAGAATTAACCAGTTGCCTCTTTCCTTCTTGGTGACACCCACGGTACGGTAGTATTTAGGCTGTGAGCCCTCGTGGTGTGTTGTTGAAATAAAAAATTAAAAAATACATACATACATACACACACACATATATATATATATATATATATATATATATATATATATATATATATATATATATATATATATATATATATATATATATATATATGTGTGTGTGTGTGTGTGTATTTTTTAATTTTTTATTTCAACAACACACCACGAGGGTCCTAATTCGCGCTCATTTGAAGAAATTTTCCGAAAGTCTCACCATCGGTATGTCTCTAGTAGTGAATTTTCTTAATGAAAATTCACTAAAAGTTATTGAAGTGTTACTACTTCAAGTGAAACGGCCTGTATAATCTAACACCGTTGCTATCCATATCAAAGCTATCTAAAAGTAATACTATTAACAAAGGTAATACACAATATGTATCTAATTTTCAACACTAGTTAATCATTTTTGACTGACCCTGTATAATAAATAAATTATGATATAGAATTAATTGTAAATAAAATGCTGACAAGCCCAACATACTTGTATTTACAGACTCATGGCTTTGTGCAAATGAAACAGAATACTACAATGTTAATAGTTGCAAAGGTGAACATTCTCAAGTGAAATTCAATACCTTGATAAAAATTCGTGTATTAAGTTGAATTAAACAGGGTAATAAATGCACCTGGTTGAATCTAAAACTTGATAATGTTAGGATGAAGTTAGTTACTGCTTAAAGACCACCAAGTGTGAATTATGTTTTTATAAATGACCTAGAAAATGTTATATAGCAAGTAAAAAAAGAGTATTTATGCATAGTTGGTGATTTAAATATAAATCTATTGGAAAACAATAATATGTAAGCTGAACGTATGAAATTGTTCAAACATATATGGATATCAAGTTATGAAAAGAACAGAAACAGTAGGGACATAAATAACTGCTGCTTACATTGATCAATGTTAAAAATGATTGAAACATGCAGATCAGCATAAAGTTATGAAATTCAATTAAATTACAAGTGAACTAAGAAAAGAGATCAAGCATTTTAAATATTAAAAAAATTAGATGTGTAAAATTATTACAAGCAGTGTATTTGTGCATCATTTTGGCTGGTTAATTGTGTTCCAAAATTTATAGAATTCTTCAACAGGTTGGATAAAGTGTAGTCCTATCCAGTTTGTGCTGTTCGGAGTCTCTTAAGTTTTATGTTGGTGGTTAGAAAAGAGTAGTTATTGAAAAATATAACCTTGACCAAGAAAAAGTAATCGAAGGTCTAGTCGTCATCTGATATATCGTATTAAATATACCTGGTATTCATTGATTGTTGTTGCCGTTACTTGGTGAAACTTGTCCATACTACATACAGACTTGGAGACTACTTCTCTGGCTTCACTGTTGGTTTTTGTTGGTGAAGGACGTAGCCAGCGTGTAAGTTAACTGGAGCAAGTGGCCCTTACGAATTCTGGATGTTCTAGGATATTCTTCAACGTTTCAGTGACTATAGTTTCGCTGCTTGACAGCATTCTCAGACAGATTAAAATTGAATTAGTACGAAATCATGACAACTACAAATAAAGATCTGTTGCTATGTTATGATATGATGTTTTGATCAAAAAATTTTATCAAATTGAAAATAAAAATGAAACACAGATGACAGATGAGGCTTTCAAAATGTCTACGTGATGTATGTCAATATTTAACATAAAAATAGAACTAGCCTATAATAACTATGATAACAGTTACAACAATAAAATAACTAAACATTAACAGTATAAAAGCAGTCTCTATACAACGAAAATATCGACATATATCTTATTACAACTTTTTTGAAAGAATAGTTAAATTTATTTTCTTTGACTTATTTAATTGCATGCGGTTATTTACTGTAGGTCTATGTTCGGTATCAATAATATGTTTTGCAAATGTAGATTTGTCAGCATGGTTATTTCTAAATGCAGAAATATGTTCTTTGTATCGGGTGTTAAAATTTCTAGAAGTTTGACCTATGTAGATTGCATTACAATGTGTACAAGCTAATTTATAAACTCCAGCTTTTGTCAGGAAACAAGATTTTCTTTAGTGTTAAATAGTAAATCACACGTCGTGTTGTAAGATTTAAGATATTTCTTTTCTTGTGTCTCTGTTTAGTCAACAAGAAAAGAAATATCTTTTATATAAAAGCCCGCAACCACCAAAAATGTATGGCCACCTGAAAATTCATAAGCCAAATATACCGGTGAGGCCAGTAGTTAGCTAAGTTAATACACCTAATCATAAGATAGCGAGCAAACTGGTTTCACTTATTAGAGAATACAATTATTTTCCAAAATATTCAGTTAAGAATTCTTATCAACTTACACAAAAATTAAATAACTTAATTATTCCCACAAATAGTAAATTAGTCTAATTTGATGTTTGTAGCATGTATTATAAGATACCCCCTAGGGAATGTTTACCTCTATTAGAAAACGTTTTAATAGAAAAGAACGTAAATGTCATAAAAAGACAAGAAATAATGAATATTTTTAACGAATGTATAAAACAAAACTATTTTATATGTAATAATGAAATCTATATGCAAAATGAAGGTCTACCTATGGGTAGTCCATTGTCACCTTTATTAGCCAACATATTTAAGGAACACTTAGAAAACCAAATTTTAACATCAGAACTTTCGCATAATATTGTCTTTTGGTACAGATACGTAGATGATATTTTAGCATGTTTTCAAGGTAGTCATACAGAATTAAATGAATTTTTGAATTTTATTAATAACTTTCACACAAATATTAAGTTTACTTTAGAAGAAGAAGCTAACAGTTGTATAAATTTTTTAGACCTAACAATTAGAAAGTTAGAAAATAATTCATTTCACTTTTCAATATATAGGAAACCAACTTACACTGACACAACCATACCATACGATTCATGTCACCCTTTTTCACAAAAGCTGTCAGCTTACCATTCTATGATACATCGTGCATTTTCAATACCTATGTCATAAAACAATTTTGAAAAAGAAATTTTAATAATTAAGCAAACATCATTTAAAAATGGCTACTCTGTTAAAATAATAGATAAAATGAGGAAAGAATACAAATTAGCGATTAATTTAATTTATCCAAATATTAGAGACAAAGAAGACAACAGATACGTTTCGATAACTTATTTTGGAACCATTTCAGAAAACATTTCAAAAATTTTAAATACCTGTACAAATACAAAGATAGCTTTTAAATCTTACAACACGACATGTGATTTACCATTTAACGGTAAAGAAAAATCTTGTTTCCTGACAAAAGCTGGAGTTTATAAATTAGCTTGTACACATTGTAACGCAATCTACATAGGTCAAACTTCTAGAAATTTTAACACCCGATACAAAGAATATATTTCTGCATTTAGAAATAACCACGCTGACAAATCTACATTTGCAAAACATTTTATTGATTCTGAACATAGACCTACAGTAAATAACCACATACAACCACTACATTTTTATAATGACAAACGTAAACTAGACTTTTTTGAAGCTTTGGAAGTCAAAAGGCACATTCACAACAGTAGCTACCTTGTTTTAAACGAGCAAACTGATTTAATGAATTTCCCTTTCTTGGATATTCTTCTTTCTAATTGAATAAGTCAAAGAAAATAAATTTAACTATTCTTTCAAAAAAGTTGTAATAAGATATATGTCGATATTTTCGTTGTATAGAGACTGCTTTTATACTGTTATTGTTTAGTTATTTTATTGTTGTAACTGTTATCATAGCTATTATAGGCTAGTTCTATTTTTATGTTAAATATTGACATACATCACATAGACATTTTGAAAGCCCCATCTGTCATCTGTGTTTCATTTTTATTTTCAATTTGATAAAATTTTTTGATCAAAACATCATCTCATAACATAGCAACAGATCTTTATTTGTAGTTGTCATGATTTCGTACTAATTCAATTTTAATCTGTCTGAGAATGCTGTCAAGCAGCGAAACTATAGTCACAGAACCATTGAAGAACATCCTAGAACATCCCGAATTCGTAAGGGCCACTTGCTCCAGTTAACTTACGCGCTGGCTACGTCCTTCACCTACAAAAACGAAAACCAACAGTGAAGCCAGAGAAGTAGTCTCCAAGTCTGTATGTAATACCTGGTATTGTTTATAATTATACAGGGATTTAACATGAATTAATAAATGCTTAGTAACGAAGACCTTTTACGCTGAAGCAGATTCAGGAACACATCATAGATATGAGTACAGCAGTAAAGCTTATTCAGAGTCTGGAAAATAAGCTGCAAGTCAATCACGATGAAATAAAAAGAAAATTGACTCAATTGGAGGAAGAGAATGGTATGCTAAAAAATAAAGTAAATTATACTGAAAAACAAATAAAGAAATGCAATCTTGTAATTTTTGGAATCGAATCTACTGAATATAAAGGTCAGATAACCAGGCAGTTTGTCATGGAAAAATTCAAAGTGCTTCTGAACATAGAACTTATTCCAAACTCAATCAGCAACGTCTACACTATTGGAAGGAATAGGGTGAAGCGACCGATTATTGTAGAGTTATCTGTTTATGTTGATAAAGTGGAAATTTAGAAGAAGCTAAAAATTTGAAAGGCACTGAGATATTTATAACAAACTACTTAACAAAGGAAGAACAACAGGAGAGGAAGATCTTAAGAAAACATCTAATACTGGCTAGGGGACAGAACAAGATTGCCTTTATCAAACGGAATAGGCTGATTGTTGATGGGAAAGGTTATACACCCCAGGAGTTAGATGAAATTGTGACAGATAAACCTGAAATTGTGACAGTTAAACCTGAAAGTCCTGTAAGTATGGAAGAAAGAGCAAATAGTTCTCCAGCAACTCCAGTGTCGTTTAGTGGGTCAGTTTTTGGTGTCGAGCAAGATACTAGTGATATGGAGGAGTCCCTTTTCAAAGAAACGTGTAAATCTGATAAAGTTTGTACCTGTCACCAAATTGCGGCTGGTGAAAAACTAAGAATTAATTTTTTCGGAAGTTATTTAAGTTCTGGGGACAAAACTAGCATTACACAAAATATGAGTGATGTTGCTAGGAAAAAGTGAGTAGATGACAGACTAGTTTACTTCCTGAACAGTCCCTGTAAATTAATAATTCAGATGTAGAAAATTTGTCTTAATCTAAAACAAGATGCAGTTTTTTATAGTCTGCAGTCTGCATACTCCTTTCCAAATTTAAGGTCATCAGTTGTAGACCATTTTTTTTTTCTGAAGGAATTTTTTTTTTCTTCATGTTTATATACGGGCTGGTCCACTTTGTTGTACCAGGACTTTAACAGTCGACAGAAAAACTTTGATGAACATGTCATATCAACATAAACCTAGCAACACTTTATTTCAAAGATATAAGGCATTGAAATTTTTGAATAAAATAGCAATTTATTTTTAACACTTTCCAAACTAGTGGAGATAATTAAACCACATTTGGTGAACATTATCACCATATAGACTGTCATAAGCAGTCATAAAATCAAGTTCCACGGGCAACCAGTGAACGAGTTATGGGGTCTCCCTGGTATTATATTAGAAAAAATTGTTAATACGGCCCTGTCAAAAACCAAATTTATTATTCTTTTTTTGTAAAGAACCGGCTTATTCTTCACAAGAAGTGTCTCTTTACATTTTTCCGTATCTGCCGCAGTTGCATGGTAAATGAGCTGTGTAAGTTCCTTAGTCTTGAATATTCCCGGTAAAAAATCTGTTTCATATTTGATTAAAAAAATTTAGTGACAAATAGAAGATCGATCTTGCCCTAATGAATGTCTATAGTGTGTGTTATTTACTATGAATTCAAGAAATATTTCTCTGATTCTCATAATACCCAGAGGATCCACTGTCAAAAGAGGCAGGTGCAGATTTACAAGAAAAGTGTGCCATGGTCGAAATTGGAAACAAAACCAGCTTGTTACCTCCTTCAAATAAAATAACTTTCACCATCAATATGATGCAAAGTATTATGTAGTAAGCGAAAAAGCTGTTATCTAAAGATTGACCTCAAGTGGATGTGAATCAGGTTGGTAATGAGGTCACCATTAACTGCTGAACCCGAACCTATGTATCTATCTATCAGATTTTATTATTTGCAAGATGAGAAACACTGCTAGGGTCACAAGATGTTAAGAAATAAAGCCTACTACTTACCTAGTTCTGAGTTGTTCTGTTAGACGTCCCATATTTATTGGATCCCCTGAACAGGACCTGGTAACTCTAAGTTGTAGATAACTCGGAAAAAGTTAGTCAGACCTATCTATTGAATCGCTGCCAAATATGAGAAATATTGGTTAGGAATTACTTTTCAATTAAACAGATATGTTAATGTAACAAAGTAATACATTTATTCATATAAATTAAATTTGGAATAGCAAGCAAAATGAAATAAACATGGTTGGTAAATATCAAATAAACATTAATCATACACAAAAATCAATTAAACAGCAAGAACTTCAAGAAAAGAAATTATCATTTCACATACATATGACAAAATAATAAGATAAAAATGGTTGTATGTCACTAAAATATCAATATTAGCTACTTGAGGTATATAAAAAGTCAAATGCTGTATTTTACAGCTCAAAAGCAAACACAAATTATTGGGTAAATTACTTGACGTTTGTCAATCAACTCTGTTAATTCTTAAATAACTTAACTGGCCAGTTCTTTGAGTGAGGCTACATAAAAAAATAATCCTACGTGAAATTTCTACATTGATAATTGAAAATGAAAGATATTAAAGAGAATGTACAGGTTCGATATTTTACAGACGAAATTTGCTAATTACAATTTCAAGAAATATGTATTTAAATTCACAAAATTGACAAAATTCCAAGATTAAACGGGAAATTTACAGTTATCCTTACAGCACATCGCTGACACTATTTTGGTTGAAGTTGATTACGTTATTTTGAAAGTTCAAGTTGTAAGGGTTCAAATATTAGATTGATGCTGGAGAAATTCTGCTGGTTTATAGAGATAGGATTTATTTCGACTCACCAAGTCCTCCTGCATTGAGTTACCTGATGACCCTAGGAAGATGCTTTCCAACTGGGATCAGCTATCAGTGCCTGACACAAGCTCATAAACTTCAATAAGAGAGGGAAAGCTGGAGAAAATGAGTGGTACTTCCCATTAATGGTTATATCTCAGGTGGATTTTGTTGTTCTAAAGTTGGGTGAGACAATTTATCCCTTATGTCGATACGCTGAATTAATTTGACGGAAACTTTTTTAAACAACAATTAAAACCCAAATTGGCTCAAATGAAATTCACTGCTAATTGACTCAAAGTTCGGTGATACTCAGGAGACTCTTTCTGATTAACGTAAGAAATGTCTCAGGTCGGGAACAAAGACCCACAACTTAACTCGCGTTTTTATGCCAAACACGACATTTATTTAAACTCAAAAACCACTCAAATGACTTTAAATAATCACTGACAATTATTATTTGATAGTATAGATAACAGAAAGGGTTTTATCACCCCTTTTTAAGATAATTCTTAGCCACCGCAACTAAAAGGTGTTCACACGGCGATGTGCCAGCTTGGACTCCCCGTCGAGCCCGCGTGTTGTGCGTTCAGCTCTCACCCGTCTTTTCTGACGTCTCACCTCCCGTGTCTACAGTTGAAGGTTTTTCCGGGAATTTGTTCAACGGTTTAAACGGTCGTTCTTGGGTGACATCACCGATACTGAAAATTACAGACCCAGTCGCAACGATATTTATTTCTTGGAAATATTCATTCAGCAAAATGCGACACACTTTTCCTTGGCAAACATATATTGAATTTTAACGTACAAATTAGAAATGCAGTAAAGGGGTTTACGGTACTTGAAGATTTAGCGACTTTTCATCAAAATAATTTTGAAATCAAAAAGTTGAAGTACTTAATATAGACAGGGTTTTTGGTATTATTTAGATGCTTGGGGGCTTTCTAAGTGTTTTTAAGCCAGTAATGATTCCAGGTAAAAAGTGAATCGTTGCAAAGTACAATGCCCTTTCACTTCACAAATGAAAAACAAGCTGATATATACATTCCTGCTATGGAATTGGAAATGGAAACTCTTATGTTAGGCGCTAGGGAGTATCATCTTCAATTGAAAAAAATACAAATATTGACAGAAAAAATAATTACATGTTTGAAGAGAGGACATATCAGAAAAAATAACTTATTTTCAGAGCGTATGTTCTTCAAATATGAACCATTTTGTTGATCACACAACTGAGACTGATGTCTTACGGATTGTACAGCTGCAAACAAATTATAACTCCTTAGTTCATCATACACATGTCTAATCCGGTAAATAAGTTCTTCCCTTGTTCCCGCAGGAATTACATAGACTTTTTCTTTTTAAAATCCCCACACGAAAAAATCTAAAGGGGTTATGTCAGGGGAACGTGGAGGCCAATTAACCAACCCTCCTCGTTTGATCTGTCTCTGGAAAATTGTGATGCAACCCATTTCTCACATCGCTATGAAAATCATCTGGATAACCATCGAGTTGAAATCAAACTCTTACTCTTAAATTAAGTGGTATTTCTTCCCGCATATTTTCACGCTCTATCATTAAAAACTGCTAGAAAATTTGGCCATTCACACATTTTGGTAAGAAATATGGTCCAAACAGATAATTGTTATAAACCCCTACCCAAACATTGATACTAAATTTTACCTGTAAATTTCTTGCATGCATGGCATAAGGATTTTCATGTACCCACAAGTGCTGATTATGAATATTCATAACACCCTGACGAAAAAAACACGATTCGTTTTATAATATGTGACTCAAAAAATTTCTGTCCTCTTCAAGGTAATTGAGAATTCATCAACAAAAAATAACCTTCTATCTTCATCACCTGCATATAAACCATGTTCAGGTTGCAAGCTGTAAGCATGTCTCCAACCGGAGCATTTATGTTGTCGTGGATGGCCATTCCTCTAAACTGTATATAATTAATGCAGGAGTCCCTCAAGGTTCAGCTTTGGCCCCTACTTTGTTTCTTCTCCAGATCAATGACCTCTCTAGCACATCCAACGCAGGTCACAGTTACGCGGACGACAGCACCCTCCACTCAAATGTACAATATTCTAAGCCTGTCTCTTTTGAGGATCGCAGACTCATGGAGGGTTCTGTCTCGGTGGATCTCCAAAAAGTATTAGACTGGGGAAATAGAAATCTTGTACAATTCAACTCCACCAAATCTGTCTTGCTTTCTATCTCATAAGACATACACCAGCCCTAGACCCGTCACAATGAACAACCAAGTTATTCAAAGTAATGAGCCCTTTTCACTTGTTGGCATTTCTGTGGATCGAAATCTCAATTGGCACCCACATGTCACATTAATTGCAGAAGCGGCTGCTAGTAAATTAGGTTTCCTCTTCAGGGCTCGCAAATACTTTTCAGAACACAAATGATTTTAGACTTGGAAACACGAAGCTTGGCAGCCATTTTCCTACTACTTGATGTTGGGTCTCTTATCAGATGCAAATAAAATTTCCTGTTTCTTTTTTGGCTGACATTAATACCGTTTTATGGTTCATCACCTCTAGTTCTCAGCCTATTAGTTCTAAATTACCGGTGGATGTTCACAAACACCGATGGATGCAAGTGACACCTGTGTGGATATCTTCTACGATATTCCTTAGGGGCTAATGTGGAGTTTCCATTTCGAATTCCATAGCAGAAATGTATATCTGCTTGTTCTTCATGTGTGAAGTAAAAGGGCATTTTACTTTAAATGATTAAGAAATAATAATAATACTCTGTATCCACCCCACTACTGCTTACAATATAATTACCCACAAGATTTTTATTTTGACAGCTGGCTTTGTTTTCAATTTCAACCATGGCACACTCTTTTCTTGTAAATCTGCACCTGCCTGTTGGGGCAGTACATCCTGATAATGTGATGAGAATTAGAGAAATTCGCCTCGAATTCATGGTAAATAGTACAGACTAAATACATTTATTAGGCCATAAGCGATCTTATAATTGTCACTTAATTTTTTTATCAAACATAGAACAAATTCTTTACCAGAAATATTCGAGAGTTAGGAACTAAACAGATCATTTACCATGCAGCTGTCTCAGATATGTAAAAATGCAAAGAAACACTTTTGTGGTGCACAAACCTCTTATTTAGAAAAAAAAGTTTCATTTTTGACAGGGCCGTATCAATAACTTTTAACCTCTTATTTAGAAAAAAAAGTTTCATTTTTGACAGGGCCGTATCAATAACTTTTCTTAACTTAATACCAGTGAAATCTCACAAATATAGGCTACTAGCTGTAGAATTTTCCAGAGAATCTAATGCGACCACTCTCCGTTCTCAATAGCTGGCAGCTTGAGACAAGATAGACCTCATCATAAACCTTGAAAAAGAGCATTTCTGAGGGCCTCCCCGAGCCTCTTCGGGTCCCAATCTACTTCGCTTTAAGCTCGAGACCTCTCGCTGGCCTCACAATATCAGAGTTAAAACATCACCTTTCACCCCACGAGAAGTCCCATCTTTTTCTCACTGGAGTAGTAACATAGATAGAGGACTAACAGATATTTAAAGTGTACTGAAAATTTACCTTACCAAATTATTCACTAATTGAGCGGGTAAGTGTTGTGTGGTGTTGTACAGCTGGTTTCAAATAAGTTGTTTTTTAACGTGAGTCAATTTCCGTGACTATAACCAATCAATAAGTTTTGTGTGATACCGTGCTGTCAAGACCTGGCTTTTGTGGGTTAGATTTTTTAAATCGGCTATGAATCTGTAGGATTATCTAAATAAATGAAAATAAGTTAAAAACATGTCTGGCATGCTTTTATAAAGTTAATTTTCTCTCTTTTTTTCTAGTATACTCACCAATCCAGAAGTACTCCGTCAGCTACAAACATTGCAACAGACTTTAAAAGCTGGACAGGCTGAAATCGATGTGGACAAAATGCGGAAGCTGCAGGAGATGAAACAACAAGAAGACGAATTTGACAAACACTTAGCTCAAACAGTACCAGTAAGTAACAAATAATGTTGATATTTTCAGTAACAGTGTAATTAATTACAATTTGATCCAAAAAAATCCTATTAAAGGTATTACTTCATTGTATTAATATGTCATCTTTGGCTATGAAAACTTTTATATATTGATTGAGGGAAGATTATGTTTAAGCTTAACCCTTAAAATTAATATTTTTTTATTTTTTATTTATTTATTCAGATCATATACAAAGGCAGAGCCTATATTGTAACATAAAGCATTTGTACAGTGCAACTGATTATGTCAGAAAAAAACACGCAGCACTCAGTCAGTGACAAAATATTACTTAACGTGCTGACTGAACCTAAGTTGAGAATCGAAGGTTACTCCAAGTCTAGAATAGTTGAGACACAAAAAAATAGTGGTATTATTTAATGATAATAATATTTATTGAACACACAGTACAAATAGACGTGTTCAGTGAACTGTTTTTCAGAATATCCAGCTACAGACAAAATTTTAAAACAGGGTAATATCAAGTTCATGTGTCCCAGCTAACAGACACTGTCCCAAAGCATACTTTACAGCCCTTATGGGAAGCTATACCCTTTCTATGCAGATAATTTAATAGGTAAGATATTAACTAACCAAAGGCCTTTTAAAACTTGCAGCTCTAGTAATTCGTGCCTCGCAGGAGTCTGTCATGTACATTAATTCAAAGGCTTACACAGTGATATAGGTAATCAGGTTTCCTTTCATGAACAACTTACTAAGGTGACATAGTGAACAAGTCTCCTTTCTTGCATGCTCAGCCAGCCCAGCAATTGCATGTACGGTGTAACATGAGCAAAACGTGGTACGTGGAGAACAAACCTCACACACCGATTCTGCACCTTCTGGCTATGGTACTTGTCTAGACGTGTCAGGCAAGGACCATACATACAATCGCCATACGTGAACAGTGACAGAATTAGTGAGTTCACCAAAAGTTTACATGCATCCTGAGGGAGGCAATCACGGTACTGATACTGGTGTCACAGTCTATAGAACGCAGACCAGCAGGGATAGTCCACATGTCTGGAGAACTTTAGGTTCCCATCCAGTATGAATCCCAAATTTCTAGGATTATCCGAATGGGACAAGGCATGTGACCCAAACAACCAAGACAATCGAAGATTGTGGACCTGTCGAACATCGTAAGAAGTGCCAAGAATGAGAAAATTGCACTTGTCAGGATTGAAGCTTCTTTTTTTTCCCACCACGACGGCTTACAGCCTAAATACTATCGTACTCTGGGTGTCAACAAGGAGGAAACAGGCAGCTTGTTAATTCTGGACTTGAAGGTTTGGAGGTTCGGGGAGAAGGAAAAACATGTGCTGGCAAGGAATTCCATAACTGGGAAGTCCTCGGCACAAAAGAGCGGGCATAACAAGATGTTCTATGTCTGGTGACCTGGACAGTAAAAGGGTGCATTCGCTCTGCTCCCCTGGTAGATCTGTTGGGGGCAGCAGGTGGAGGAACTATGGAAGAAAGCTCCTCTGAGCAGTGCCCTTGCTCCACGCCCACGTCTGTGTTCTTTACATGATAGTTAAACTCGAGTGGTATGACTTTATTAGTGAAAGACGACTTTACATTTGGAAGTGATATCCCGTTATTAAGACACCAAACGTTGTAAGATTAACGTTGTTCTGGAGAAGTTGACAGATGTTAGAATTTACAGGAAGATGTATTTTTAAATCGTTGGCACAGAATAGTTTTGGAACAGAGATTATGCTATCAAGATCATTGATGAATATATTGAAAAGGACAGGACCTTGGATTGAGCCTTGAGGTACCCCAGATAATATATAAAACACATAAGAATAAGACCCACCATAGGAGACATAGTGTATCCTCCTAGAAATGTAAGTTTGAGAGAAAGCCAGTAAAAAATCAGAGAGACCAAAGTTACTCAGTTTATTTAAAAGTAGCGCATGCGGAATGGAATCAAAAGCCTTACTAATTAAATATAGAGCATCAACCTGAATGTTCTTGTCCAGGAAATTAGAGGTAGATACTGAGTAAAGTGACTTGAGTATTCAAAAACTTCAAATTCGACATTATTATGACCTGCCTGTAATTTTCAATAAGGGTGTAATCTTCTTTCTTATTAATAGGACTGGCCTTAGACATTTTTCAAAGTTGAGGAAATGTTTGGGTTTTTAAGGATAAGTTGAATATAAAACAAAGGGGTTTAAACAGTCTTTGATTAAAAAGCTTGGGATTTTATCAGGGCTTTCACATATTTTAGGCTTCAGTTTCTTAATTGCTAGCTGGATATCAGAAGTATCCAGATTCTAAATATGAAGCACGTTAATATTTACATTAGGAGCAGAGTTTATTTGGCTGAGACAATTACTGACAGAACAACTGTCAGAAGAAATATGCAAAAGCATTCGCTATTTAAAAGTATACAGTATATATAGATCATTATCAGGCATATGCTGTAATGATCGTCATGCTCATATTTTAATTGTTGACTAGTATCATTTCCACCATCCGGGTGCCTTCCACCATGCATTTTAAATCATGCAATTTGGAGTACTTTTATTGGTGTCACAAATAATGAATTCAATACATTTCTTTTTTCAGAATTTGCCTTTCGCTTCAGAATGCGAGTTTAAACCCAGTAATACCCCGAACATATCCAATAACAACTACTACATGCAGCAGATGGGCGGTGGTGGCATGGACATGACTCAGCCTCCTCCCGGATACATGATGGGGGGACAGTCTCAGCCGATGATGGAGAGTGAAGAGCAGTACATGAGTGGTGCAGGCATGAGCCAGGACAGATCAAGAGATGATGATTGCGAAGTTATTACTTTGGACCATGGTGATTCGAGGAGTAGCTCACCCAAAGATGACAGGTACTTAATTATATAATAATACCCTAACTAGCACAATTGTTCTTTGTACCATCCACATTAAAAAACCAGTGTTATGGATTTGTTAAGGTGTGAAAATGCTGTGTTCAAAGAATTTTTGATGCCATTGTATCAAAACTCTCCATTTCCAGTTCTTACAAAATTAATAGTTCTTGCGAGTTTTTAATAATGTAATCAGCATGTGGATGATGTCGCTGATAGCTGGGGCTGATCGCAAAGGCACCAAGGTGTTTCATGTGTCCAGGTGACGGATGTGGATTATGGTGTGTTGATGCCCCGGTCAAAGGATTTTTAATCACCGCGAGTTGCACGTCGGAAGATTGGTTCCTACCACAATGAGGCTCACTGTCCTGTCCACGTATCAGGTGGCAACCATGTCATGTTTGATGTCTTTACTACGGGTCGTGAATCAGGCGATCTTCCTATGATGCTCTCAGACTGCTGGACGACGATGAAATTAACTTGGGTATGACCACAGCATAATCAACTATTATGCTGTGTCTGATTACTGCTCACGGTTCAGCCGGTCTTGCAATGACCTTACTGGACTCTGGATGACGAGGAAGTGGTCGAGCCTTGGATCCTCTTCTAGCTGTTTCTCTCGGTTGCTGCTGCTTGATGACACCTGTCACAGGGGCGCCACTGTCGGTACCTGCGCCTCTTGTGCCTTTTGTCGGCATTAAGGGAAGTTGCAAGCTAATAAAGGATCTGGTTAGACTCAGGGATGTTAGGCGTGAGGATTGGTCAATATTAGAACACAACAACAATACCATGTTCTAAGTTGTTGCAATAGCGAAATCTGAAGAACAATAGTATCTCTTGTTCTTCATTTTCACAATAAAATTCGTTGTCATCTTCAGAAGGAAAGATGCACTCCCCTTCAGAAGGAAAGATGCACTCACCTTCATCACAGTAGTCGAAACATGTTTGTGGTTCCGTTTGAGAACACCTCTCCTTGTTTGTAGCAATGTTTCAGTGAAGTTTTCTTGACAATAACTGTGTGTAAACAACAGGATAATACTGTTTTAAACTGCTATTTTGCATGTTTCACTTCTCACCTTCCTGTAAAATTTATTTAAATATTTATTTATTTAAATATACATTTACAGGCATATAAACCCAATTACTAATTAAACAAAATTAAACGAATGAAATCCTTAGAACTAAAATAACAAGAAGCAAAAAAAGTGACCCAAGTATTAGGCAGAGAGTCTCTGAAGCTTAGAAGAAAGCAGTGTAAATTAGAAGTTCTGAATATGTCAGCTGAGGAGTCATTATATAGATGACACATAAAAGAAAACAGGGGATTTGATGAAGATGTTCGTTCTTGGGACAGGAAGAGCACATGTAGTTGCATTTCGAGTATGATATTGTGAGGATCTTGTACGCAAGGACAAAAAGTTGAGGACAGTCAATATTACCACTGCTTATGCAAAAAATAATTGCTTGTATTTTTCATATTTTTTTCTAGAGAGCCTGACTGAAATGTGTCTAATAAGGAACTGTGGGGAAAACCCTTTTGTGCATAATGGTGTTCACCGAAGGAAAATAAATACTCCAGGAATTTACGCAGTACTGACTGCAAGAGAGTTTGATAAACGGAGTAGAAAGGAGACCAGCATAGACTAGCGTATTCTAATCTTGAACGAACAAAGGAGTTATAAAAGATTTTTTTTTATTTTTTATTTTTTATTTCAACAACACACCACGAGGGCTTACAGCCTAAATACTATCGTACCGTGGGTGTCGACAAGGAGGAAAGAGGCAACTTGTTAATTTTGGACTTGAAGGTTTGGAGGTTCGGGAGAGAAGGAAAACATGTGCCCGCAAGGAGTTCCACAACTTTGAAGTCCTCGGGACAAAAGAACTGGCATAACAAGATGTTCTATGTCTGGTGACCTGGACAGTAAAAGGGTGCATTCGCTCTGTTCCCCTGGTAGATCTGTTGGGGGCAGCAGGTGGGGGAACTATGGAGGAAAGCTCCTCTGAGCAGTTCCCGTGCAGATATCTATAAAAGAGAGAGAGGTCACCAACGGCACGTCGGTGGGCAAGGGATGGCAGCCTTTGGGTAAGGGTAGGGTCACCGATGAGACATATAGCTCTCTTTTGAATGGAGTCCAGGATAGAGAGTGTAGAAGCGGCAGCAGCACCCCAGATGTGGGAGCTGTATTCGAGGTTTGACCTTATTTGTGAAGTATATAAAGCATAGAGATTAGCTGGTGAAAAGTATTTGCGAGCCCGGAAGAGGAAACCTAATTTCTTAGCAGCCGCTTCTGCAATTGATGTGACATGTTGGTGCCAATTGAGATTTCAATCCACAGAGATGCCAACAAGTGAAAAGGACTCATTACTTTGAATAACTTGGTTGTTTATTGTGATGGGTCTAGGGCTGGTGTATCTCTTATGATAAAGAAAGCAAGACTGTGATTTGGTGGGGTTGAATTCCCCAGTCTAATATTTTTTGGAGATCTGCGGAGATAGAACCCTCCATGAGTCTGCGATCCTCATCTAGTTGGGCTAAAGAGACAGGCTTAGTGTATTGTATATTGGAGTGGAGGGTGCTGTCGTCCGCGTAACTGTGAACTGGGTTGGATGTGCTAGAGAGGAGGTCATTGATGTGGAGAAGAAACAAAGTAGGGGCTAAAGCTGAACCTTGAGGAACTCCTGCATTAATTGGATACAGTTTAGAGGAATGGCCATCCACGACAACAGAAATACTCCGGTTGGAGAGGAAATTTGCTGTCCATGTACAGAGTTTTGGTGGTAGGCCATAGGCCGGTAGTTTCTGGTCGAATGCTTTGGATATGTCTAGAGCGACAATCTGGGATTCACCGTGTAGTTCTATAGACTTGTTCCAAGAATGGGTGACAAAGGAAAGGAGGTCGGCAGTTGATCTGCGTTGACGGAATCCATACTGCCTGTCATGGATTAGACTGTGTTTTTCAAGAAATATAAGTAATTCGGTGTTTATATACTTTTCCATCACTTTAGAGATGACTGAAAGGAGAGAAATAGGCCTGTAGTTGCTAGGAAGCGCTTTCGATGATGACAACATATTACTTACGTGCTGACTGAACCTAAGCTGAGAATCACAGATTACTCCCAAGTCTAGAAAATTAGAGACACTACAAATAGTGGTATTATTTACATGGTAGTTAAACTCAAGTGGTACGGCTTTATTAGTGAAAGACATGACTTTACATTTGGAAATATTAAGTGATAGGTCATTATTAAGACACTAGGCGTTAATAAGATTAATGTTGTTATGGAGAAATTGACAGCCGTTAGAATTTCCAGGAAGATATATTTTTAAATCGTCGGCATAGAATAGTTTTGGAACAGAGATTATGCTGTCAAGATCATTGGTGAATATATTGAAAAGGACAGGGTCTAGGATTGAGCGTTTGGGCACCCCAGATAATATATCAAACGCATAAGAATGACCCGCCATGGGAGACATGGTGTATCCTGCCAGAAAAGTAAGATGCAAAGAAAGCCAACAAAAGAATCAGAGAGACCAAAGTTACTCAGTTTATTAAAAAGTAGCGCATGCGGAATGGAATCAAAAGTATTGCTAATGTCGAAATATACAGCATCAACCTGAATGTTCTTGTCAAGGAAATTAGATACATACTGAGTAAAGGTACAGAGGTTAGTAACTCTGGAGCGATTTCTTAGAAACTCATGCTGACTTGGATAGTTAAATGGATATACATGTGGTGATAAATACCTTTCAAGAGAATATTCAAACACTTTAGCGAAATTCGACATTATTACGACCTGTCTGTAATTTATAGTAAGGTCTTTTCTTATTAATAGGTCAGTCCTGTCTTGGACATTTTCCAGAGCTGAGAAAATGTTTGGAAATTCGACATTATTACGACCTGTCTGTAATTTATAGTAAGGTCTTTTCTTATTAATAGGTCAGTCCTGTCTTGGACATTTTCCAGAGCTGAGAAAATGTTTGGAAATTCGACATTATTACGACCTGTCTGTAATTTATAGTAAGGTCTTTTCTTATTAATAGGTCAGTCCTGTCTTGGACATTTTCCAGAGCTGAGAAAATGTTTGGGTTTTTAAGGATAAGTTAAACATAAAAAAGAGGTCCCACAAAGGCATTTAAACAGCCTTTCATTAAGAAACTTGGGATATTATCAGGGCCTTGACATATTTTAGGTTTAAGTTTCTTGATTGCTAGCTGGATCTCAGAAGTATCCAGAAAGAAATGTTGTGAATGTCTGTAAAGTTTTGTTTGTTGGTCAAGTGACTTGTTTTTATCGGTCAAGTGACTTGTTTTTATTGACATATGACATTATTATTGGATGACACACATTACACACTCTACTAGACTTGCACAACATTGCATCGCAAGCTGTAGTAATGGAACAATCATCATTTGTGAATCAGTGGCACTGTAGGGAGAAAAATACTTTATGGTGAATTTAAAAGGTTACTACTACTTAATAGTAGTCACAAATAGTAACATTAATTTCTTTAGGTAGCAGAAACGTGACCTAGAATCGATCTATTCACTATAAATTATTCGACTATAACTATAAAAGATATGTCAGCTCTAACACTAAAACTATTTGTTTATCTGTCTGTGAACTGTTGCTATCAATAATAACAAAAACTGTTTAAAAACTAACAAAACACAAAGGTAAAATGGAAACATGATATTAAATCTTAACATTTCTCCCCATTAAATATATTCTGATTGTCTTCTAACATTTATATAGAACAAAGTTTTGATACCGGTCGCCTATATACCCCTGTTTTGGTTTTCACATCAATTCTAATTTTTCCTTCTTTTGAATAGTAAATTTCTTCAATTACTTTAAGTGGCCAGTTTGGAGGTAACAGATTGTCAATTATGACTTCAATTTATTTTTTCCTTTTCGCTTTGCTCTTCTTCAGAAGACTACCTTTTTCTTCCCTGAGCTGCTGGTCTTACTAGGATTGCTGCTCCTGGGATTACTACGATTCCTGCTGCTGAAATTACTACGATTGCTGCTGCTGGGATTACTATGATTGCTGCTGCTGTGATTACTACGATTGCTGCTGCTGGCTTACAATCTCTTGTGGCAGGTGTTTTCTGCACTTTAGTTTTTGCATTGGCTTATACAGCGTTCATACTTTAACCCATATTTTTGTCACCACTCTCATCTAAGCTTGCACCCTGATCAGCTTCATCACTTTGTTCACCTTCCTCCGAAATGATTGCAAGAAACACGATTAAGTTTTAGTAAACGTGTGGCCTAGTCGCTTCTCTTCGCTTCTATCAGAAGGCTGGACTTATCACTATCACTTGAAATGAACTGATTCGCTTGTCCTTGTCAAGCTTAGCTCTAGCAGGTAACTCATTGCTAGAGTTGCCATCATTGGAAGAATAACCTCTATAGTAAGCTTTAGTAGCAGTTCCTTGTGGTTTGTCTCCTCCTTTGTCAGAATCTACTGGTTCCAATAGGAAAACTACCATTCTTTCACAAAGCTCTTTAACTCCGGCCTTAGCCAGATGCAGAATCTCACAGACGAGTTCAAGTATTTCACATTCAACCTGACATGACTAAACTTTTTACCATATACTTTGGAATTTTTGCTGAATTCGCATTCACTGAAATACTTATTGCTCTTTTTGGTTAAAGGAGTTTTGCCTTTTATTTTAAATATCTTGTGAAATGTTTTCAGGTCATGTTAAAGAGTAATATCCAAGCATTCACCTTTGGTATTTCTTCTAATAGGCTGCGAGAGACACTTGGTATCCCGAATTTTGTCTCGCCAACAGCCGTCTCATTAAACCCCTGTATATATTTTCGCTCCTGCTTTCCAGTTGTCTCCAATGACTGATCAAGTAATGCAACATGCTTGTACTTTTGGTCTTTACAATATTTTGTTTCTTTGTCGCTAGCTTCATCTTGTTCTCAGCTTCCTCTCATGTTTTTATGCTGTTTCAAGCTTTCTTTCCGAGGCATCATTCTGACCAACCTCCTTTTTTTTCTTTTTTTTTTTTCTATATCACTTCTTTGCCTTAGAATTATCAAATCTTACAGTGGGCATTCTCTTTATTAGGTTTATCTTTTAACTAAGATTTAAATCTACTATTGTCTAGCTCTTGATCCTTAAGGTGATCATCAGTTTTCTCAAAGTCTTCATAACTATCCTTCATAAGAACATATATAAATGCTATTTCATTTCAGCTATAACTTCATTTCTACCAACTCCTTTTGATTCTGGCGATCTGTGTGGTCACTGTATGTATTATCTTATCTCGATCCATCTGTTTGGTAAACTTGCATTTGGAAAAACAAAAGCAGCATATTGTGGATATGTACCATCCTGTTAATCAGCGAACTGAGCTAAAACTTCTGCTATATTAATATATTGCATGTCGTTTGGAAAAGGAATGTAATTACAACAAAACAATCACAATTATTTTAATATTTTCACACGTATGTAACCATACAAAATATTAAGTGGAGCAAACGCTCCGAAATTCAGATACGATTTTACTCACACTAAAAAGTAACCTTAATTTTTAATTATTTTCTGGATGAAACCTTCACCATACACATTATATTTCAGATACAGCAGCAGAGGGCGCACTAGACGTAGCCGATCCAGGGAGCGTTCTCGCGAACAACGTGACAAGAGCGAACGCGACAGAAGATCTCGTCGCAGCAGAAGCCGTTCGAGATCTAGGTCTAGGAGACACCGCTCTAGGTCAAAGGAGAGGGACAGAGCCAAGGAGAAGGAAAAGGAAACAGAGAGGGACAAGGAGAGGAAGAAGAGAGGCTTGCCGCCCATCAAGAAAGAAAATCTCAGTGGTGAGTTTAAAATTACTCAAAAAAGTTAACTTTCAGCAAGCATAAAAAACAGATTTTTATAGACTTTTACTTATGCAGTTAAAATACTGCTCATTGTGTAACTGCGATTGTGTATAATATGCTTGTCTTATAGATGGGAATAATTACGTTTTATTTTACCTTTGGTGTCCCTCAAGAATGAACTCCAGGTCCTTTTTTGTTCAGGGTATCTATCTATTTATTTATTTATGAAACCAGCAAAATTATGTAAGTTAATCCTATATAGGTAAATTAATTAGGATAAATCTGGCATCCCTGTTCTAACTCAAGACCTAATTAACAACTTATATATAATAATAATTTATTTAATAATAGCTTATTTATCCTTGTAGTTACATACATAAATAACGATTCAATTAATTTAGGAGTAAACAATTTCGAGGTAACAATAATATTTCCCAGAAGCTTTATGCTTGTAGGATAAATAATCTACTATTATCACAATCACAAAATTTCGTGAATTTTAACCTATATCTAGGAATGGGTTTCCCAATAGGGACGATATGTTTTTAAAAGCTCATGGCGGCAATATTTAAAATGGTAGAAATGTCACAATGGGCCCTTTTTGCCAACCCCAGCAACCCAGTAAACATGCTCTACTCTTCCTCGGTTCCGTCGCCAAACCACCTCCACCTTGAGATGAAGGCAGTGACAGCCTGATTCCTCTGCAGAGTCCTCGATCCGAACAATTCTGCTCGAAGACTCCCAAAAGCCTCGCATTCACACAGGTGGTGGTAGGACGTTTCTTCATCCTCGCCGCATTTCTGGCAAATGGGATCCCTCTCTACGCCTATCAATGTGAGGTGTCTTCTAAGGGCGCAGTGGCCTATCAGCACCCCAAGGATGTGGCGAAGCGTATGTCGACTCCTTCCGAGTAGTCAGACAGCTTTATCTCTATCCGGTCCCTCAACGAAGTCCGTCGCCTGCCTGCAGCCACCAACCGACCTCCAGTACCTCTCCATTGCTTCCTTGGTTTACCTGTTTAAGGCAACAGAGACTGGATTCCTATCTTATGCCTATCGCAGGCTCCGGGCCACAGAACTGCCGCCGGGAACCGAGTCTTGCGAGATTATTCGCCACCTCATTCCCCGCTACGCCACAGTCTCCCGGAACCCGCACCGGTGTTGACCTGATTCTGGCTGCGCAGACTGCTCGGAGGACTGCCTGGCTATCCGAGCAGATGTACACACATTTCGTGGGGACTCCTCTCCACATCCTGTCTATTGGCCACAGACAGGATAGCATACACCTCTGTTTCGAATGCTGTGGTATATGCGCCAAGACCATAGCTCTCGCGCAGTCCCAGGCCCTCTATGTATATTCCTGTCCCGGATGATTGTTGGTCCTCCAGCCGCGAACCGTTGGTGAAACAGACCAGGCTTGCGGGCTGGAATGCAACCTCATTTTCCCTCCACTGATCCCTACTGGGGATCCTGAGGGTGTATGGCCTAGTCAACCTAATATCGTCCTCGGCATCCCGCAACTTTATAGCGGAAATCGGAATTTCCTTTTCCACCTCCTTGGCGACTCTTGCATGCCCTATTACTGCTCCCTCTCCGCACCAGTTTCCTGAGGCTCGCATTCTAAAATGCGACGCCATAGCCTCCCTTCTGATATTGATGGGAAGCGGTGGCAGCATCAACAGGACCTCTAGCACGGTTGAGGGTGTCGTCCTAATAGCGCCTGTGAAACCCAGGATTGCCAGCCTTTGGAGTTTGGCCAGCTTCCTGCTGGTAGTTTGGTTCACACCACACCACCAGACCAACACCCCATAGAGGATTCTGACGATCGCAGTGCAGATCCAATGAAGGATCCGAGGATTAAGTCCCTAGGTCCTCCATATCACACAACGCAGCTGCCAGAGGGTCGCTACTTCCTGCCTCACTACTCGTTCTATTTGCGACCCCCCTGTTAGTTTGGGGTCCAGGATCACCCCCAGATATTTGACCTCCCGCACTAAAGCTAAAGGTTTTCCAAACATCACGGGCGCCCTGAACCCATCTACCTTCCTCTTCTTGGTAAATAGGATCAACTCCGTCTTCGCCGGGTTTACGGAGAGTCCCTGCTCACCACACCACCTTTCGATTATGCTACAGGCAGCTTGCATGCACTCACAAACGACACCGAGGAATTTGCTGAAGACTAAGACCAGACCATCATCAGCGTACGCCTAGGCGTAGAAGCCATTTTCAGAGAGTCGCTCCAAGAGGCTGTCCATGACCAGACACCATAGATGGGGCAAAAGGCAGCTGCCCTGAGGACAGCCGCCCGTCACTCCAACGTCCAGCCCCCGGCCCCTCAAGGTCAGCGAAACTCTCCTGTCCTCCAGCATGCTCGACACCCAGCTTATTAGGGACCTCGGCGTTCCCCTATCCTGTAGGGCGGTACAGACTGTATCTGTCCTTGCCTTATCAAAGGCCCCCTCCACATTGAAGAACACACCGTCCTTGCCTCATCAAAGGCCCCCTCCAAATCGAAGAACACAGTTAATGCGCTCTCCCCGTAGTGTAGGGTCCTTTCCACCTTCGGTGTCACAGCATGGAGCGCCGTTTCCTTCGACTTCCCCCGCTGGTACGCGTGCTGACCTTCATGGAAGGGGTGATCCTTTAGGATCCCTCCCAACATAAACCTATCAACTATCTTTTCTAATGCCTTAAGCAGGAGTGATGTAAGGCTGATTAGCCTGTACGCCTTGGCCAGCGTGTAGTCCTCCCTTCCCGGCTTGGGAATGAAGACCCCCCTAACCCGGCGCCAGGCCTTTGGGACATAGCCCCACGCCAGGCTGGCTCGGAAAACCTCCCTTATGTTGGGAAGCAGTATATCCAGGGCCGGAAAAATCCCATCACAGCCTGCCGACTTGAAAGGAGTGAACTCGCCCACCGCCCAGGCTATAGAGCCATCCGTGACCACCCCCTCTGCCAGCTGCCAGTCCGCATTCGGGACCGTCCACTGGCCCAGGTCGGCAGCTCCTGTGACGGCTTCACCGCCCGTGAGGTGAACTTCTGCGAGATGACGCAGTGTCTCCTCACCAGTGCTTGTCCAGCTCCCGTCCGGTTTCCTTAAGGATCCTACATTACTGCCTACCTCCTGTTTGAGTACCCTTACCAGCCAGGCTGCGTCCGACAGCTAGCTCATTTACTCCGTCTCAGTTCCTTCTTAAACTCCCTTCTGGCAGTCCTAAATTCCTCACAGGCCGCTTCACACGATTCTCGGACGGCTCGATTTAAGGCCCTCCGAATCCGTCCGCGTAGTACGGCGAGATCCCTGTTCCACCATCTGGCTTTGATGGACGGTTCCCCCCTAAGTGGTGACGCGGCCTGTGTTTTAACTTAATGACTTTTTTTATATGTCTACATTTTTAAATTTGTGTTTTGTTTTTCAAACATCTAATTTTTTGTTTGTTTCAGTTTGCAGTACAACACTGTGGGTGGGTCACTTATCAAAACTTGTACATCAAGAGGATCTATCAGACACATTCGGTGAATTTGGTGAGATTGTGAGCATAGACCTTATCCCACCTAGAGGCTGTGCCTTCATTGTGATGAACAGGAGACAAGATGCAGCTCGATGCCTCGCCAAACTCAAAAACCACGTCCTGCATGGAAAAGCAATAACCGTAAGTTTAACATTATTGTAATATAAAAAAAAATGTTGTTAAAGCATTCCTAAGGGTGAATGTGTCATGATGACTCACTAAACTCCAAAGCAGAAGTTTCACTTTTTTTTATGATACAGTTTATGAAAGGCAAAGCCATGTGTCTCTACGACATCATGAACCTGATTTTTGTCCCAGAAGATCGGTGTTTAGTCGCTTCTTGAATAGTTGGAGATTATTATGTTTGCCGGGAGGACATTCCAAAGCTTAGGTGCTGCAGAAAGAAACGAAGATTCAGAACCAACTGTTCGACAAGTTGGTAATTTGACAGTAAATGCGTGTGCTTTTCAACTAAAACGGGTTGCCTAATTAAAGGTCGCGAGCGGAGGTACTAACGAAGCAATTTCTAAGCAGCAATGTCGATGGTAATATCGATACAAGAGGCAGAGATCTCCAACCTTTCTCCTGTGGTCGAGAGAAGTGAGATTGACTATGATAGATGATTCTCCTATAAGGCAAACAGCTCGTTTCTGAATATAATGGGGGGGGGGGGGGGGAGGTATTGTTTATGGGCCAGCAGCACCCCAGACATAAGAAAAACCTACCAACTCTGAACGGATCTGTGCTTCATACAGCATTAAAAGCTGCTATGATGAAAACAAACTTAGCCTCCACAGAAACCCAAGGTTCATTGCTACTGCTATAGCAATATTTCAAACATGTATGTGGCAGCAAAGATCCTCTGCAAAAATTATACCCAATGTAGATTGTGTACTTTTTTTGTAATATTTTGCCAGCCATCTGCATGTTAATTTACCTATTGAAGGGGCAATTCTGTGTTTATGGGGCATTAAACATAACCATATTTGCAAAGCTCTAGCTGAGAATCTTAGGTAGGTCATCATTTAGGGAGTTGGTTATTTCAGCTCTCATTGAGGAACTGTTTGTTGCTGAACGACTTGAGAGCTCTTCGCAGGTAGCTTTATATACACGGACCTGTCAAAGGCCTTCTATTTATAAACAGACTTCATTACTTCAGTTTCAGTAACCAATTGATAAAACGTTAGGATCTTATTTAAGGGATCAGAAACAATTCGTTCAGATTCAAGGTTCTAAATCTGAACCTTATGACACACCATCTGGAGTCCCCCAGGGGTCCATTTTGGCTCCTCTTCTCTTTAATATTTTTATTGACCAAGTGTCACAGATATTTGATGTGTCTTATCTAATTTACGATGATGACACAAAATGTATTCACAAGTTGGGGGTGTTGACAGCTGCATACACCTACAGAACAATCATCTGAAGTTTTCTGGGTGGTGCTGTGAGAATACCCTTACTTTAAATGTTGCTAAGTGCTGTATAATGTCCTTTAGTCTGAATAAACAGCCAATTTTATTTGATTACCAATTGCAGGGGCATAGGTTGCCACATCCTGGCACAGCATGGGACCTTGGAGTGATTGTAGATCCTATGCTCTCATTTCGGCGTCATTATGAATTCATTATAAACTGTGCATACAAGACCATGGGCTTTTCTAATTAGAAGTAGGAGGGATTTTACATCTCACGAAACATCCTCCTCTTCAAGGCACTGGTGATGCCCCGTCTTGAATATGCTTGGTCTCTGGCGTACTTGATGCACATTGAAAATGTTCATAGAATGTTTATGAAATTACTTACTTTTTCAATTGATGGTCAATACCCATGCATTGGCTATCCACATAGTGATTTATTAAAGTGCTTTAACTTGGCTAGCCTGGAGGACAGGGGACAGTGCAGCTGCATTGCGTTTATTTTTAAAATTGTCAGTTCAGCTCTTGATTGCTCATCTCTACTTGAGTCAATAAAATTTAATGTTCGTGATTATCCCTCCATACTTGAGCCATTAAAATTAATGTTCCATGTATAGAATCGCGGTATCCCAACACGTTTTGTCTACCAATGGAGCATATGGAGCTTTTGAGCTCGTCTAATTGGATGATAGTTCCCATATCAGGCTTGTCTTTTTTTTAGGGACAAGCTGAACTCGAGAGCTTGTTTCCAGGTAGATGGAAATGTCCCCATCTTATAGGACATCGAAAAGCGGTGACACTAGGTGAAGATTAAAACCTGTTATAAGTACTGATAAGTACACTTGGAGAACCACAACAAATTTTAGAAATACCTGAGCTGATGATTGTTTCACTAACCAAGTTTACGTTATCAGAGTATGTAAGACTCGATGCATTTTCGCAACAATTAGAACCACAGACCGTTTTCTCTCTCATTAGAGCTCTTCAGTACGGCATACTAATTGCAGCAAAAATTCATCGAAAATAATACGGCTATCGTATAGCCAGTCTTAAAATACTCAGTAAGTAGTGGACGTGCCGCCACCTAGTTGCGGAACCAAGTAGTATGCTATCACGCCAGCTCCAAATAACACAAAGTGTTAAAAAAATAGAGATTGGATACAGCTAACTAACAATTCAGAAAATTGTCAGCCCTGGCCCATTTCTAGCCCAATATAGGGACAAAGTATGTAAGACTCTATGCATTTTCGCAACAATTAGAACCGTAGACCGGTTTCGCTCTCATTAGAGCTCTTCAGTACGGCATACTAATTGCAGCAGGAATTCATCGAAAATAATACGGCTATCGTATAACCAGTCTTAAAATACTCCACCACTTACTGAGTATTTTAAGACTGGCTATACGATAGCCGTATTATTTTCGATGAATTTTTGCTGCAATTAGTATTCCGTACTGAAGAGCTCTAATGAGAGCGAAACCAGTCTACGGTTCTAATTGTTGCGAAAATTCATCGAGTCTTACATACTTTGTCCCTATATTGGGCTAGAAATGGGCCAGGGCTGACAATTTTCTAAATTGTTAGTTAGCTGTATCCAGTCTCTATTTTTCTAACACTTTGTGTTATTTGGAGCTGGCGTGACAGCATACTACTTGGTTCTACAACTAGGTGGCGGCACGTCCACCACTTACTGAGTTATCAGAGGATGAAAAATTCTAAAGGTTTGATGGCTACAACTATGTTTATACTCTGTACAGGCAATATTTGTACTTCTTGTTTTTTGGCTTGGAGGCCATTGGCTTTCCATAATGCTGTTCTAAGAAACTGAAACATAGTTTAGTTAGTCTATTAATGACAGTTGACCACAGGTTTAGAGTCATGTTATTCTGTTGCATGAGCTGACTGAATGTGGCCTTGAATTCGTAAAAATTTCACCAGTGTTATATCATTTTGCTGTTTGATATCATTATAGGTAGCGTTGTTTTGCCTGTTGTGCTCATCATGACTGAGCACTTGTGCATAAGAATGATTGAATCTCTGACCTTTCAGGAGCTTTACTCTGGCTAAGATGATTTCGCTGGTTATTGTCATGTACTGAGGGATGAAGCAAATTTTGCAAACTGTTTTAAAGTATTTTTTGTCGAAAATGTTAGTTGCAAATTGGCTTTCTTAAAAATGATATCTAGACCCCTCGATCTTTGCAGTTCAAATGATAGGCAAACAACTCTTGTTCGCTTTCTCTTTTCTAAAGGTCATTGATTATTCTAATATTTTCCTTGTTTGCTGTTTGTTAACTTTTGTCTCCACTGGGCTAGCCGTGTATTCGTTATATTCATCCATGTTCTTAAGGCAACCTAATTCTAGATAGATAGATATTCCAAATAATTATCTGTGGCTAGTGAAACTTTTTCATCGGAAATTTCAAGAATGTCAAGAACATACAGTAGACCCTGCATTCCAGATGCTTCAGCTGAATAAGAGGAAACATTTGATTGATGAGTTCTAGAGTCAAAATATTTGTCAATAAAAAATGTCGAAATTATTGTGCTAGATAAATTTATATATTCCTTGAAAAAAGTGCCTAAATAGAGCGATTTGTGTTGCTGAATCCAAGATTAGGATGAACATAAACATCCGCAGAGTTGGTGTTACGCACATTAATGGGAAAATCAATACGAGGCATATATTTTGAAAGTGACATTTGGAACAGATTATTATGCGCTTGAATATTTGGAAAGAGAGATCAATCATTGACACCAATTATGTTATTTTATATGCACAAGCTAATGCTTCTATATGAAACATATTGTATAATTACAAGAAACAAATAAATAAAAATATATAAATATTTAGTCAGCAAAACTATCAGCGATATGCTGGGGATCGGTCAGTTGGACTGAATCAAGAGGCGTGCGGGGTGGAACAGCTGTATCATTTCCCTGTTTAGAATGTATATATGGCCAAAAGGTCTTAAAATCCTGTGTTCGTATAATTACAAGGAACAAATAAATATAAATATATAAATATTTAGTCAGCAAAACAATCAGTGATATGCTGGGGATCGGTCAGTTGGACTGAATCAAGAGGCATGCGGGGTGGAACAGCTGTATCATTTCCCTGTTTAGGATGTATATATGGCCAAAAGGTCTTAGAATCCTGTGTTCTATACATTAATTGTCATTGCCCTTACTTGGTAAAACCTATCCATACCAAACACAGATATAGCGACTTGTGAAGCCAAATAAATCTTTTCATCTGTATTTAATGTTCTTCCTAGAAATTCTTGTGTTTCAATAGTTATTTTAATTTATGGTTTAAAACTTTTACTAACTAAGTATTTTAATTTCTCTTTTAATTTAGAATTGTCTGTTTTATTTTTGCAGTTAGCTTGGGCTCCTGGGAAAGGAGTAAAAGGCAAGGAACTAAAGGACTACTGGGAGGGTGACCTGGGCCTGTCTTATATTCCATGGTCAAAATTGAGTTCAGATATGGACCTTGAAATGCTGGAAGAGGGTGGAATGCTGGATGAGGAGACCATGCCCCAATGGATGAAACAAAAGGTAAGAATTTTATATTGTATTGTAGTAGTGGTAATCTTTGTTTTATACAGGGTGAGTTAGTCTATAGTATCAGGAATTTAACTATGGATAGAAGACCTAATTTTGAAAAAAATTGTTAGAGAATGATGTAAAAGTAAATAATTGGTTATTTTAATGATACGAATTTGCTTTCCAATCTACAATGTGGATTTAGGAGGGGATATGGTGTGAGCACTGCTTTGGCTAATGTCACTAGTGCCATTGTGGAGGCTAATGAGACCGGATTTATTAGCGTGCTCGTTTTACTTGACCTTGACCCTTGTCAACAATCACCAATTACTCTGTATATATATATATATATATATATATATATATATATATATATATATATATATATATATATATATATATATATATATATATATATATAACATATACATATACATATACATATACATATACATATACATATACATATACATATACATATACATATACATATACATATACATATACATATACATATACATATACATATACATATACATATACATATACATATACATATACATATACATATACATATACATATGTGAACAAAGATATAAAAATTGAAACTGTCCCTGGATAGGGGTCCTAGTTCGCGCTCATTTGGGAAAAAAAATCCAAATTCAAAAGTGGGGGTCTCTCCATTCACTACAATAGGATGCAGGGCTATCGGCAGAAGTCTGCTGACCACCAAAGTCAATAGTGGGGCCACGCCAGCGATCTCTATATGAAGTACATTTTAGGACAATCTTCCTCAATCTTATCGAAAAACCTTACCTGAGAAACCCTGATATCATATTTTAATTTTGCTCGCAGCCCGAAATTTAACAGGAACTAAGATTCGCCAGATTTTTTATATTTCGCGAGTAAAATCTTTTACGTTTAATGGTGGCCCTAATCGCTTCCGAAAACCATGCAGGATAAGGATTTTTTTCCCGCGAAAGAGGTCTTGGAGACAAAAGCGCCCAGAAGGTTGTATACTTTGGAATAAAAATAAGCAGTTGTAGAGTCCACATCACTGAAACCGTCCAGGTTGAGCTTTAATGAGTCTCAGTAGTTCCTCTTGATTAGATTTTTCTGACAAACCAACTACATGAATGCGTGGGTGAGGACTCTTGACCCCTCTGACATCGAATTTATCAGATAGATTATCACAAGCCAATGACTTAAACTTATCTGCACCACCCAGGGATGAAAAGCAGACCGACAATCCACCCCTACTGATATGCTTTACCCCAAAGACACTAATATCATCACTAGCTGGATAGACATTGCGATACAAATCGGTCTTGGTAAGTGCACTAGTCTATGCTCGAATTGAAAGTGCCCACAACAATGACAGTGTCAAATCGGCGGTGGTTGGACTTCGGAAAGCTCTATGTGAAATGAACAAGTTTTGGTGCACAGTCTGAAAACTGCTGTGAATGGCTTCTCTGGAACCCCTTCCATGTGAGATCGACCTCAAGAATGTTAGAGTTTGGGCGTGCATTTTGTGAAGAGATCAAGTTTAAGCACCTATTTGGCCAAAAATTCGATTAAGATGATCTAATTATTGCATTATGATTCAACCGTCGAGTTGTTTACTGAGAATTATTTTGAAGAGAGACTTGCTTTAATAACGAACAAGTCAGGCGATATTGTTGCCTATTATGCCCTTTGGTATATATTGCTGCCTTTTTTATTGAATTTAAAATGTTAAACCAAATTTACTTAAAAGATGTTTCTGTGGCATTATTATAATTTATAAAACCATGTTGATTATTGCTGAAATGAGCTAAATATTTTAGAGATGTTTCCTATAATTTTGAAAGCATTGTTAAGCATTTAATAAAGGCATCTCGGTTTTTATTAAGATATGTATACAGGGTGTTATATTGATTATAGATATAATTTAGATATTAAACTAAATGTATAAAAACCATGTAAAACCATACAAGGTGTTGCAAAAGTGAAGCTTTACAACGTCTGGGTTTATATGACCCGAAATTTTAAATCACGCTTCAATAGCCTTTTTGTTTATCAATGTTTTTGATTGGTATTTTATGAATATGTTCCCTGTTTTTTTTTAAGGCGAATTTTTATTGAAAAATCTGTTATTTGAGGTAGTTATAACTAAAATTTTAAAATACCTGTAAGAAATGTCTGAACGTTGGGCGCAAGTACAACTAAAAAACTATTATTATCTCTATACGCAGGGCACAGGTATAACAAAATTGTATTATGCCCTAGGTATTTATTAAAGAATTAATGATTAGTTTGGCTACTCAGCCGGGGCACAAATATAATATAAGAGGCGTGGGCTTTAGAACATGCAGGCGGTGGGTTTCAAGATGCACAAATAAAATTCAGGAGTTACAAGTATAATCAGTTTATTAAAAGATTATTGAAGTTATATAATGCAGCTCAATTTAATTAAGCATATTTAATTAAAGGAGAAATATAAATTAACTACTTTAAATTAGCATATAACACTGTCGAAATGAGTTGTAGAGCTTACACTACTTTAAAAAGAAAATTACAGATAAATGATGTACTTAACTCGAGATTTAGACTGCTGCCTCCGGAGTGATGATTGCATTCGTCCAGCCTTGGATGCTGGAGGTGCCTCATTGTATAGATGCGACTCCCTGGGGAAAGGGCTTCATGGTTCGGCACTCAGGATTGATCTTAGACAGGGTGCAATCTAGCGGTTCCATTAAGCAGGGTGTCATTCAGCGGTTCCATTTAACAGGGTTGCTATCTAGCAGTTCCTTTAAGCAGGGTGTCATTCAGCGGGGTCTATTTATCAGGGTGTCATTTAGAGGGTTGCTAGCTAGCGGTTCCATTAAACAGGGTGTCATTCAGCGGGTCCATTTAACAGGCTGTCATTTAGAGGGTTGCTATCTAGCGGGGTGCTATAAAATTTCAGGTGTATTAGTGTTGGTTCAGGGCTTAATGGTCTACATGAGGCGGCTAGTAGCAGGTTACGTTTAAATACAAAATTTATCTGTGTTAATAATTAGAAATAAAACAACGTAAATGAACCAAAATCTCAAATGATCTCTTTTAAAATGCAATTAGGATAGCACAATGGCAAGTAATTACTGAATTAACGCTACCACAAGCCACCGTTTAACAGTATATAGTTTATAATGAAGAGAGCAGTTATCGAAAGTGGATTTAGTACGGTATACATTAGCAAGCAATCTCATATTAATCTCAACCAAAGAAATGTACAAGCAACTAGAAAATAAGCGGGTATTTAAGTATAAAACTTACCCATTTAGGCATGCTGTTTTTCCCGATTTAAAATTTAACTGTACGATAACATTTCTAGGTTGACTTGAAACAGAAGAGAGCGTGTCACGCATTGCAACCGTTTATAAAGATTTTCTTATCTGGACATGTCATGGAGCTGTCGCGTCTGCAGGTGTATTCCATCGAGTTGTGATGCGGTAGCGTAACCGACCGCCGAGTTTGACGTCACTTGAGGGACTCAGACTCTGACGTCACTAAAGGGACTGATTCAGAAGCTTTATTGTAGAAAAATAAAAGGCGTTAACGCATGTTAAATACATGCGATATGTTACGTAGTGACTTCGAATTTTCAACAATTTTTTTCGAATGATTGGTGTATGGTTATCATTACAGCCATCAGAATCAGGCGGTTAACACAGTTGCTGTGTATTAAGTTGTTTCAGTTTTTGTCAAGTTATTTTTTTTTTGGTTCTTAATAAAGAGCTATTATAATTAATTAAATTTTCCGATTTCAATTTTAGTTCTTAGCATTTTAAACTTTCTCTAATTTCTTTTTAATGTTTTTAGGTACAGCAAATACAGGCGAATAAGAAGCCTGCTGGTAACAATAGTAGTTCCTTAGCTATGTCCATGACAAGTGGGTCAGTGATGCCACATACTGTTGACACCAGCCAACCCCCTCCTTTACCAAATACAGGACTGTTACAGCCTCCACCTCCCATGTCTATGCCCTTGGTGCCTCCACCCTTCCAACTCAACAGAGGTCTCCTGGCACCACCACCAGTTGGTATGAACTTGCCACCTGGCATGATGGCTAACATGGGTAATATGGGCAACATGGGTAACATGGGCAACATGGGTAATATGGGCAACATGGGAAATATGGGCAACATGGGTAATATGGGCATGGGTAATATGAGCAATGTGCCTATAGGTAAGTAATATACTTTAAATACAATATAATGTAGCATTTGAAATGCTATAAAATCTTAATTCGCAGATATTAAGGTGCTGGTGGGCATAAACTAGGCACTGGCACAGTGACACAGAATCACTGATTATTATTCCTCTGCAGTAAAACACATCTAGAACTAATTTACCCTAGAACTAATTCACCATAACCAGTTTTTGAAACATCCTAAAGAAAGTAAGACTGGATGCATTTTCGCAACAATTAGAACCGTAGACCGGTTTCCCTCTCATTAGAGCTCTTCAGTACGGCATACTAATTGCAGCAAAAATTCATCGAAAATAATACGGCTATCGTATAGCCAGTCTTAAAATACTCAGTAAGTGGTGGACGTGCCGCCACTTGTGTTATTTGGAGCTGGCGTGACAGCACACTACTTGGTTCCGCAACTAGGTGGCGGCACGTCCACCACTTACTGAGTATTTTAAGACGCTATACGATAGCCGTATTATTTTCGATGAATTTTTGCTCCAATTAGTATGCCGTACTGAAGAGCTCTAATGAGAGCGAAACCGGTCTACGGTTCTAATTGTTGCGAAAATGCATTGAGTCTTACATACTTTGTCCCTATATTGGGGTAGAAATGGGCCAGGGCTGACAATTTTCTGAATTGTTAGTTAGCTGTATCCAGTCTCTATTTTTTAACACTTTGTGTTATTTGGAGCTGGCGTGATAGCATACTACTTGGTTTCGCAACTAGGTGGCGGCACGGCTACCACTTACTGAGTATTGTAAGACTGGCTATACGATAGCCGTATTATTTTCGATGAATTTTTGCTGCAATTAGTATGCCGTACTGAAGAGCTCTAATGAGAGCGAAACCGGTCCACGGTTCTAATTGTTGCGAAAATGCATCGAGTCTTACATACTTTGTCCCTATATTGGGGTAGAAATGGGCCAGGGCTGACAATTTTCTGAATTGTTAGTTAGCTGTATCCAGTCTCTATTTTTTAACACTTTGTGCTATTTGGAGCTGGCGTGACAGCATACTACTTGGTTCCGCAACTAGGTGGCGGCACATCCACCACTTCTGAGTATCCTAACGAAACTAAACCATCTGTTTTCAATTTTTCAAAAAATGATAATTAAGGTGACAACTTTCTGCGGTATAAGGTTATATTCGTTTGTAGTCACATTTGCTAAAATATATTTAAAAATAACTGAAATTCCTGCATAATTTGAGAAGTGATAACAATTTTGTGGAAATAGGGCATTTTTTGGCGATTAAAAAAAATTCTGGAGATAATACAGTTTGTAAATGTCAGTTCGCATGGTCTGCTGGTTTTAATTCCATAATAGCTCTCTCAAATAAGCTGTGCCTGTGCTTGAGAATAACGTAATGTTGATGATTCGTTACTTTTTGTCTGTTCAACAAAGTACCACATACTGCTACGTGCAGCATTAGCTAAAGACACACCTTGGCGATCCCCAGGAAGCGGCTTTGTAACTTATTATTATTATTATTATTATTATTATTATTATTATTATTATTATTATTATTATTATTATTATTATTATTGTTATTATTATTGTTATTGTTATTGTTGTTGTTGTTGTTGTTGTTGTTGTTGTTGTTGTTGTTGTTGTTGTTGTTGTTGTTGTTGTTGTTGTTGTTGTTGTTGTTGTTGTTGTTGTTGTTGTTGTTGTTGTTGTTGTTGTTGTTGTTGTTGTTGTTGTTGTTGTTGTTGTTGTTGTTGTTGTTGTTGTTGTTGTTGTTGTTGTTGTTGTTGTTGTTGTTGTTGTTGTTGTTGTTGTTGTTGTTGTTGTTGTTGTTGTTGTTGTTGTTGTTGTTGTTGTTGTTGTTGTTGTTGTTGTTGTTGTTGTTGTTGTTGTTGTTGTTGTTGTTGTTGTTGTTGTTGTTGTTGTTGTTGTTGTTGTTGTTGTTGTTGTTGTTGTTGTTGTTGTTGTTGTTGTTGTTGTTGTTGTTGTTGTTGTTGTTGTTGTTGTTGTTGTTGTTGTTGTTGTTGTTGTTGTTGTTGTTGTTGTTGTTGTTGTTGTTGTTGTTGTTGTTGTTGTTGTTGTTGTTGTTGTTGTTGTTGTTGTTGTTGTTGTTGTTGTTGTTGTTGTTGTTGTTGTTGTTGTTGTTGTTGTTGTTGTTGTTGTTGTTGTTGTTGTTGTTGTTGTTGTTGTTGTTGTTGTTGTTGTTGTTGTTGTTGTTGTTGTTGTTGTTGTTGTTGTTGTTGTTGTTGTTGTTGTTGTTGTTGTTGTTGTTGTTGTTGTTGTTGTTGTTGTTGTTGTTGTTGTTGTTGTTGTTGTTGTTGTTGTTGTTGTTGTTGTTGTTGTTGTTGTTGTTGTTGTTGTTGTTGTTGTTGTTGTTGTTGTTGTTGTTGTTGTTGTTGTTGTTGTTGTTGTTGTTGTTGTTGTTGTTGTTGTTGTTGTTGTTGTTGTTGTTGTTGTTGTTGTTGTTGTTGTTGTTGTTGTTGTTGTTGTTGTTGTTGTTGTTGTTGTTGTTGTTGTTGTTGTTGTTGTTGTTGTTGTTGTTGTTGTTGTTGTTGTTGTTGTTGTTGTTGTTGTTGTTGTTGTTGTTGTTGTTGTTGTTGTTGTTGTTGTTGTTGTTGTTGTTGTTGTTGTTGTTGTTGTTGTTGTTGTTGTTGTTGTTGTTGTTGTTGTTGTTGTTGTTGTTGTTGTTGTTGTTGTTGTTGTTGTTGTTGTTGTTGTTGTTGTTGTTGTTGTTGTTGTTGTTGTTGTTGTTGTTGTTGTTGTTGTTGTTGTTGTTGTTGTTGTTGTTGTTGTTGTTGTTGTTGTTGTTGTTGTTGTTGTTGTTGTTGTTGTTGTTGTTGTTGTTGTTGTTGTTGTTGTTGTTGTTGTTGTTGTTGTTGTTGTTGTTGTTGTTGTTGTTGTTGTTGTTGTTGTTGTTGTTGTTGTTGTTGTTGTTGTTGTTGTTGTTGTTGTTGTTGTTGTTGTTGTTGTTGTTGTTGTTGTTGTTGTTGTTGTTGTTGTTGTTGTTGTTGTTGTTGTTGTTGTTGTTGTTGTTGTTGTTGTTGTTGTTGTTGTTGTTGTTGTTGTTGTTGTTGTTGTTGTTGTTGTTGTTGTTGTTGTTGTTGTTGTTGTTGTTGTTGTTGTTGTTGTTGTTGTTGTTGTTGTTGTTGTTGTTGTTGTTGTTGTTGTTGTTGTTGTTGTTGTTGTTGTTGTTGTTGTTGTTGTTGTTGTTGTTGTTGTTGTTGTTGTTGTTGTTGTTGTTGTTGTTGTTGTTGTTGTTGTTGTTGTTGTTGTTGTTGTTGTTGTTGTTGTTGTTGTTGTTGTTGTTGTTGTTGTTGTTGTTGTTGTTGTTGTTGTTGTTGTTGTTGTTGTTGTTGTTGTTGTTGTTGTTGTTGTTGTTGTTGTTGTTGTTGTTGTTGTTGTTGTTGTTGTTGTTGTTGTTGTTGTTGTTGTTGTTGTTGTTGTTGTTGTTGTTGTTGTTGTTGTTGTTGTTGTTGTTGTTGTTGTTGTTGTTGTTGTTGTTGTTGTTGTTGTTGTTGTTGTTGTTGTTGTTGTTGTTGTTGTTGTTGTTGTTGTTGTTGTTGTTGTTGTTGTTGTTGTTGTTGTTGTTGTTGTTGTTGTTGTTGTTGTTGTTGTTGTTGTTGTTGTTGTTGTTGTTGTTGTTGTTGTTGTTGTTGTTGTTGTTGTTGTTGTTGTTGTTGTTGTTGTTGTTGTTGTTGTTGTTGTTGTTGTTGTTGTTGTTGTTGTTGTTGTTGTTGTTGTTGTTGTTGTTGTTGTTGTTGTTGTTGTTGTTGTTGTTGTTGTTGTTGTTGTTGTTGTTGTTGTTGTTGTTGTTGTTGTTGTTGTTGTTGTTGTTGTTGTTGTTGTTGTTGTTGTTGTTGTTGTTGTTGTTGTTGTTGTTGTTGTTGTTGTTGTTGTTGTTGTTGTTGTTGTTGTTGTTGTTGTTGTTGTTGTTGTTGTTGTTGTTGTTGTTGTTGTTGTTGTTGTTGTTGTTGTTGTTGTTGTTGTTGTTGTTGTTGTTGTTGTTGTTGTTGTTGTTGTTGTTGTTGTTGTTGTTGTTGTTGTTGTTGTTGTTGTTGTTGTTGTTGTTGTTGTTGTTGTTGTTGTTGTTGTTGTTGTTGTTGTTGTTGTTGTTGTTGTTGTTGTTGTTGTTGTTGTTGTTGTTGTTGTTGTTGTTGTTGTTGTTGTTGTTGTTGTTGTTGTTGTTGTTGTTGTTGTTGTTGTTGTTGTTGTTGTTGTTGTTGTTGTTGTTGTTGTTGTTGTTGTTGTTGTTGTTGTTGTTGTTGTTGTTGTTGTTGTTGTTGTTGTTGTTGTTGTTGTTGTTGTTGTTGTTGTTGTTGTTGTTGTTGTTGTTGTTGTTGTTGTTGTTGTTGTTGTTGTTGTTGTTGTTGTTGTTGTTGTTGTTGTTGTTGTTGTTGTTGTTGTTGTTGTTGTTGTTGTTGTTGTTGTTGTTGTTGTTGTTGTTGTTGTTGTTGTTGTTGTTGTTGTTGTTGTTGTTGTTGTTGTTGTTGTTGTTGTTGTTGTTGTTGTTGTTGTTGTTGTTGTTGTTGTTGTTGTTGTTGTTGTTGTTGTTGTTGTTGTTGTTGTTGTTGTTGTTGTTGTTGTTGTTGTTGTTGTTGTTGTTGTTGTTGTTGTTGTTGTTGTTGTTGTTGTTGTTGTTGTTGTTGTTGTTGTTGTTGTTGTTGTTGTTGTTGTTGTTGTTGTTGTTGTTGTTGTTGTTGTTGTTGTTGTTGTTGTTGTTGTTGTTGTTGTTGTTGTTGTTGTTGTTGTTGTTGTTGTTGTTGTTGTTGTTGTTGTTGTTGTTGTTGTTGTTGTTGTTGTTGTTGTTGTTGTTGTTGTTGTTGTTGTTGTTGTTGTTGTTGTTGTTGTTGTTGTTGTTGTTGTTGTTGTTGTTGTTGTTGTTGTTGTTGTTGTTGTTGTTGTTGTTGTTGTTGTTGTTGTTGTTGTTGTTGTTGTTGTTGTTGTTGTTGTTGTTGTTGTTGTTGTTGTTGTTGTTGTTGTTGTTGTTGTTGTTGTTGTTGTTGTTGTTGTTGTTGTTGTTGTTGTTGTTGTTGTTGTTGTTGTTGTTGTTGTTGTTGTTGTTGTTGTTGTTGTTGTTGTTGTTGTTGTTGTTGTTGTTGTTGTTGTTGTTGTTGTTGTTGTTGTTGTTGTTGTTGTTGTTGTTGTTGTTGTTGTTGTTGTTGTTGTTGTTGTTGTTGTTGTTGTTGTTGTTGTTGTTGTTGTTGTTGTTGTTGTTGTTGTTGTTGTTGTTGTTGTTGTTGTTGTTGTTGTTGTTGTTGTTGTTGTTGTTGTTGTTGTTGTTGTTGTTGTTGTTGTTGTTGTTGTTGTTGTTGTTGTTGTTGTTGTTGTTGTTGTTGTTGTTGTTGTTGTTGTTGTTGTTGTTGTTGTTGTTGTTGTTGTTGTTGTTGTTGTTGTTGTTGTTGTTGTTGTTGTTGTTGTTGTTGTTGTTGTTGTTGTTGTTGTTGTTGTTGTTGTTGTTGTTGTTGTTGTTGTTGTTGTTGTTGTTTGCTGAAAATCATACATTTGTCATGTCAGTACAAGATGCAGTACGAGCCCTGGGGAAAAAAATAAATATGTGTACCACATTTACAAAATAGTTGTTACAATCTAGAGTGATATGGGTGTGGGCTGTTCGGCATGTAACTTAGACCGACTAGCATAACTCGACTCTCCATAACCATTTTTCTTAGAGCTTCGTAATAAAAATTTAATTACAAATATGGCACACAGAAAATTTTGAAAATTATTTTCAAGTTCTCATCTGTGGGAACGCTTGTAGGATCTAATTTATCACACTAGGCTCACAACCAGGAAAAATATGATAATGAGGCTCCAGTAAGCTATCCAATCCATCTCTCAAGCAGAGTTTCAAGCAGCCATTTCCTCTACAATAAAAAGAGCTCGTTTATGTATTGAAAATGACAGAAAACAGTTTATATATGTATATATATATATATATATATATATATATATATATATATATATATATATATATATATATATATATATATATATATATATATATATATATATATATATATATATATTAGAGGTGTGCGAAGCTTCGAAATTTCGAACCGAACCCGAACTCGAACCGAACCTTCGGTTCGAAAATATGTTCGCACTAGCGATGTTGAAGTTGTTCGAAGTTCGAAATATGTAATTCTCCAAAATAGTTCGAAGTTCGTTGCTCAAAAATACTCCGAAATTTAACTTTACAGGAATTTAATGCTGCCAAAGATACCGAAGTTGCGGCCCCGTTAACTCGGTAGCGGCGCTTTAAACTCGTTATCGGTCTCATTGGGTGGATAGCATAATTTTAGGAGATTTCACTCGTGCATATTTTTGACAGTTGGTGGTCACATTGAGACATCACGGAGCCATTTAGCAATCACATAATTATTTTTCTTATATATCCTAGCCTCCCAACACCTTTTTCAGTAACAACATTATGATGGCGGTGTTCGAAAGCGATCGGTAACGTAAATTTTCAGAATTTATGAGGATAATTGCAGATTGACTTTGGAAAACACTGGTTTCAACATGATTTATTTCACCATGAGCCAAAACGATCAGCACTAGAAGGCATTTTCACCCAATCAACCTGCAAATTTGCCGAACTCTTCTTTTTTGTTAAAAGAATGGGAATCTTTCACATATCAAATATTGTATGGTACAATATTCCTAAATTTTGTGTTTAAGGAAATGATATATGAACACTGAAGAATTTTGGGTAGTTCGATGTTCGATTTTGAATTTCTAAGAAGTTCGAAGTTCGACTGTGAACCTTAGACATACTATTTCAGAGGTTCGAAGTTCGAGGCAACATATTTGCTTGGGTTCGTTCATAGTTCGGTTCGAACAAAACATGGGTTCGCACACCTCTAATATATATATATATATATATATATATATATATATATATATATATATATATATATATATATATATATATATATATATATATATATATACAAACCACATGAAACACAATCTGATCCAAAGTGCACCTGCACGTAACAATATCAATAACTGGTACTGCCTCTAGAATAGCAGATAAATCTACTTGAGCCACTTGAACATCACAATGAATTGCCAAAAGTACTCCTCCACCAGATCTCTTAGTAGTAACATCCAGTCTTCTATCTGCCCTAAATACACTGTATGAACGCGGAAATAGCTCGGAATCACTAATGTCAGACTGTAAATTAGTTTCACTAAGAGCAATTATCTTGAATTCAGACAACTGGCACAAGCCTAGATAGATCTTCTGTTTTAGTACGTAAACCACGAGAATTCTGGTAATAAATTGGTATCTTAACACTTGTTGGGCTGATCTAGTTTAAAGAAGCAATAGTTGGAACACCGTTAACATACTTAATCTTGAGGTTTGCTTCACCATCATCCACCCTCCGCCTCAATTCACTGACCACAGACTTGGAGTATGCACTTTGGCTAGGGGTTCTGTCCTGCCTAACTTTGACATTACGATACAAATGATCATCCTTGAGTCTTCCAGTCCTGCGCAGAATACTAAGTACCTGATGTTCATCAGAGAGGGTAACCTTTAGAGGTCTAGGAACGGATGCACTGCTGGAATACCTACCCAGGCGAAATGACCTAATGGCTTGAAAATAATTTCCAAAATTTTGTCTGTGCCATATTTGTAATTAAAATTTTTATAAGGAAGCTCTAAGAAAAATGGTTATGGAGATATGCTAGTCAGTCAAAGTTATTTGAACACCCTGTACATTGAGTATTTTCCTATTGGAATTATTAACCCACCACACAGCTTTAATATTGTATTTAAATTTTGCAGTAAATCGATAATCACTCTAGTTAAAAGTAAGACAATCAGGTATCAGTTTTTTGGGAAGTTATTGCCTCCTCTGATTTATATTTCATGAATTAAGTTATTTTACTTATTACTAATAATTTATTAAAATCTCCAACTATTTTAATTTTCCTATTTTTGTTGTAGGTGTGCCACCACCAAACCTTACAAATACCATGATGTCCTTGGGAATAGGTTCTCCATTCCAAGGTCCCCCTGGCCTTCTGCCTCCTCCCCACATGTCCATGGCAACTGGTGGAGAAAAGCCTACGTCAGTAGCAGGCTCCGTAGCATCCACTCCTAGGTCAATGAATGCGCCTGGTGACACAATGGCCTCCCACCAGCAACAGCAGACCTTCGGCATTGCGCCGCCTGGTTCAACAATGAATCAAACAATTCCCTCAGTTAGTCAGACCCAGTCACAAGAGGACAACATGGATGTGGAGATGGAAGAGGTCGACTCTGGTAAAATGTCAGACAGAGCTGGACCAGAGGAGACGAGAGAAGTCAGCAGAGGTAGAGAGGATCCAAGAGGTTCAGGGGATACCGAAGATAGGAGGAATAAGCGTGGAGATGACAGAGATAAGAAAGACAACCGAGACAACAGAGAAAGGGACAAGGATAGAGATAAGAACAGGTAATTATTATATGCAGATTTAACCCATCGTTACTAACTGCCTATTGGATGTTTATAGAAAACCAATCAAACCTAGTCTGAAAACCTACACCCATTACTTACCTTGGCCTGTGTGTGATCTACAAAATGTAAAATGATGACTTCTATAAAACTAAAAAACTTTAGTGACTGTAACGTTCTGTGGTGACTTTTTACAAGTAAATTAAATACATTGTAACCCCAAATAAGCTTTATTCTAAAACGTATATTAACATAATACAAATCGCTTTTAGGAAACTTGCTGCTACTACAATCCACGGACATACCTGTAGGTATGTGAATATTTTTGTTGGCGGTGATAACACATTTCTTATCGCTCTAAAAAAACATACAAGATACTAATAATAATAATAATAACCTTTATTCACATACCATTCCTGGTGTCGAACACGTCAATATAACAATATAATATACTATTATCCATAATAATGTATAAAAACTAGGTGTAAGAATGAGGCGTAAAGAGAGCGTCATATCAAACAAACATACAAACAAAACAAAATCGAACTACAAACACTCAAAGCATTGTCAACATCAAAAGCAATTACAAATTAGTCATATGTAACTGATAAAAACCACAAATGTGTGCTTAAATATAAACTTGAAATGTGCGTATAAATATAAGCTAAAATATGTACATGAACAAACACTTAAACCATCTGTACAAACAAGTACCTAAAATGCATACATAAATAAAATCTTAACAAGAACAACACAGTCTAAGCAAAAAAAAAACACAAAATAGAACCTGTTCTACAGGTGGCTATACAATTGTATCACAGTAAAAATCCTCTATGCTGTAATATCCTTTCTGTTGCAAAAGCATTTTTAGTTCTTTTTTGAGATTCTCAACACATAAGTTTTTTAAGGACAACGGAAGATGGTTGAAAATCTTTACAGACTGATAGATCACATTCCTCTGTATCACTGTTAGATGTGTCTTCTAGTTAATCATTTGTGAGTTCGCTCTTCCCCTTGTATCATAACTATGTGTTATTTCAGTCTTTAAAGTAAACATATTGTTCTTTCACTAACACAGCACACTGGAGGATATTTATATATATATATATATATATATATATATATATATATATATATAATATATATATATATATATATATATATATATATATATATATATACACGGCAAAGTGAGAATTCCCTTATTTCTAAACAAATTTCTGCATGATTCACACTGTTTCAAGTTATGGATAGCTCTAATAGCCCTTTTTTGCAAGATAAAAAGACTATTAGCCTCTGCTGAATCCCCCCAAAAACTATACCATATGACAGTCTAGAATATACATAGGCATAGTATGCCTTCATACATGCTTCCTCACTTGCAGAGTAACTCAGCACTCTCAATGCATATATAAAGTGTGAAAGTCCAGCACACAAATAATCCACATGACATCTCCACTTCATTCAAACTTTGCTGATCCGACTGAAGTTAGTTTTATGTTATCTCGTTTGATCGTAACAACTGATTCGTCAGGTAATGCCCTAAATCTAATTATATTCGTTTTTTCAACTCTCAGAGCATTATTTTCAAATCATTCTTGCATATCTCCTATGGAATGCGTGATGTCCTGCCCTAATTGACACAAATCAGGGCTTCTAACAACAAGAGAAGTGTCATCTGCAAATAGTACAACCTTGTCACTCACTACATTTGGCAGATCATTAATATAAAGCAAAAAAGGAGCGGTCCAAGTACTGAACCCTGAGGTACTCCCCTCCTTACAGCGCCATCGTCAGAGTATATCATCTTCCCAGTTGCATCATCTCTTGCTATAGTATACTGGATCCTGTCTGTCAGATATAAAGTAATCAGGTCTAACGATTTCCCCTTGTGCCATAACGTTCTAACTTTCTCAATAATATTGTGTAATCCAGGTTGTCAAAAGCCTTTGATAAGTCCATCATCAAAACAGCCACCTCCTCACCAAAATTCTGTCCTTCCAAAACATCCACAAACATCTGAAAAATGGCTCTACTCGTAGACCTACCCTCTATATATCCATTCTGCTTAAGAGACACTATATTGTGTTTCTGAATAAATGACTTAAGCCTTTTTGTAATTAGCTTTTCATATATCTTTGCAATGTTGGATTCTAAGGCAAGGGGTCTGTAACTGCTTAAAAGTTTTCTATTACCCTTTATGTATGACAGAACAAGCAGTACAATCTTCAACAGGTCAGGATAAATTCCTGTCTCAAAAGAAATATTTATTGCCTCAGATATGGGCAAAGCAAAAACATGAGCATTATTCTTAAAAAAAAAAAGCCACTGAGATTTGATTATAACCTACAGCCTTGGTATTTTTTAGAGAGAGAATCGTATTATAAACCTCAACAGGGTCAGTTGGTTCCATATATAGAGTGTGGGAGTTCACATCAATATTTTCTAGATTTCTGTCGGCACAAGAATCATTCATCGCATAATCACAAGACATGTCAATAAAATATCTGTTAACTTCATTTAATTCATCTTTCAACTCTTCTTTATCATCCAGCAAGTCCTTGATATCCAGATGCCTGCTGGCTTTGCCACCAGTGACAGATTTTACAACAAGTAGCCGATACAGTGTTCCTTGCATGCTGTATATACTCAGCCTTTAATAAAACTACCCTATATATATATATATATATATATATATATATATATATATATATATATATATATATATATATATATATATATATATATATATATATATATATATATATATATATATATATATATATATATATATATATATATATATATATATATATATATATATATATATATATATATATATATATATATACACAGGGTCGCTGATAAGTCTGGAAACGGTCGATTATCCGGGAAAATATACAAGGTGTCGAAAAAAGTTTTATACAAAAGTTTTTGGGTTCTTCAATGTCTACTAGGCGGTGATAATTTCATTTATACAGGGTTGGTCATACAGGCGTGGCACACCAATATTAATTTTTTTTTAATGGAACACCCTATATATTATTCGATATTTCAATCCTTCTCTTAATTTTGAGCAACATTTATCAGAAGCATGATGTACATAAACTCAATCGTTTCCGGGTAAAAAAATAAATAAAAATAAACGCTACTGTTTTTAAAATCTATTGGATGAAGAACAAAAATAAATGAAAAGTAGAATATCTCTTGAAAACAATCTGTGAGTGTGAAAAGAACCGGTTGCGATGTTTTTAACATTGTTTGGAATCCTATTTTATAAGATGTTCAAAGTGTTCTCTATTGACCTCCTGACAATAATGAATTCGCTTAACAAAACATTGCACTGCATTTACAAGAGCGTTTTGAGGACATGCACAATCCTTGCTTGCAACTCTTCAATATTCTGCGGTCTATTTTGGTAAATTAAATTTTTTACATGACCCCACAAAAAAAAGTCAAGCGGCGTCATGTCGGGAGACCTAGCTGGCCATTCAATAGTTCCCCTGCGCCCTATCCATCTGCCAGGAAAGGTTTGATTCAGATATTCCCGTACCTCAATTCCAAAATGAGGGGGTGCCCCATCCTGCTGAAACCATATTTCTTCCGCTGGTAGATTTGGGTCGTTATTGTTCGGAAATAATCGACTAACGTCTGGAACAATTGATTCTTGCAAAAGTGTCAAATATCGAGCAGAGTTCAAATTACCGTGTATAAAATAAGGTCCTATGATATGTCCACCAATAATAGCACACCAAACATTTACTTTTTGCGGTCTTTGGGTGTGAATTTGTTCCATCCAATGTGGGTTTTCGTCTGACCAGTACCTACAGTTGTGTCGGTTGACTTGTCCATTCAAACAAAATGTAGATTCGTCGGAAAACAAAATGTGGTTGGCAAAGTTAAAATTTTGGCGTAACTTCTCCATAATAAGTTCACAGAACTCGATTCTGCGATCAAAATCGTCTTCACTCAGTTCTTGCAATAAATGAATTTTATATGGACGGAACTTTTCCCGCTTCGTAATCTTTTGAATTGAATATCGACTCATATTGTGATTTAAAGCCAATTGCTGTGCCGAAGTTTTCGGATTTTCCACCACATCCAATATTACATTCAAAGAATTTTCTTCATTTGTAACGGTTACTGGCCTTCCAGTTCTAGGTTTATCCTTGATACCGCCAGTTTCGTGAAAACGATGCAAAGTTTTCGAAACTGTGGATTTGGAGATCGATTCCCGCTCAGGATGCAACTCATTGAACATAATCACGACTTGAGCAAAACTTCGTGTTCTATCACCGTACCCTATCATCATTAAAATTTCGATACGTTCGGTTTCACTTAAACTTGCCATTTTGCACAAAAACTGTTGACACTAAATTACTAATGTTTCAAAACTGTTGACACTGAATGAATGTTTGACATTCGTTGTCCTGGAAACATTTTAAAACAAAAGAATAATACTGCGTTTCTTATGGGCATCTTATCTTATCTTGGGATTCCAAACAATGTTAAAAACATCGCAACCGGTTCTTTTCACACTCACAGATTGTTTTCAAGAGATATTCTACTTTTCATTTATTTTTGTTCTCCATCCAATAGATTTTAAAAACAGTAGCGTTTATTTTTATTTATTTTTTTACCCGGAAACGATTGAGTTTAGGTACATTATGCTTCTCATAAATGTTGCTCAAAATTAAGAGAAGGATTGAAATATCGAATAATATATAGGGTGTTCCATTAAAAAAAAATTAATATTGGTGTGCCACGCCTGTATGACCAACCCTGTATAAATAAAATTATCACCGCCTAGTAGACATTGAAGAACCCAAAAACTTTTGTATAAAACTTTTTTCGACACCTTGTATATTTTCCCGGATAATCGACCGTTTCCAGACTTATCAGCGACCCTGTATATATATATATTGGGTAGTAGAATTTGAAGATGATTTTTAACCTTTCTACAGCTTTTCGCTCTCTTACTTTTTCTAGGTACAACCGGTTCATAAGCAGTCACCTCAGAAGAGGACTTATCTGATTCTTTTACATTCTCAATTTCACTTTTCACTAGTGCCGACAAATGTGCAAAACCTCTATTTCATCACTTTGTCCTGTATCTTGATCTTGATGAAAATCATTGTCACAGTTCAACGCTGTTAGATCACTGGTTTGACCCTTAACATCTGAACTACTATAAGTTAGAATTTGATTCAGGTGACGGTGCCAAGTTTTATTTAATTCAGGAATAAAAACTAAATATGATCTTGGGCCAATATTTTTTGTTACTTCCCCTTTATCCAATTTGTTTTAACATTTCTATAATCTTTAACCAAGACAATATCCCCTTTATTATAAAAATATGTCTTTCTTTTGTAATATTTTTTTTGTAAATTCATTTTAGCCTTATACCCTGCTCCTTAAATTCTCCTTATCAAATTGTGTAACACCTTTGTTATTTTCAGAAACTTTGCTAGGTAAAAATAAATCAAATCTGTTACGTGAATTGACATTTTTGAGTAACTTGAGATTTTCTTTATCTACATGATGATTATTATGCCAAATATGCTGAGCGATACATGATTTGTCCATAGTGCCATATCTCTGTTGCGCTTAATGTCTTTAATTATCTGGTTTCAATATATCTTTTAGTTTGTCCAACATATTTGAGTTCACAATCCTTACAACCTATTTCATAGATTACGGACATTTCTGTATTTTTATCTTTATCGTTTATGTTACCTAGCAAATTATTAAATATTTTTTTGTAGAAAATCAGTTTTCTTAAAACAGCTGTCACTTTGTAAGTTTAGTTAATCGGTACTTCATATTTGTTGCCTATATTTTGTCTATATTGCCTATTTTTTCGTTTTGACTAACTTGTAACCATTTGGTATGCTTTTGTGAACTGCTTTATTATATATATATATATATATATATATATATATATATATATATATATATATATATATATATATATATATATATATATATATATATATATATATATATATATATATATATATATATATATATATATATATATATATATATATATATATATATATATATATATATATATATATATTAGAGGTGTGCGAAGCTTCGAAATTTCGAACCGAACTCGAACCGAACCTTCGGTTCGAAAAAGTGTTCGAACTAGCGATGTTGAAGTAGTTCGAAATATGTAATTCTCCAAAATAGTTCGAAGTTCGTTGCTCAAAAATACTTCGAAATTTAACTTTACACGCATTAAATGCTGCCAAAGGTAGCCTAGTTGCGGCCCCGTTAACTCGGTAGCGGCGCTTTAGTCTCGTTATCGGTCACATTGAGTCGATAGTGTAATTTTAGGAGATTTCACTCATGCATATTTTTGACAGTTGGTGGGACACAATGGAGCCATTTAACAATCACAGAATTATTTTTCTTATATATCCTAGCCTTCCAACACCTTTTTCAGTAACAACATTATGAGGCAGCGTTAGAAGGCGATCGGTAACGTAAATTTTCAGAATTTATGAGGATAATTCCAGATTGTCTTTGGAAAACACTGGTTTCAACATGCTTTATTTCACAATGAGCCAAAACAATTACATATTCACAATCAGGAGACAAGTGCGTTATGGTAGTGAATTTTCATAATAATATATATAATATATTAACTTCAAATTTTAAGTTGTTATTTTATACCTATCATGCTCACTTTAAAACCTCTCAATTTGTTTGCTAAAACTGCCTAGCCAATGCCAAACAACAACAACATATTTATAATTGAGCTATATCTAATAGTTTCAAATATTTTTTGTTTTTGTATTTTTGATTTAACGTTGACCCATCTCCACAATGATCAGCACCTGAAGGCATTTTCACCCAATCAACCTGCAAATTTGTCGAACACTTCCTTTTTGTAAAAAGAATGGGAATCTTTTACATATCAAATATTGTATGTTACCAATATTCCTAAATTTGGTATTTAGGGAAATGATATATGAACACTGAAGAATTTTGGGTAGTTCGATATTCGATTTTGAATTTTTAAGAAGTTCGAAGTTTGACTGTGAACCTTAGACATACTATTTCAGAGATTCGAAGTTCGAGGCAACATATTTGCTTGGGTTCGTTCATAGTTCGGTTCGAACAAAACATGGGTTCGCACACCTCTAATATATATATATATATATATATATATATATATATATATATATATATATATATATATATATATATATATATATATATATATATTGCACTTATCTAAAATGGGCTCCTGTCCGTAAATGAATAAATAAATAAAATCTTAGCTGTAAATTGGCTTTGAAAACTGTATTGTGATGGATTGGATTCTCCAAATTGTACTAATTGCGTATTTATTGTTAGTTGTTCGAAACAACAAGATGTCGTTAACAGATTATATTTCTTGTTTGTTTAAATTAGCGATTAAAAGGTGATACTTTCGTCTCTTAATTTCATTGTTGTTATGATCAATTCAATCTTACGTGACGGATGCATTGGAGGCTGGTAAACAAGTTGATGTTTATTTATTTATTTATTTATTTATTTATTCATACACCATCCAACAGCTTAAAAGCCAATTTAAGGATGGGCCAATACACAAAACATAATAACTAACAACAATCTAGCTAACAATACAAAAAAGAGTCACAAATTAGATCGCTTTGAAAAACATTTTTATCTCTGATATATTACATGAGAAGATATCTAGGCGGTCCTGCAGTACAGAGTAATCATTGCACATCTGGTAAATTGGAGACGATCGCAGCAATCGTGTACGAGCAGTCGGGAGATAGAATGTGCCTGGAAAACGTGCTGCAATACGAGGCACATTGAAATTAAGTTGCTGAAGCAGACTAGGGCAGTCGAACACAGAATTAACCAGTTTATATAAAAATATAATGAAACTGCACTGCCTGCGCATCGATAGACTCTGCAGACTAAAGCGAAGAAGTAAACTTTCCTGAGGAAAACCAATAGACGGATATCGACCATCCTCACGAAAGCTAAGAAATTTTAGAAATTTCCTTTGCACTGATTCCAGGCTTGCCACATGTATCTCATAAGTGGGAGCCCACACAACTGAGCCATATTCAAGTCGAGACCTAACCAAACAGCCAAAGAGCAGGAGGAGGGTATCAGTCTGTGAGAAATTTTTGCTGTTTCTTATCAGAAACCCTAGAGTTTTGTAAGCAGAACTGACAGTCTGCTCATAGTGTGGTTTAAAAGATAGAGTACCATCAAAAACAATTCCAAGGTCCTTAACTGTCCTGGGGCGGTCAAGTGGAAGCCCTCTTATATTGTACCCGAAAGTGATTGCGTGCTTATTTCGAGTAAAGGACATCACACAACACTTGGAAACATTCACAGATAGACCACTCCGACAACACCATTCAACAAGGATCTGAAGACAGTTCTGGAGCCGCAAACAGTCATCAACACTCGAAATATTTGCGAAAATCTTAATATCGTCTGCATACATTAAAAAAGGAACATGTAAAACATGTTTAACTGGGTCAATAAATATATTAAACAGTAATGGACCGAGTATGGAACCCTGCGGCACTCCCGAAGTTACGTGATAGGTGTTAGATTTGAAGCCCCCAACCTCAACAAATTGCCTCCTTCCATCAAGGTAAGATCTGAACAAGCCAAGCAAGCCCTCGGAGAATCCGATAGCCCTCATCCTGTCAATCAGAACAGAATGATTTAGACAATCGAAGGCCTTAGATAGATCAGTATACACAACATCAACCTGTGAAGAGCGGTCAAGAGCGGACGCAATGAACTGTGTAATGTCAACCAAATTCGTTACAGTCGATCTACCTGGAATGAAACCATGCTGAGAAATAGAGAGTCTGTTTTTGATGTGAAACAGTATTCGCTGAAAAAGACAGGCCTCGAAAATTTTACAAAAGACACATAGTATGGCTATTGGTCGATAGTTTGATGGATCACCACTTTCCCCCGCCTTGAAGACAGGGAAAACCCGTGACAGCTTCCAAATCGCGGGGAATGTTCCAGATCTAAGAATCAGTTTAAAAATTTTCTTAAGTGGAGCCAGGAAAGCATATAAGCAGTCGCGCACCAAGAAACCAGGAACTAGATCAGGTCCACAGGACATGTTAGCCTTAATTCTCTTAGCGGCTGTAATAATTTCGTCATCTGTAAAGTCATCAACAAAGAACATTGTGATGTCACCCGAAGCCAGACTGGCGGCTGTAGGCGATGAGGTGGGGGTGGAGCCAGAACATCCCGCAAAATAAGAAGCAAAACTGTCAGCTGCCTGCTGCTGGTTAGATAAATTCCCAATAGAAAAGTTTTGACGGCGTCGAGAAGAGCAGTTCCAGAATTTTTTAGGATTAGACCTAATCTCTCTTTCGACCCTCTGAAAGTAATTGACTCGAGAAAGATAAATGTCTCTCTTAAGTTTTTGTCTCAGCTCCCTAAATCTATCCAGAAACTCCACATTTCCAGACTTCTTAAACTTACACCATAATGAATATTTATATTTTATACTAACCTTAATTTCTTTAGAAAACCACGGGGGATACCTATTACATGCTCTTGGAGCAGTCATGGGAACATACATATCAAACAAGTCGTAAATTCTGGAATAGAAAAAGTCAAGCATAGAATCGACATCCTGAAGCCCATCCATGCCATCCCAGCACAAGTCGCTGAGCTCCGCATACAATCTGACAAAATCACATTTTCGAAAGTTATATGACCTTTGCCTAGTAGTGTCACCAGCAGGGGAAGAGACCACAGAACCACTGAGCGGAAACTCTATGATTAAGGGGGGATGATGACGATCAGGAATCACGGGCGAATCAGGAGCCTCCCCCACCAAGCAAGTGTCAGTAAACAAAACCACGTCAAGAATTCTGTTGTTAATATTCTCAACATGATTAAACTGTCCAAGGAGTAGTAGATTGCAGAAATTTTGAAAAGCGGACACACGAGCGGAGGGGCCCTTCTGACGACAAGAGGCATATTCAGGCATGTTAAAATCACCAACTAAGAATGTCTCGGAACCATATTTTATGCACAGGGACTCGAGAGCTTCAAACAAGAGGTAGTAGTCATTAGTTGGAGTATTGGGAGGTATATAAACAACAAAAACATTAAGCGAGGCCCGATGATCCGAGACTCTAACCCCCACAATGTCAATATTAGAAAGAGCATCAAGGCCTCCACAGTCCCTCCGAATATTAAGGCGACGAGTTGCAAAGCGAGCATGCACAGCAAGCAGAACGCCACCTCCCCTAGTCTTACAAGAGAAAGAAAAATCCCTATCTGATCTGTAGACAATATATTGATCATCAAACAGTTCGCTACTATAGATGTCACTATCCAGCCAAGTCTCAGTGAAAGCAAAACAGTCAAGAGGATATGCCTGCGAGCAAACAAAAGAGTAAACATCATTGGTTCGTGTCCGGAGGCCCCTGACGTTTTGATAAAATATGTTAAATTGCCTCTCCATAGAACAGGCAAAAGAAGAATGATGATTGTGTCCAAAGTTAACGAAAGATCCAACAGGTTTGTTTGGAGACTGGGTTTCCACCCCGACATGGCATTGTGGTAATTGCTATTTGATCTGCAGAATCTCTGCTCTCATCGACTGCAGCTTTTGTCTGTAAACCGCACAGTTATGGTCCCAGGCTGCATGATCATAGGCAACTCCTGCCTTTACCTTAGCCGCATTGAAACAGTTCACACAACAAAGAGTAGTAGCCACACAGTTTTTCACAGGATGGTCACCAGAACATTTAGGGCATGTGGTTTTGCCCTTACAAAATTTAGATGTATGGTGGAAGCCCGAACAGTTGAAACATCGCGTGATATCGATACCATCGTAAACAGAGCAGCGATCATACCCGATAAAAATCTGACCAATATCTAAAGCCGACTTATAAGAAACACGATCAACCTGCAGGACCGCCTGATAAATTCTACTATTATTTTTTAGATGATCAGTAGAGATAAACTTAAAATTAGAGTCACCAAAGATGTCACCATTCTGCAACTTAATTAGTCTTACTAATTCATCCCCCTCGATCTTCTCAGAGAGGCCAACGATACGAATTCGCGGGTGTTGATGTGTAACTTCTTTAACACTATATTCAGCTGAAAGACTGCTCTCAGCTAAAGACCTGAATTTTTCCCCATCTTTCCTGGATGAACAGCTAACTATCAAGCCACCTTTAGCAATGTTTTTGACTTTGGAAACACAGATGTCAGATGCAGCGGGATTGACATTTCGATACAGATCAGCCTTTGTAACAGCAGCAGATTGAGTGTCATTCTTTGGTCTTATAAGCACAGAAGCTCCTCTTGCAACAGACTGTGCAAACGTTGGAACACTGTGAACACCAGCATCCTGGGAACGATTGACAGACTTAGGTACTGCAGAGCTGGAGAAATCAGCGCTGGTGATGCATTTGACCAGATCTATGTTAGAATTCTTCAATGTGGCTATGTCAGCTCTCAATTCACCAATAACGGCTAAGAGCTTGCCTATCTCAGCTGTAAAAACATCCCGGGAGATAAAATTGGTGCTTTCAATACTAACAGATGATAGAATGTCATCATCATCAGTCAAACCCGCTGATTGGGAACCAACACCATCACAATCGTCACAAAAATACCGCATTTTTCTCCTCTTCATTGGCATGCATCTCATCTCTGACTCAGAGAGGCCAGAGCAATCCTTGCATAATAAAGTGCCACACTTATGGCAACAAGCAAGTCTCTTCCTTTTCAGCTTGACATTGCATCTTTTACAGCTATCCATCTTTAGCAACGTTAACAGAGCATACTGTATATAAAGAGGCAGCAAGAAGCAAAGATAATAATGTCCGTTTGTTTGGATGATAATCCAGCTTATCACAAAGATAAGAAATTATCAATGTGACAATATAAAGGCTAATTCTTTAATATTTAAAGAACACCAAACCTTCTAATGTAAATAAGCTGAATGTAATCACAATGGTTCCATTTACACTATCACTGTTAGAAACTACATGTTCTAAGCTGCAAGACTGTACAATTCTCACCAATTAATTTCAACTATAAACCAGAGATTTTTAAATGCAAAGATAGACAACAGAAAACACAACTCTATCTTTACACACTGTTATCAATTTTTGATGTTGTATACACTGATGTATCAAAGGCTTTTGACAGTGTGTGTCATACCCTTCTTCTGCAAAAATTGTTTGCAATGGGCATCTGTGGTTGTTATCTTTCGTGGATTCCATCTTACCTGTCTGACAGAAAACAATTTGTAGGCATTGGTGGTGCTCTATCAGATGAGGTCCTCGTCTTGTCTGGGGTACCACAGGGATCACATATAGGTTCCGTTCTCTTCAATCTTTTTATTAATGATGCTGTGAGTTGTTTTGAGTCATCAAAATGTTTATTGTATGCAGATGACTTGAAATTTTTTTCGGAGGTTGTCCATGGTGTCAAAACTTTGCAACATGATCTCGACAACATAACTCGCTGGTGCAGTTCAAACTTGTTGTCGCTTAATGTGGGTAAATGAAAGGTTGTGAGCTATTTTAGGGGTCAGAATCTGATTGTTCTTAGCTATACCATTTATAACACGGTGTTGGACGTTGTCACTTCAGTTGCCGATCTTGGTGTAATTTTCAAAAATGATTTGTCATTTAATCTGCATATTGATGCTGTGGTTGTGAAATGTTGCAGATTTTGGGGTTTGTTAAAAGACACGCTAAACATATGACTGACACAAGGGCAATCACTAGTTACATCCTTGGTTCGAAGTAATATTGAGTATTGTTGTGTTGTATGGTTTCCATCCTATGCTTGCCATATTAATCTTATTGAAAGGGTACAAAACAAATTTGTTAAGTACCTTCTTTATAAGCATCACTTTCCTTGCCAAGATATTGGGTATGATGTCAGATTGCTTCTTTGTGGTATGGTCAGTCTCAAAGCGCGACATGAGTATCTTTCATTGATGTTTATATATAAGTTAATTCATGGTTACATTGACTGTAATGATCTGCTCGAGTTGGTCCTTTTCCATGTTCCACCACGCTCAACTCGCCAACAGCAACTTTTTTTGAGCGAACATACAAGACCAACTATGGATGTAACAGTTTCATAGACAGATTGTTGCATAATTATAATGCTAATTTTTCTAATTGTGATATCTTTTATATTGCTATGTCTAGGATGAAAACTGTCTTAAGAGGGGGGTTCAATAAAATGCTTAAAATACACTATATTTGTAGCTTGTTGAACTGTCGCAATTAAAGCCTTAGACTGAACATATAGTATATAATAGCTAGATTGAGGTTTGAGGAAGGCAATAAAGATTTTTGTAAGCAAATATCCCGTTTATAACGAAAATACAACGTTTTTGCCAAACCATGATTTGACAATTTTTTGTCACAGAATTAGCTCAAAATCACTCTTTGCCTAGATTAGGTATCCAAGAATAAGTTTCTTAAATTTCAGGTCCCTTGGATTCCAAATAAAAACGTAATGCAAAGTGAAATGTAAAATATGACATACCTTAATTATTTAGTCAATATGTCTTGTCAATCTAGCGCGTTTCGGCACCATCCGTAGACCAGCTATTTTCTAAAAGATGGCGCACTAAAAATGTGATTCCACGAACGCATTTCATTTTCATTCATTAATATGTCAAATCATCTTTAAGGTTACATGCCATTAGTAACATTTGAATGTTATCTAAGACCGAAACAGTCTACACTCGAATATGTTTCAGCGATCGGCGAAATAAATCAATCAATTCTGCAATTTGCTATTTAGCTAGCCACTTACATTTAATTTCCGATACCAATTTCCTGACGGTAAGGTGCCGTATGTGTAAATACAATGTAAAGAATTCGTTTATTACGAAGCGTCGGTAGCTCATTGGAAGAGTAGTTTGCTTGTCAAGCGGACGATGCTGGTTCGAGTCCGGTCCGTTTCTCCTTTTAGTGAATTTTTATTAGGAAAAATTAACTAAATTCAAATGGAGAGGTATCTATGGTGAGATTTGACAAACATTTTTTTCAAATGACCGCGAAATAGGACCCATAGGACAAATATCCTGGGTCAGTTTCAATTTTTATATGTTTATATAAAAATAATATAAATAAATTTTTTTTAAAGTTTTCTTTAGAAAAAATGTTTATCTCCAAAAATTACAAAGCTATTTTGATGAAATTTATGTGAATATGTTGTCTTGGTAAAGGCCTTACCATGTGCCAAAATTCAACCTTCTAGGTTTATAGAAAATTGAGTTATTCAAATTTACAGCATTTAATGAAAATTGATTACCATAACGCACTTGCTGCGTCCAGACTTTTTTTGCTTCCGCGACTTAAGCGGTTTGACCTTTGCTTTTTTTTAGACTTAAAAATGGTTAATCTTGCTGGTGCGTATGGATGCAGCAATGAATATAATTCACAAAAACTAATTTCTTTCTTTTGTGCAAGTAAAAGATATTTTACGGTAATTATGCAGATGATCGGCATACGTGATTTTTGAAAAATCTTTCACTAAACATGCTTAGAAGATTCAATTTGTGCATAAGCAACAAGAGATATGTTGTGGAATCAACCCCTCCAAAAGTTACGGGACCCGGAGTGAATAGGGATGCTCGGTGGAGAAGGAAATATAAAGGAAAAATCAGTAGAAACAACTTAGTTCGACCTCTATAAGCAGCCTTTTCCTTTTTGTATCAACACTTTCTTCTAAACATGTTTTACCCCCGCACCACGTATATTTGCTCCTAGTCCCCCGCAGCTTTTTGGGGGTTGAAGGGACACCATTTTTCAGCAGACCTGAACGACCTAACTTGACCTAACCTGACCTGACCTGATCCGGATCCTGACTTGACCCGGATCCTTACCTAACCCATACCTAACCCTGGACTGACAAAAAACTTAGAAGAAAACTGAAAAGCAGAAAAACATGCATTTAAAAAAAAATCTTATGATTTAAAATATTTTTGATACCGCTAGCTATTCCTCGAGACAGTATCAATGGGCTCTATCCTGAATCTATATAAGCTACACAAACAAATTTTGTTAAAAAATAAAAAACTATTGTGAAAAAGCAAAAGCGACTACTTAAAAACTCAAGGACGCAGCAAGTGCGTTATGGTAGTGAATTTTCATAGAAATGATCTGGCACCAAATATTTTATTATTACTTTTTTTCTTGCAACATAGAAATCTAAATTTTTGTGTATAGTTTACTTTTTATATCGTAAACCTACCTACCAAATTTGGTTAGCATAGCTTTTTTATTTTTTGAGATAAAATTTTTTTTCGAATGAAAACTCAAAAATTTCCCGGAAAACCTCGTCCGATTTTTCTGACTAACGAACTTATCCAATCCACTTACAAAAGGAAGGTACATGCCAAATTTTATTAAAATCGGGCTATTATTTTTTGAGTTATCGGTGTGATATATATATATATATATATATATATATATATATATATATATATATATATATATATATATATATATATATATATATATATATATATATATATATATATATATATAAACATATAAAAATTGAAACTGACACCGGATATGGGTTCTAGACGTCCTAGTTCGCGCTCATTTGCAAAAATGTTTTCAAAAGTCGGGATTTCCTCATTAGTGAATTTTTTCTACGAAAATTCACTAAAATAAATCCCCATAATTGTAAAGATGTGTTATACTGCTAAAGACTACATATTTTTTGAGACAGTTGGAATCAATACAAATTTTTCTAAAAAGATGTATAATTAAGTACTTTTTTATCCATGTTTTTCCCTTCGTCGATGACTTAAATTTATTTTTGTTAAATTTGTTATGCTCAGTAATAATATAATAACCACATGTTCAACTATATATATATATATATATATATATATATATATATATATATATATATATATATATATATATATATATATATATATATATATATATATATATATATATATATATATATATATATATATATATATATATATATATATATATATATATATATAATGAGATATTTCGTAACGGAATTTTATATTATTTATGTATCAGTATCAGATATTTAAAAATTATTTGTGAAAGCCTTCGCAATTAGTTTATTGCTTTCGCAATCACTGAAAAGAATAGGTACATGTAACGATACAATAATTAATATATGAATGTACAAAACAACTGACTTACAAGAAATTGAGAAAGTATTTTGTACCTTTCTATAATAGTTATTGAATTTTTACTTGTATTCTTTCCTTTCAGTGACTGATGAAGCAGTAATGTATAATAATTATCACTGCAGAAGCTTTCAAAAGAAAAAAGAGTTTTTTAAACAGTTGATACGACTTTTTACGTTTTGAGGAAAACCCCAATTTTTTTTTAAATGCCTCTAACTTTTTTTCTTTAAACTTACAGACCCAAATTTTGGTAAATGGTTCACCCTTGAGCCTGTGAGCATATATATATATATATATATATATATATATATATATATATATATATATATATATATATATATATATATATGTTCCCGTTGTGAATGTGTGAAATAGTGTAGGTTCTGTGGCGGACCCGCTTAAAACTTATTGAAATTATTGATATCTCGACGTTTCGACAAATGGGCTATATTGCTTATGAAGATCGGAATGAGTGAAATGCAGAAATCAAGTCATTTAATCACCTAACTATAATAAGCCAAGAAAAATTTCTTTGATTTAAGTAACTGCCAATTTAAAAGTAAATGAAACAAGAGTGTATATACAGAATTGTCTATAAATATTTGCAAAAAACTAATAACGAATATATTTTCGTGTCAAAAATTAAAAACAAACAGCTAAAAATAATGTTAGAGTAGTTATGCCAATCAGGTTGGTTTTATAATCATCTGACTCTAAAGTATCGACTGCATACGCGCCAAAACGTTTAAAATTCTAGATGCAATAAAAAGAAATAAAATAAAAAAGGTGCCTGTTACAATATATATTAATTATGTCTTCGTCAAATATAAAATGAAACGCATATTCTATCAAACACTAGAGTACAACCTCGTTTAAAACTGATGTCTATATACTACATAAAGGTATAAGGGTATTGCTTACATTTAATCCATCTGATTATGAACTAGAATAGGGAAATGTAATGTTTATAACGTAGTTTTAGTTTTTTTTCTAATTTACTAATTTGACGCCTTAATAATAACAGAATACCTACTTACTAGTTACAGGATACTAAACATTATGGAATCGCTCAGAGTTATAAACAGTAAATCTCTGCTTTCTCTCTTCGAACTTTATTATGAGAAGGTTGAAACTCGCGCCACATGTTTCGTCGTATTTGATTGGTTCCGCTTACTGTCAGATTTGAAGGAAGGGATGTCAAATTTCTTGTTCGCGGTGTAGAATTAAAATGAGTTTATGCAGTGATAATATGAGGGGTATAGATGCAAAACGCGACATATCACAATAAATACAAAAATTAGATATTCACACCAATGGATTTGTCTAGTAGTCTGTCATCTTTTCAACACTCGTTTAAATTCAAAAGCTGACATATCTCTTATAAATTCCCGTTTTAAAACCATGGTAAGATGCAAAGTGCGACATGTGTTGCTAGCATTCAAATGCAAACAGCGACATATCCGACAATATCCGTATTAACCAATAGGAAAGCAGAATGGATGTCACGTGGTTTTCTTTACATCATGGCGGATTGTTGTCTAATTTTACAAGAGAAATAGGCATTTCTGTTAAGTTAAACAAAGTTTTATAGTGTTTTAAGAGAATTAAATAAAAAACAAACATGGAACTCGAAACACCATGTAAAAAAATTGTTTAAGACACTAAAAATCGGTCGCGGAAAAGGCGTCATCAACCCGAAGAATGGAAAAGAGCTAAAGCAAAACAAGCAAGGTACACTGAAAAGTTCATTTTTATGTTATTAATAATTTTATTAACAGAACTATTTATTTTTAGGTACTTGCCTAAAAGTTTGCCAGTATTTCCTCAGTGTAGGCACAATGGAAAGCCATATCAGCCTTATCAGTGTACATCACATTTAAGTATGAATGACGTTAAACATTTTCACAAATTATTTTATGCCAATAGAAATAAAACTTCTCAAGATGCATTCATTCTTCAATTTTGCTCTGGGACAGCTCCTAAGAGAAGGAGGCTTTCAGAAAATAATGAAATAAATAGCAAACCGCACGTTATTAGTGTTACCTATTCGATTCCGACTGTAGATGGAATTAAAATCCCAGTTTGCAGAGAAGCATTCCTAGGAGTGCTAAATTTGAAAAAAGATCGAGTTTTACGGATAGTAAAGAAATTTAAAAAAACTGGTGATCAGCCGAAGGAATGTCGGGGTGGAGATCGAATAAAAGGTAATAACGACGCGAAAAAAGAAGGTATCAAATCTTTTATTGAATCACTGAAATGCAGTGAAAGCCACTACTGTCGCAGCAATTCACCACATAGGGTTTATTTGCCGTGCGAGCTTAACATCAAGACACTCTGGATCATGTACAACGACCAAGCCCAAGACAATTTGAAGGTACGTCAGTGTTACTTCAGAAACTATTTTAATAGGCATTATAATGCGGGTTTTGGAACTCCTCAAACGGATTTATGTTCTACCTGTTTAAAATTTAAAGAAAAGATAAAAAACTGTATCGAACCAAAAGAAAAACAAGACTTAATAACATACCATAGAGTACATAAATTGCAAGCTAAAAGTTTTTATGACATGTTACAAAGAGATGACCCTCAAACTGCTATTTTCTCCTTTGATTGTGAGAAAAACATGCCTTTGCCTAAGTTACCGGACCAACAAGCGTACTTTTCAATGCAGGTTAATTTTTATAACTTTTGTGTAGTTGCTGGAAATTCTAAAGAAAATCTTTCAAACAAAAATGTGTCCTGTTTTGTTTGGACTGAAGCTGAGAGACCTAAAAGCTCAAACGAAATCGCATCTGCAGTTTATCACACTTTAACACATTTTGAATTTTCCGAAGAAGTAACATCAGTACGTCTCTTCTGTGATGGGTGCGGGGGACAAAATAAGAATTCAACTTTAATGGCGATGCTTTCTTATTGGATGAAATCTTTGGCTTCATCTCAAATTAAGGAATGTGAGGTAGTTTTCCCTATTGTAGGTCACTCATACATACCACCTGATCGAGTTTTTGGTAACATAGAAAAAGAGATACGAAAAAAGACTGAAATTTTGCCACCCGAAGATTACATAAATATAATTAAGTCTCGAGCCAAAGTCTTAAAAGCAGGAAAGGACTTCAATGTTCTTGACTGGAAATCAGAGGCTAAGAAATTTCTAAATAATACATCTAGTTGGCATTTTCAATTCAAGCCGTGCAAGAGGTTTATTTTTACAAAAAGTGGGTATAATAATAATATTTTAATTAGAGGAGAGGCTTTGTATAGGAGTGACCTGGGACAGGCTAAAGGGATTTCTAAAAGAGGAATGAATATTGAGCGGATGAAACCACAAAAACTAAATATAGGAGTACCACTTAAACCAGATAAAATCAAAAGCGTAGAAAGTTTATTAAGTAATCATTATGGAGAAGAATATAAAGAAATCCCGAATTTAAAATACTTTGTTCAACTTTTTGATCGAAATACTGATTTTGTTGCTGATAGAAACGAAGAGTCATTAGAAATAGAAGATGAAGAGGAAGTTTATATTATTTAAGATTAGGTGCCTAAAATGCAATTTCATTATTGTAACAAATTAATGTTATACTAAATAAAATGATATTTTCATACCTACCTAGTAGTAGTAGTAGTAGTAGTAGTAGTAGTAGTAGTAGTGATCCCTTATTCAGATGCAAAAAGCGACAAATCCTATGTTTAGATGCAAAACACGACATATCCACTCATTTCCTTTAAATTTTAGTTTTGTGTGGTCAGTTCGATTCCAACTTTATAATTTTCCTAATTTAGACTAAAGTATGCAAATAAACGAAAGTTGAATGAAGTAAATATCTCAAAACATAAACATATAGCAATTTTTTGCGATTTTCTCAAAACTTGTTAACTCGGATATGTCGCGTTTTGCATCTATACCCCTCATATTATAATATGGATCTTTGTAAATTAACAAAGGAATGTAGGTTACTAAGTTACGGATCACGTTGCTAAGTAATTTATGCGTCACCTAGCAACCTAGGATACACACAATGTAAACTGCTCTTTCATTCATAAATCTTTGTTACTAGGCGATTGGAGTTAATGTCTATTGAATAAACACGTTATTTCTCATGGTTCTGAGCAATGCTAATAATTTAAAAATATTCAAGTATTGATACAGTAGCCCCCCACACGGAGATTTCTACAACTACCACTTTGAATCCTGCTCTTAAGACAGTGATTTTGTTACTTTGAGTTATTTTATTTTATATTTTTAAGTACCATTTGGAATTGTTTAATTCTGTAGGTGCAAATTTGAATAAATAAATAAATTCAAAACGGATATACCTTAGAGAGAGTATATTTTGCCAGAACAAAGATATTTTGTTACATACATTTATCGCACTTGCTTCAGCGCTGTTATTGTCAGCTTCCATTCTTCAGTGTCACCAATTTAGGAGAAATATTTTATAACCAACTAAATTATTATATTACAGAAACTAAATAAAATCTAAAACTGACACTGACCAATTGAATTTCTTATTTATTTATATATTTATTGACGACCATCCTACAGAGAATCCAATTACAGGATGGGATACAAAACAAAAATAAAATTACAATATAAAATAAATAAAACAGTAACCAATTTGCAAGGCAGACATCAAATGCTTGTAACACACTGTCTTAAAGGTACACGAAAATATATCCACGTGAATACTCAAGAGATTAAGTAGCTTACACATTATAATAGTTTTTGTTGCCTAACCATTATAATTGAATGTCTTGGGTTCTTACACATTCTTTGTTTTTGTTTCAGCAGAGACCGAGACCGTGAAAGGGAACGTAGTAGACGTGGTAGTCGAGACAGAGGCGACCGCGACGGCAGAGATTTCCGTGAAGGTTATGACTCCCGTGACGGTCGATCTGGTCGTGACAGAGACCGCGGTAGAGAAGTTGGTCGCAGGGATGGCCGTGAAAATGATAGAGATAGAGAAGGTAGAGACAGAGATAGAGAAGGTCGGGACGGCAGGGACTACAGAGACAGAAATCGTGACAGGGACGCCAGTCGGGGTAGAGACAGACGAAAAGACCGTGACAACAGGTGGGGAGACCGAGAGAGGGATAATAGGGACCCCCGTTCCTCTGACAAAGAGGACAGAAGGGATCGAGAAAAGGCACTTAATGAACGTTTGCAAGAGATGGCTGGAGGCGGCAAAGGTCACGATAACCGCCCGCCACCTAGGGAAAGACGCGATTCACAGTCGTCTGCAACTGATAAACCTCAGTTTTCAGTTCCTAGCACCATCCAGGAAGATAGCCAGGATAGAGCTCTGGAGTGGATTCCACCACCAGATTTAAATGGACCACCGCCAATGGTGAAAATACCACATAGTTCAGATGGAAGCCGTGGGCCTCTTTTAGAGACACCAGAGGTTGCTCCGCAGGAACCCTTTGCTGGGCTACCATTGATGATGGATGGGTTACATGGAGAAATGGGTGCTCCTCCTGGTGTCAGAGGTCTAATGGATAGTTCTATGGGTTCTCATGGCCCAATGGACGGGCCTATGGGACCTCGTGGCCCAATTGACGGGCCTATGGGACCCCGCGGTCCAATGGATGGGCCCATGGGACCTCGTGGCCCAATGGATGGGCCTATGGGACCCCGCGGTCCAATGGATGGGCCTATGGGACCCCGCGGTCCAATGGATGGGCCTATGGGACCTTGCGGTCCAATGGACGGGCCTATGGGACCTCGTGGCCCAATGGACGGACCTATGGGACCTCGTGGCCTAATGGACCTACCTATGGAACCTTGCGGTCCAATGGACGGACCCATGGGTCCCCTTGGTCCAATGGATAGTGCTGTCGGACCTCATGGCCCAATGGAAGATCCGGTGGGTGGTCGAGGGCCGATGGATAGGTCTAATGCATGGATGGATGGGCCACCAAGAATGGATGCTGGATCTATGATGGAAGGTCCTTATGGTGCCATGATGGAAGGTCCCGACGGGCATATGATGGACGGCCCCCCTGGCCCTATGATGGATGGGCCCCCGCATTCAAGAATGAGAGGTGACAGATTCATGAGAGGCGGAAAGAGAAATTTCAGAGGAGATCATGGTCCAAGAATGATGCATCCACCAGGACCAGACTTTTTCCCACCCAGGGATGGATTTGGTCCCAGAGGTCCACCAATGATGAGAGGTGGTCCTGGCTCTGATTTCGGGCCGAGAATGATGAGACCACCTAGATCCTTTGGACCTAGAGGTGGACCAAGAGGTCAGAGATCAGGTTAGTATAAAATACTTGATACCATTTTTATTTAATTTTTTAAATTTAGTAGGTTTTTGTTATAATTTGGTTATAATTATTGAACTCCCGAGTTTCATTTTTAAATACTCAGCCTGATAAAAAGAAAAATATATACAAGTCTCCCACTAGTAGCTAGTCGTTTTTATAGAATGTTCATTACTTTTAGGTCCTCCATGGAAAGATCGTAATTTTGGTCCCAGGTTTGAACCACCTCCAGGTAGATATGAATCCCATGGAATGTATGACGGTCCACCAGAAATGTATGATGGACCTCCAAGAGATTTTGACAGACCTCCAAGAGACTTCGATAGGCACCCAAGGGACTTTGATGGTCCTCCAAGAGATTTCAATGGTCCCCCAAGAGATTTCAATGGTCCTCCAAGAGATTTCAACGGTCCCCCAAGAGATTTCAATGGTCCTCCAAGGGACTTTGATGGCCCTCCGAGGGACTTTGATGGTCCTCCAAGAGGCTATGATGGTCCTCCAAGGGGCTTTGATGGTCCTCCAAGAGATTTTGATGGGCCGCCAGGAAACTTTGATGGGCCCCCAGGAAACTTCGATGGTCCTCCAGGAAACTTTGATGGTCCTCCAGGAAACTTCGATGGTCCTCCAGGAAACTTCGATGGTCCTCCAGGAAACTTTGATGGTCCTCCAGGAAACTTTGATGGTCCTCCGAGAGACTTTGATGGTCCTCCAAGAGATTTCGATGGTGCTCCAAGAGAGTTTGATGGACCCCCAAGAGAAGATGAACCTCCAAGAGAGTTTGATGGTCCTCCAGATAGCCACCCCAGGTCTAGAGATAAAGCACGGAAACGTGGCCCACGAGATAGACAGAGTAGGTGGGGCAATTTTGATGAACAACAAAGAGAATATGAGCAAAGAGAACGTGAAATTCTTGAGAGTCAGGCTAACGATGCTGGTAACATGACGCCGTTAAGAGATGAGCCTGAACATGATAACATAGAGGAATCTACTGGTGGTCAAGAAGAAGTGTGTCAGGAGCCTGAGTCACATAAAGAAGAATACGAAGGTGATCCAGCACCACCTGGTGAAGAAGACATTATTGTTCCTCAGCCAGAGACAGCTGAAGAAAGTGCTGAATGAACGAACTAGTTGACTTGCTTACGAACTTTTCTTAGGATATTTCTAAGAACATTACTTTATATGTAAAATGATATCTATATGTTTTAGTAGGTCTTGGCAAAACTTTCATTTGTTTCAGTTTGCGCTTCGAATTGTATGATGTAAATAAAGTTAAGGATTTGATATTAGCAAAGTTAATATATTAAAATTTATATCACACATATAAAGTATAGTAGTTGATGTTTTAAATTTGAAAACAGAAGGTTAACTTATATTGGGTAGATAAAGGTGAAGGAAGCAGTTTTGATGACCCAGCCACAGAATGGACCAGTGAGGTACTCTGCTCATCACAGCAGTTTTTGTAGTCTCGGTTTTTCTTTGATCATCACAAATGTGTATCTTATCAAATAAGATAATTTTTCAAAAATTGACGTACATATAGAATGTAGATTAGCAGCCCCAGAATCACTGAGTTACTCTGCTGGTCACATCAAAGTTTTTGGTTTATCGGTTTTTCTTTTACCACTGCAAATGTATATCTTATCAAATAACATAGTTTTTCAAAAATTTATATGTACATATGGATGCAGATCAGCAGCCCCAGAACGGACCACTGAGGTACTCTACTGATCACAACGGTTTTTGATGTGTTTCTTTTTCTTTTTATCATCGCAAATGTATATCACATCAAGTAATATCGTTTTTCAGAAGTTTACATGTACGTAGAGAATGTAGATCAGCAGCTCTAGTGTTGACCACTGATTTTGTAACTGTTTCCAGACATAAGAGTAAAAATACACAATATCATTTCCATTCTCTTTATCTGCCCCATAGATGTCTTTGTTCGTGCGCTTTCTACAATGTATTTGTCACACAAAAAAAGTACGAAATGAAAGTTTTGTTGGGAAGTTAGTTTATATATACTTATATAATAATGTTGCGAGGAAGTTGAATGTGTCTTGAATTCTAAAATAATTAAATTTTAAATTATTAATTAGTTAATTAATGATATGTACATAGATTTTATGTTTGATTGGGAGATATGTATAGCAGTGGTTAACATGGACAAGAGCTGTGATAGTGCGTGAACACAGGTGAAGCCTAAACTCAGGGCATCATCTAATCATGAAATTGATTGCAATTTACAACCATTTTATTATTTATGTTATAAAGTGAAATCATTCATAAGTCAATAAATGTTTTTATACTTGACTTTTATCTCATCTTTTGCTTCAGACATCACAAAAATTACAGATCGCAAGTTTAGGTAATCCTGAGTGTTTTAAGATTAGGGGTGGTTAAAATGCATGCGAGGTTAATACCGAAGGATGGTAGAAAGTTCAACGATTCAGACTGTGCCAAGCTAGAAAGTTTTTTTATATATATATATATATTTTTTTTTTAAATCAGTTTTTACGTTTAATTTAGAAGATATTACTCAATCCATTTCGTTTATTAATGATCTAGTGTGTTTATCAGATGTAAACTGAAAAATGTGAGAAATGTTTAGGATATTAGGATAAATTTACAATTTGGTGGAGGCTTATCATATAACTCCTCAGTTTTGCCGATCCGTTGTTTTCTAAGATAAGTATAAAATGCATTAATGCATTATGAATCAGAAAATTTAAAACTTTATTTTTTAACATGATTTAGTTTTTCCCTTAAATTTTTTAAACAGAAAAACAAATGGTGAACACAGCTTTTGACGAATGAACATGCAAAACTTAGATTTTTAAAACTGTACACCCTGTATATTTTTAATTTTGGATTCTTTTTACACCGTTTTAACTGAAAGAGCGTATCAGTGATGATTTGAGTTGAAAGCTATAGTCATCGTTCGATCTTTAATGGCATGAAAAAATTCAATAGGCGTGTGTAGATTTTTTTAATACTGGCTCAAACTTTAGATGTGTAATGTTAAAATTATTTGGTTATAAAAAATATATGAAAAATAAATATAACGTTAGGTCTAGAGTCAATCAATATCCGAAACATAAAGAGTTTATTATAAGGCATCAATACATTTTTACTTAATTTTTGACGTATGAAAGTCACCACTAAAAGATGTAAACTTTTTATTGTAATTATAAAAATGAGAACAATCTGAAGATAATATAATAATAATAGTGACTATAATAAATACCTTTAGAGAGTTTGGGTAGTTGCATCCAGATTGCTCTCGGACAAATCCAAAGAGTCGATATCATCATTAATATTGACAACCACTGGTTCCATCACAACATCCACATAGATGGCGAGGTCCGAAATTCTCCCCTCTTCTTTTATAATATGGTGGATACAATTTTTCTACAACTGTACATATTTTTTTCTATTGACGTTTGTAAGAAAGACTTTATTTCTATCAGCTTTAATATTGTATCAATGTTTGCCACATCGATTTTAATTTTGTGCCTATATCTTTATTTCAGCTCGCACCATGAACAGTGACGTCATTTCCTCAACAATATATTTAATGATATCTAGTTTGTATGCCTTTAATGTTCAGCAATTCAATTGTTTACCCCATTTGATATTCTTTACATATGTAGCCAATAAATGATGAAAACTTCTCTAATCGGTAGTTGTGGTATGGTGCATTATCCATAGCAACAACAGAATCTTTCCAATCAATGATATCTTCCGTCCTCCGTATAGATGTTCCAAACTTGTCTAATTGGTGGTTGTTGTAGGGTGCGCTATCCATAACAATGGCAGAATCTTTCCAATCAATGATCTCTTCCTTCCTCCGTATAGATGTTCCAAACTTGTCTCAGTGGTTGTTACAGAGCGCTATCCATAACAATGACATAATCTTTCAAATCAATGATATCTTCCTTCATATAGATGTTCCAAACTTGTCTAATTGGTGGTTGTTATAGGATGCGCTATCCATAACAACGGCAGAATCTTTCCAATTAATGATATCTTGTTTACTCGATATAGATGTAGAATTTTTGTCTAAGCGGTGGTTGTAATAGAAGGTGTTGCAACAACAGAATTTTTTCGAAGATGGGCACAATTGATTGGAACCATTGTACAGATCTGATTTTCGTTCATATCTTCATGGTAATCTCCAGTTTTCTTGGACTCGAATAAGCCTTGTTTATTATTTAAAAATTCATATTTACTCCTGATATGGGTAACGATCAATCTTCATCCTTTACCTGAATGGAGATTCCATACCTGTCGACTTTGGTGCATTATCCATAGCAACAACAGAATCTTTCCAATCAATTATATCTTGTTCGATTTCTCTGCATATAACAAAAAAGCCTTTTATGGATTGTTCTTTTCAAAACTCACTGTGAAATCATCGACAGAGTTATCTTCTTGAATCTGTTTTGTGTCCTTCCTTCAAGTGTATATCGTTTTAAGAGAAAAAGAATGGTGGTTATGGCAATTAATTACGTGGGGTGTGCTATCATCAAGATTATTTTCTATGTTATTTGACTTCTGTGCTGTGTATTTTTGTTACTCTATCTGGAGCTAAAGTCGATGCACTATTAAGAAATCAGCAATACTAAGACTAATCAAGTACATGCAAACCTTTAAATACATTGTTTATTAAGTTTTTCTCTCCGACGAGGTTAGGTCAGGTCACAAGGTTAGGTCAATGACGTTTGCTTACATAAAAAACCACAAAATTTTAATTTTAGTCGCATCACAATTCAAGCCAGGGCTACTTCTACTCGATGCTACTGAAGTCTGGCTTGTTTACTTGCAAGGAGTAGCGATTGTAAATATCTAATATTTTCCTTTAGCGTCTAGAATGTGATGGTTCTTATTTGGTCTGATTTTATTGCGAGGTAATTCAACCCAGGTCCTATTTTATTTGTACAGGTATGCCCAGTTGTGTCCTCAGGAAACTTAAACAACATATTTATGTTAATTTTGCTAATTACCATGATTTACTTGAAATATATTCGGTAATTATTTTTCATTACGAACTATTTCTTTCGCAATTTACAAACATTAAAATTGTTTACTTGTTATGTGGATGAAATTATATGCAACGAATATGTTTACATTTTTCAGTCGAGGCTTTTTTTATGTATTTACTGAATTTTAAACTCTTATTACTGGGTTAAGTAGAATGACTAACTTTACCATCGGGGACTCTATACATAATGTACTTTTTATTAATAAGCGCAATATTTATTTAAGTATTTTAAGTAAGGTTTAGGAAATGTATACATTTAAAAATTGCATTTTCAAAGTTTTAGGATGCCAAATTAAAATTGTCAATATCAGAAAAAAAAATCGCTAAAAAGAATGCAAATCATAAAAATATACAGGTGCAGAATCTGAAATGTTACCCGCTCTCAACTTTTGTACCCTTTAAAAGCAGAAAATTTTCATATTTTAATTGGACCCCGTTACACAGAAAGGAACCCTATACCAGTTGGGCATATGTTTGACATTACAAGAATTAGTCTGCTTTTCTGTCCATGTACTATGCTTTAGATGACAGATGACAAACTAGCTATTAGAATGAAGAAAAATATGATGGGATATTTAAGCAACGACTGTTTTTCTCAAATTTAATGTTGAAAAATCATTTTAACTCTAAAATCGCACCCCAAATCCATCTATATCCTTATCAACTTGGTTGCCTGAAACCAAAAACTTATAGATAGAACACTTTTACATCTTCACCAATCATATATATGCCACATTTCATGTAGGTTCTGGAGCTTTTTTAGGATTTATAGTTTTCCGTGTGGGCACAAAGGCTCGATAAATTAATGAATGTTTTGTCTTGTTTTTCCGGTTCGTCTCTTTTCATTGCTTAGAATTTGAACATCATCAGCCTGGGGACTTTACTTTATTTTCATGATATATTACTAGTTTTTGTTGATGGTAATCTTCTTGGCCTTCAAACCAGTTAATTTTTCATCGGTTGTACTTTTTTACTATTAGTAACATTTTTTGACGCTGATAAAGTCCTGTACTTTTAATTATCTAACAGCGAGTTTGTTTTTTCTTTTGAATTTTTTTATGATATCCACATAATCAGTCTGTAAGCATATTGTTTGATGGTATTTTAATGCATTTTCGATTCTACCAAACATAGTGCCGTTGTGTCTGGGTGTTAAAAATCTAAAATGCTTAGTTTGAGTGATCTGGTGATTGTTACATGAGTGTATATATAAAATTAGGGTCTTAATGTTAGCAGAAATGTTGCCAGTGTGTTTCAGTAGAACCAAACCTACCACCTGGGCTCCTCTTACAGTACGCTCTACCTTATCCTGAATTAACCTCCAAATTGTAAACCCATTACTGTTTATAGAAAACAATGGTTTTGGGGATTTTAGGCAGTGGCATTGTTTTCTGTAAATCAAAAATTCTACACTTTTGTCTGTTGTCAGTTTTTAATTTCTGTTGGGCATGCTTCCATTTTTGTATGTGCTCTTCTGTTAGTTTCTCTTTATGGGCATCTTTTTGACTGTTCACTCAACGCAGATATAAATTCATCACATACATTACAAGTTTCTTGCTTTAAAGTCTTTGGTTTTATGTTGAATTTAGTACAAAAAGTTCAGACTTAATACAAATCATATAGTTTTTCTACTAAGAATTCTTGATCTCTTTAGTTTTGATTGATTTAAAAGAAATTTAAAGTGTGTTAACACACATTACATACAAGCGTCCTTAAGGAAAATTTTCTTGTGTACTTTGCTACTTCTGGCTCCTACACAAGTCCTGTCTCTCTCTCTCTCTCTATATATATATATATATATATATATATATATATATATATATATATATATATATATATATATATATATATATATATATATATATATATGACCCTAGTTTCCAAAAATGCTGTTTGTACCAAATACGACCCTAGTTCCAAAGAATCGCCGTTTGTACTAAAATACGACCCTATTTTCCAAGAATGCCGTTTGTACTAGATATGACCCTAGTTTCCACAACTTGTTGAACTTTTCTCTTTAACCTATTGCTAATATATTCCTGCATTTCATTACACATTCATCAAAATCTGTGTAGTAAAATAGCCTCGTCTACTACCAACCAAACCAACACAGTCCACTTTTTGAACTGGCGTAACTTTATGACGATTACTTGTCAAAGTCACAACATGACGATTGCTTGTCAAAGTCACAACTCTTTCCTTAATGAGGGTTCAAATATACCCACCTCTTGTAGCAGCAAACCACCTCTTGTAGCAGCAGACCACAACTTATATCCAAATCAATTGGGTTTTCCATGAATATGCTGCTAGTTCCATGCCTTCCATAGTAAGGGACCATTGACTATGTGACTGCTGACAGTTCTCTCAAAATTTTCTATGAAGTTTTTGGAGAGAATATCCAAATACTTTCTCACTATGCCAAATTTGTCGCTTTCAGGCAGGCTCACGTTATCACACAAATGCAAATACTGTTGGATTTCTAGAAAACTATTTCTGCACATGCTATTTGCCATTAATTCACTGTGAGCGTCAGTCTTGATTTCCCAGAACATACTAATATTTTTGGGTGTCAAATAACCTATGAGAAGTAATGTTCCCACATAAACTTGTATTTCAATCGCTGTGACCTTGAGTTGATGACTGCAACGCATTGCATAAGAGTTCGACATGATAATAATATTAACAATTTCTTTAGATAATGAGAATTTGAACTACTCTACAGTTGTCAGATGCGAAGCTTCGGATTTTGTAGCACTTTCATTTGCATCACCTCTCCCAGCATCAGATGAGAAATCATCTGGTTTTTCAGACCAATTTAGACAGTGTGGGAGGTTTTCTCCCTGTTTTGGGTCTGCTTGGCTAAACTACTGTCAAGTTTGGGTTCTTCACAAGATTTAAATGAGAACGTGGCTTCCACTTCTGAACGAAGAACTCTACTGGTTCATGTCAGCTTCGTCTTCTTCTCTGCTATCTTCATCAGTTATTTGACCATCTTCAGGTGGACAGAGTAACTTATTCCACTTCGGAAATCCCATCATCATTATATAAATATTCTTCTAATTCGTGTAGCTTCAACCTGAAATATCAAAATGCAAAATAATCTCTTCTAATGCCTGGTATCACCTGTAGATGACACCTATTATCAATTTTTCTAAAAATGTAAATTGGAATATTACTAATGAGACAAATGTAACCCAAATAACACCTTATACCTTATACTTATATAATACTTATCGTATAATGTAAATCTACTTACGGTCTTGTGTATTGGTAACATTTTTTTGATCGAGGGTTGCAACTTTCCTCCATGTTGAGTAACATACACATTAAGATTCTATTAAGTAAAACCGTTGGCAATATATCACAGAATTTTATCTGTCAGATGGCAAGCTAAAGGTACCATCTAACGACAAATAGCATAAATTTAAATAAAGAGCAATCAATGTTCATGAACGGTTTCTGTATTGGCTACATCTATGAGTGACACTGGACACTGACAAGTTAAGATTCTCAGACAAAACCACTTCTTCAACGAGATAGTTTGTGAATTCGTTTCTTTTTGTATAAGGGGGTCCAAGTATATTATGTAGTATTTTCTGAGATTTTTAAATATGGTAATTAAAATTGTTGTATGGCCTAAGTTTAAAGTTGTGTTTTTAAATGGAACTACATACTTTGGTATCAGATAATAGCATATTATAAAAATGTATGGTTGGTAGGGTAGTCAAAGCCTACTAAGATAATTTTTATCTTAAACACACAGCTAGTTTACTTTGTAGGCTTATGTAAATAATTTTCTGTGTATTTTGTTAAAATAACAGCATATACAAATGATATTCTTTGTAAAGATAACAAAAAGTTTACTCTATTACTTTTTTTGTTATTTTTGCAAAGAATGCTGCTTTGTGTAAACTGTTCCCTTAAAACACACAAAAAAACCATTTAGATAAGCCTACAAAACCTACTAGATGGCATAAGTTTTGGATACATCTAATATTTCAGAAGGGTCGGACTTTAGACCCCAATAACCTTATATTTTTATATTCTGTATTACACCAACTATCATTCGATACCAAAATATATAGGGTGTTCTGTTTAAAAAACAACTTTTTCACATCCTGTATGTCTCATGGCTTAGAAAGAAGACTCTTAAGTGGTATTTAAAAAAACTTGCATAGGAATATGCCTGCATTTATTTCATTTTTTGAAGGATACTTAAGCAGGAATGGTATTGTGGGTTATGCACCTTCTACAGCTGCTCTAAAAAAAAACAAGACCCACGGTATATTTCTGAAAATTGTTTTCCACTTGTTTTTCTGTTTGTGTTCTAGAATTTTTAAAAAGCGTCTTGTTAATTTCTAGTTTTTAATCAACTCCAAAAATTAATTATATAATAATTTGATTAAAATATAACCTTCTAGGTCCAAACAGTTTTAAACATAATTTTTTAAATATGCGTAGTAAATTCAAATATGGTAATTGACTAAAAATTATGGTATTGGTTCTTTTTTATTACTGAACTATTGCATAAAGACACTTTTTATGTTAAATACTTTAACTGTCGAAAATATGTAGGAAATTTTTGAAGCTTTGAGTCATTTTTCTATTTTTGTCTAGTAGATTTTTAAAGAGTTTTTGAAATGGATAATGATTATTGCTGATGATATTCATCATCAAAGTTTGGTAATGTAACGTAAAGAATTTATCGAAAGTGAGAAAAACGTGACAGAAAGGAAGGTCCATCTGTGTTCACAACAGCTACCTAATGGTGAGGGAGGATTCACAGTGCCAGCTTTCAAATAGAAAGCCTGGTGCAAGGTACGGTCCATATTAATTCTTTCTATTTTCTTTATCAATATAATATATAATCCATTTAGTAGACATTTTGTAGACATACGATCATATTTTTTGTGTTTAATATGGTAATATAATAATTATTATGTGTAAGTGTAATTAAAAATAAAATGTAATGATATTCATTCTAGTAGTTGTCATTGAAAAACGTAATTGTTGGAATAAAGGAAAGCAAGCCTTTACATTATTTGATTTCATCCTATTTACTGTTGATGCTAAAATGGGGAAGTTTCTTTTTTATTAATAGCTCCAAAAAAAATGATAAAAATAATGAAGATTACTAGAGGTGTGTGTGAAGCTTCGAAATTTCGAACTGAACTCGAACCGAACCTTCGGTTCGAAAATATGTTCGCACTAGCGATGTTGAAATAGTTCGAAGTTCGAAATATGTCATTCTTCAAAATAGTTCGAACTTCGTTGCTCAAAAATACTTCGAAATTTAACTCTACAAGCATTGAATGTTCCAAAGGTAGCGCAGTTGCGGCCCCTTTAACTCTGTAGCGGCGCTTTAAACTCGTTATCGGTCTCATTGAGTCGATAGCGTAATTTCAGGAGATTTCACTCATGCATATTTTTGACAGTAGGTGGGACACATTGAGACACGACGGAGCCATTTAGCAATCATAGAGTTATTTTTCTTATATATCCTAGCCTCCCAACACCTTTTCCAGTAACAACATTATGATGGCTGTGTTCGAAGGCGATTGGTAACGTAAATTTTCAGAATTTGAGGATAATTGCAGATTGCCTTTGGAAAACACTGGTTTCAACATGCTTTATTTCACAGTGAGCCAAAACAGTTAAATATTCACAATCAGGAGACAGTTCAAACTTGTAAGTGGTTATTTTATCCCTATCATGTTCACTTTGAACCCTCTCAATCTGTTTGCTAAAACTGCCTAGCCAATACCAAACAAGAACATATTTATAATTAAGCTTATCTATAGATCTAGAAATCTAAAAAAGTTTTAAATATTTTTTGTTTTTGTGTTTTTGATTTAACGTTGACCCATCTCATAACGACTGGCACCGGAAGACATTTTCACCCAATCAACCTGCAAATTTGTCGAATCCTTCCTTTTCGTAAAAAGAGTGGGATCCTTTTACATATCAAATATTGTATGCCTAAATTTTGTATTTAAGGAAGTGATATATGAACACTGAATAATTTTGGGTAGTTCAACATTTGATTTTCAAATTCTAAGAAGTTCGAAGTTCAACTGTGAACCTTAGACATACTATTTCAGAGGTTCGAAGTTCGAGGCAACATATTTGCTTGGGTTCGTTTATAGTTCGGTTCGAACAAAACATGGGTTCGCACACCTCTAAAGATTACAAAAAGTATAGATTTAAAGTTGCACTCATTGAGAGCAATGAGACTTATTTTATTCATGTAAATGTCTGTTTTTTGCAAGTTATCGGTTTGACCAATTAAAGAGTGGAGGTTAGGCTGGGCCAAAATCTGCAAAAAAAAGTTTATTATTTTTTTTAAGAAAAAGCGCGCTAGATGAAAAAAAGTCTGGGTGCAGCCAGTGCATTATGGAAGTGAATTTTCATTAAAATGTTTTTAATAGCAAATATGTCTCCCTAATGCAAGCAGGCATCAATCTGGTTACCGGTATAGCCTATATAGTAGAAACAATGTACCATATATTTATCAAAATTACTTATTGTTTGAAAATGTACGAAAATTTTCCGAAAATAAACTTAAAATCTTTCCGAGAAAACTGATTTCCTAGCCAACAAACCTTGGGTTAATACCAAATTGAGTTATTGAAATTTGAAGCATTTAATGAAAATTCACTACCAAAACGCACTTACTGCGTCTCGATTTTTTTTTACATTCATCATATTTCGATAAAAAATGCAATATAAGGTGTTTGAAAAAAAAGTGTAGATATCACCAATGACTTATGGGTCAGCCTGTAAATGTCAAAATAATTTTATAAGATGCAGCTCAAGACACCCTATAATTAACATATACAACTTTTTCTCGTATCTTGTATAATAACAATTATCTTAAGCTTACCGTATAAATGTGTCACCTGTATATATGAAAACAGATAAAAACTGAAAGTAAACCCGGATATGGATTCTAGGGGGCGTAGTTTGCACTCATTTGAAGACTTTGTAAAATTCAAAAGTCGCGGTCTCATAAACGAATGTTTTCGATGAAAATTAGCTAAAAATTTAGAGACTGTTGCACCATAAACTTAACTAAACGTACCGCCAAAGCATCAACTTGACTAAACCTACAGCCAAAGCATCAAGAAAGGCAGGCTCTATTTGCAATGAATTTTCTGTAAATATTTTAGTCAAATGAATGACGATGACAGTTGAAGCTGAAACTTAAGGGTTTGCAGAACACTCTTCTTGCGACATTTTCTTTACATAATCTGTATTTGTTTCAGATTCTTTGATCAAATGTTGCGAATTTTGACGTTTCAAATCGCGACTGACTTGAGAAAAACTCCATTTTTTTTCTTCTTTAACTGTCCATAACTTTTTTGTCTTTAAACCTACAGCCCTAAATTTTGGTACATGGTTCACTCCATCTAATGCAAACACGTGTACCAAATTTGGTTGCCCTTACTTTGTTATTTTCGGAGATATAATTTTTTTCTGAAAAAAGACACAAAATTTTCCTGGAAAACCTGGGCCGATTTTCCTGGATAACGAGCTTATCCAAGCGACTTGCAAAAGGAAGGTACCCACCAAATTTTATCGAAAATTGTACATTACTTTTTGGGTTATCGGTGGGTGGTCCTCCGGGAGGTCCCACGATCGATTGCGGGAAAACTATCAATAGGAAAAACCTGAAAATTGCATATTACACTAAAGTCGTTGGGGCCACAGTTTAAAAATATTTTCAAGATGGCGGCACTTCCGGTTATACCGGAAGATGTCGATTTGCTTATTTTAAATGGAACACTCTGTATTTTATTGCAGTTTCGGATTCTACAATAAATTCTGAACACTTTTTGTAAATAATGTTCTATGCCTATCATCAACCGTCCAGAAGATATTTAGACTTTAAGATAAAATTTGGCATTTTCGGCCAGTCATAAAGATACCGATATTTTTATAATAAGAACATATTTCGTTACGATTTTTAGAATTAGCTTGAAATATATTTCACTTCATCAATTTCCAGATCGAGACTAACAATAGAGTATAAAGAGTGTTCAAAAAAAATTCTTAAAGTTTGCAATGAGAAATTGCAAAAATCTCGCAATTTTCAAATTGAAACCCCTTTTTTTATAACACTATCGTGTTAAGCTCAAAAAATCACTGATACTTTGTATGTAATTACCTATACCTAAATTAAACGGTTTTCATTTTATTTTGAAAAAACTCATTTCAAAGCCTGATATTTTGATAAATTTCCTACCATAAGCGTTAGCCATGGAAAATAAATTGCCGAGTGTGCTTCTATGGAAACTTTGACAGTTTGTTGATTAACTAGCTAATAATGGTACGGTTAAATTACACACACGAAGATTATTTAAATTTATTTACTATTTATGGAGAATGTAATAAAGTAATTTTACGAACGTGTGAAACATTTGCTGATAGATATCCAGATAAACAGAAACCGTCAAACGAATAGTAGACAGTTTCAAACACTGCGGATCTGTCAAGAAAAAGGTGCAGAGGGCTAAACCCGTTGTTGACAATGAACAAATTGAGACAGCAATTTTGGGATATTTTGCCGCATGCCCTACAAAGTCAACGAGGCAAGTAGCACTGGAGTCAGGATTGTCGAAAACCTCCGTTCTGGGAATTTTACGAAAACATAAGTTCCATCTTTATCCTTGTTCAGTGGTGCAACATTTAAAGGAAACTGATTTTTCAATAAAGGTGGAGTTCTGTGACTTTATTTTAATGCGATTCCAAGAAAACTAGCTGTTTTTAGATAACATCATATGGACGGATGAAGCAAAATTTTCATAGAATGGACTTTTCAATCGTTGTAATTCTCACTATTGGAGTGACACCAATGTTCATCCTTCTAGGGAAGGACATTTTCAGGAAAGCTAGCAGTTTAATGTTCATTGTGCTATAAGGAATGACGGCGTTGTTGCCCTAGAAATATACGACGATAGTTTGAATGGTGCGAATTAATCCGAAATTCATAAAATACTTTGTGTGAACTCTATTTATTTACTTGTAGGTTAGCGGTATTTGGAAATTTTGCAAAATTTGGAAGTAACTTATTTGGACAACCTTTCATTAAATGAATATAGGCAAATATTTTACCACGATGGGGCCCCTCCTCATAATGGTCACCTGGTTAACAATCTTTTACAATCTATTTGCTGACCAATGGATTGCCATCAATGGGCCACACCTTTGGCCGCCTCGATCGCCTGACTTATCTGTTCTCGATTTTTTTATATGGTGTACTATAAAAAATAAAATCTACAACACTGCAGTTTCTACTAAAGAAGCTGCATGCAGCGGGTTCAAGAATCATTTCATGAATTGGATCCGGATTCAATAAGAAGGGCTACACATGAGGGATTCACACGTAGGTGTGAAAAATGTCTTGACGCCAGAGGTCGTCAATTTAACACTTACGACATTAATTTTTGTTTCATTTTATTCAGTCCATGTTGTGTGTGAATTGTTTTGTTTTTCTATTATCTGTTTGATGGTTTTATATAAGGTGATATGGCAAGATACCTAAAAATTGCTGTCTCAATTTGTTCGTTGTCAATAACAAACCTCTGCACCTTTTTCTTGGCAGATCCGCAGTTTTTGAAATTGTCTACTATTCGTTTGACAGTTTCTGTTTATCTGGATATCTATCAGCAAATGTATCACACTTTCGCGAAATTACTTTATTACATTGTCCATAAATAGTAAATAAAATTTAAATAATCTTCGTGTATGTAATTTAACCATGCCATTATTAGCTAGTTAATCAAAAAACTGTCAAAGTTTCCATAAAAACACACTTGGCAATTTATTTTCCATGGGTAACGTTTATGGTAGGAAATTTATCAAAATATCAGGCTTCGAAATGAGTTTTTTCAAAATAAAATGAAAATCGTTTAATTAAGGTATAGGTAATTACATACAAAGTATCAGTGATTTTTTGAGCTTAACACGATAGTGTTATAAAAAAAGGGGGGTCCAATTTGAAAATCGCGAGATTTTTGCAATTTCTCATCGCAAACTTCAAGAATTTTTTTTTGGACACTCTGTATACTCTATCGTTAGTCTCGATATGGAAATTGATGAAGTGAACTAAATTTCAAGATAATTCTAAAAATCGTAACGAAATATGTTCTTATTATAAAAATATCGGTATCTTTATGACTGGCCGTAAATGTCAAATTTTATCTTAAAGTTTAAATATCTTCTGGACGGTTGATGATAGGTATAGAACATTATTTACAAAAAGTGTTCAGAATTTATTGTAGAATCCGAAACTGCAATAAAATACAGGATGTTCCATTTAAAATAAGCGAATCGACATCTACTTCCGGTATAACCGGAAGTGCCGCCATATTGAAAATATTTTTAACCTGTGGCTCTTAACGACTTTAGTGTAATACCCAATTTTCAGGTTTTTCCTATTGATAGTTTTCTCGGAATCGATCGTGGGACCTCTCGGAGGAGCAGCCTGTATATAAAACATATAAATTCTGGAACCGACCTCGGATTTGGGTTCCAGTGGTCCTAAATCGCGCTCATTTGAAGAATTTTTTTCAAAATTCAAAAGTCGCGGTCTCATTTCTGGATTTTTTAAAAGAAAATTCACTAATATATATATATATATATATATATATATATATATATATATATATATATATATATATATATATATATATATATATATATATATATATATATATATATATATATATATATATATATATATATATATATATATATATATATATATATATATATATATATATATATGGTGTCCCCAATACTCCATACCAATTTTGGGCTGGATTAAATATTTTTTGACTGGACCCCTGGGGCCTCAACAAAAATTTAATCTTTTTCATAATTTTTGGTGGAGCTGGTGCTCAGCATATACATATCTGTTAGAACTAGTCTTTTACTATAAACTATTCACTATAACTATAAAAGGTATGTAGCTCCAACATTAAAACCATTTATTTTAGTGAATTTTCTTAGAAAAAATTAACTAATGGGGATATCCTGACTTTTGAATTTTGAAAAAATGTCTTCAAATGTGGGCGAACTAGGACCCCTAGAACCCATATCTGGGTTTAGTTAATATTTTTATATGTTTATATATACAGGGTGATTCGTAATGCAATGGACAAAGAATGTGTGTCTGTAGAGGACCTCAAAACATGCCGATTTTTTAAATAAAATGTTTCTTTGACGCCCATGGTTGGTGAGATATTGACCTCTCAAGATTATTTAATAATTAGAAGAAACAGCTATTGCAGCAGTGCCCTAACATAGAACAACCAAATTTGCTAGATGGTTTTCTTTATCAACATCGTTATTTAACAAAAATTTGAAGTAGGTGTAAACTCAAGGGGTGGGTCGCCCTTTTAATGATTTGATTTTTTTAAACCCTAACCTAAGCAAAAGTTAAACTCCATCAATGTTATAGCAAATTAAATTTTCTATCTTTTTCTCCTCTTGTCAATTTTTCGACACACCACCCGTTTTTGAGAAACTTGAGATTCTTAGAGTTGAGACCAAAATAAAATTATGTCCCTTGAAGACCTTAAACACTAACATATCTGAAGTTTTACAAATGCTATTAAAAACAAACAAGTCAGAAAACCATAAAAACACTATTAAAACAAGATATTGTTAAAGATGACTTCCACTTTCTCTCACACATAACTGCACCCATCGTCAAAAATTAAAGTCAACTCTGTTAAGTGATTAGATGTCACTTTTAATAATGGTCCACTTATTATTGATTCCACTCCACAAATCTTCTGCAGTTTGAACTGGTGTCAAATACACAGATTCTTTTAAAGCCCCCCACCCCCCCCTAGAGAAAAAAAGTCAAATTTATTCAAGTCTGGTGGGCGTGCTGGCCAATGTTGCGGGCAATGAATTCCATGACTCCATCTATTTGGAAACTGTTGGTTTAAAAATCCACGAACATTTGTAGTGATGGCACCCCATCATGCATAAACCACATTTCGCTGTGCAATTGTAAGGGCAGCTCCTCCAGTAGCTCAGGAAGAACATTTTGCAAGAAAAGCAAATATGTTGTGCCGTTTAAACCGTTTGGTAAAATAACGGGCCCAACCAAATGTCCTCCAACAATACCTGTCCACACATTTATTTTAAATTCTCTTTGGAAATGGTGGGTTACTGTAGCATGTGGATTTACATTCGAATATTCATGGTAGTTGTGCACATTCGTAATCCCTCTCCTTGTAAAACAAGCTTCATCCGTAAAAAGAATGGTCTTGGGAAAATCAATGTTCTCTGACGTCTGGCCTCTAAATCTTGCGGTAGCAGTTCTTACACTTTTTGAAGATGATAGGGATGCAGCAGATTGCGTCGGATAATTCTAAGGACTGTCGGCTGTGTTATATGAAGCTGTCTGGATAGTCATCTGGTGCTGGTTTGAGGCTCACTTTCAATACTGTCTAGCAGATGCACCTCAGTTCGTGTGTTCCCTGCATAATCATGTCCTTCAGCATTTATTATAAAAAAGTAATCTGTTTTCCTAGCTCTACGTTCAACATTGGCAAACGTTTGATGATGTGGTATATAACGATTAGGAAATCTTCAATATACCTCTACACTTCTGCGGCAATTACCCTTGCAAAACCCTAATACCATAAGCATGTCAACTTGTTCATTAACAGAGAATTTTCGAGCCATTTTGAACAACAAATTATTATCACAAAAGAAAACAAGAGACACAAGACAATAATTGTTGTAAAACTTAATAAATGTAAGTAATGTCACATTTGACAACGACTGTAACATAACAACAGATGACTTGCAGAGCGCCCAAGACATCCCCAATGAAACTTTAATGTTTAATAAAATCTTCAAGGGACATAATTTTGTTTTGATCTTTACTCTAAAAATCCAAATTTTCTCAAAAACGGGTGGTTTGTCGAAAAATTGACGGGAGGAGAAAAAGATAAAAAATTTTATTTGCTATAAGATTGATGGATCTTTACTTTTACTTAGGTTAGGGTTTAAAAAAATCAAATCATTAAAAGGGTGACCCACCCCTTTTTGAGTTTATAACTACTTCAAATTTTTGTCAACAAACGATGTTGATAAAAGGAAACCATCTACCAAATTTGGTTGTTCTTTGTTAGGGCACTGCTGCAATACAGCTGTTTCTTGTAAATATTAAATAATCTTCCGAGGTCACAATCTCACCAGCCATAGACGTCAGAGAAAAATTGTATATAAAAAATCGGCATGTTTTGAGGTCCTCTACATGCACACCTTCTGTATCCATTGCGTTGTGAATCACCCCGTATGTATATATATATATATATATATATATATATATATATATATATATATATATATATATATATATATATATATATATATATATACAGAAAGATTTCCGCTGTCATTAAAGTGAGACATAATTGGTTCTCGGGTTGAACCGCGTCCAGAATTGTTGGAAACTCGACGTTTCGGCTCCTGTTTTGGAGCCATTTTCAAGAGGTGAAGGAAATATATAAGGACACTCTAAGGCCTCAATCTGCCTACTCCTTAGAGAGGTGGACAAAGGTGGGTTGGGTTGTTGTAGCTCGATTACGGGGCCTCAATCTGCCTACTCCCCAAATCTCGCCAGAGATCGTCTGTCAGGTCTTAGTGTGTTCAACCCTAGGCCTCAGAGAGATCTGGCAGTTCGTTGCAAGTCTTGTCTTATATATGTCGTTCCATCTACCTGCTTCGTTATCAGTGAAAGTAGTAGGGTCACGGTCACCAACCCCTAAATTCATCCCAATAAAAAAGATAATTTCTCAATCAGAAGATGCGATAACACACTTACCGACTGACGAAGCTGAAATTACGAGACAGGACATTGCCAAGATATTACGTTCTGCTAAACCTCCACCTTCCAACCTTTCTTCTCACAAAGGACAGTCAATCAGAGACCTAAACCGAAACACAGAAATTATAATCCTACCAGCAGACAAAGGCAACGCTAGAGTCATACTAGACAAAACAGACTATATACAAAAGATGGACAATATACTAAACAGCACAGACTACGAACAAATCCCTAACGACCCTACAACTTATCTTGAAAAGAAAACCAAAACCATCATCAACAACACCCAACTCAGTCCTGACCTCAAAAAAGAACTAATCCCCCACAAAAAATCATCTCGCATCCCTAGAAAATACGGTCTCCCGAAAATCCATAAGCCTGATATTCCCCTTCGCCCAATCGTAACTGCCCACCATTCACCCACACAAAAACTTGCAAAACATCTAGCCAAAACTCTCCAACCATTAGTAAAAAACGCTACATCCTATGTCAAAAACTCCACCCATTTCATTGACCTTCAAAACAACACCATTTATCAAAACGACATCCTAGTTAGCTTTGATATAGTTTCCTTATTCACTAATATACCTCTATCTGAAACCATTGACATTCTCAAAAATAAACACAATATTTCCCATGATACCTTAGCTCTTCTAGAACACTGCACATCTAACACTTATTTCCTTTTTCAAAACAAAATTTACAAACAAGTTCGAGGTGCTCCAATGGGTTCACCACTCTCTCCTGTATTGGCTAACATTTTCATGGAAAACTTCGAGGCACAATCCCTTAATTCATCCCAACTTAAACCAACCTGTTGGTTAAGATACGTAGACGACATTTTCTCTGTCTAGCCACACGGTAAATAATCTCTAGACGAATTCCTTTCTTACCTAAATAACATCAACCCCCAAATCCAGTTCACCATGGAAATAGAAAATAATTTTTCTTTGCCTTTGTTAGATGTACACATCACTAAAAACCCAGTCAGAGGATTTTCTTACACTGTCTACCGAAAACCAACCCACACTAATCGTTATCTTAACGCCCAATCTCACGATCACCCATCGCAACTAAATTCCGTGGTTCGAACACTAGTAGCACGTTCCCTTAGACTAACGGACAACAACAACAAACAGACAGAATTTAACTTTTTAAGACAGACATTGCTAGAAAACAGATACGACAACAACCACATACTATGAAACATTAGAAACGCACAACAACAACAAACAGAGTCCACACAACAACACAGCGTTTTTACCATACATTAAAGGTGTCACCGACAAAATCAGCCGAATTTTTAGAACCCATAAGATCAAAACCGTATTCACAACAGAGCAAAAACTGTCAAATCTGATAAAAACTCCTAAGGATACGATTCCAAACGAATCTTACGAAGTTTACGAAATTCCTTGTTCCGACTGTTCCCGAACTTATGTAGGACAAACAAATAGACGCCTCCACAATAGAATATATGAACACACCCTCGCAGTTGGAAAATCCTACCCCTCTTCGGCACTGGCCATGCATCATATTCATACAGGACACAAAATAGACTTCGATAATGCCAAAACAATAGCACCGGTTTACAACTTCAAAACGAGAATTATCTGCGAAGCAATCGAGATTGAAAAACGTCCCGATTGTTTAAATAAGAGAGATGGTGGTCTTCGCATTCCGACTACTCGGAAACCTATTATATCTTCATTACAAAAACACAAAAAGAAAATAAATTCCACAGACAATTTTATTATATTATCTGTCTCAACAAATGCCGGTGACCCTCTCAATCCTCCTCATCCTCTAAGTACCGTGACCAAAGCCCCCCCTCTTAATTGACCGTGACCCTACTACTTTCACTGATAACGAAGCAGGTAGACGGAACGACATATATAAGACAAGTCTTGCAACGAACTGCCAGATCTCTCTGAGGACTAGGGTTGAATACACTGAGACCTCACAGACGATCTCCGGCGAGATTTGGGGAGTAGGCAGATTGAGGCCCCGTAATCGAGCTACAACAACCCAACCCACCTTTGTCCACCGCTCGAAGGAGTAGGCAGATTAAGGCCTTACATATTTTCTTTACCTCTTGAAAATGGCTCCAAAATAGGAGTCGAAACGTCGAGTTTCCATAAATTCTGGATGCGGTTCAACCCGTGAACCAAGTATGTCATATATATATATATATATATATATATATATATATATATATATATATATATATATATATATATATATATATATATATATATATATATATATATATATATATATATATATATATATATATATATATATATATATATATATATATATATTACACCGATAACTAAAAAAATAATGATTCGACTTTGATGAAATTTGGCACGTACCTTCCTTTTGTAAATGTCTTGCATAAATTGGTTAGCCAGGAAAGTCGAACGAGGTTTTCCGGGAACATTTTGAGTTTACTTTCGGAAAAAAATTTTACCTCAAAAAATAGAAAAGCTATGGTAACCAAATTTGGTGCGTAAGTTTACGATATTAAAAGGAAACTATATACCAAAATTGATATTTCTATGTTGAAAGAAAAAAATTGTCCCAGATCATTTCTATGAAAATTCACCACCATAACGCACTTGCTGCGTCCAGACTTTTTCTCTATTTATCAACCTATATTGTTGCTATCAATAATAACAAAACACAAAAGGTAAGATGGAAACATCGTATCTAATTTTCAACATTTCTCTCCCCTAAATATAGTTTAATTAACTTCTAACATTTCTATAGGACAAACTTTTGATACCAGTCGTCTATATACGCCTGTTTTGTTTCATCAACAATTCTAATTTTTCCATCTTTTTGAGGGTAAATTTTTTCAACTACTCCAAGTGGCCAATTGTTTCGAGGTAACTGATAGTCCATTACGATTACAATTTCCTTTTTTATTCAAGTTTCCATTTTGACTTGACCATTTTGATCTTGAAATCAGCATAGGCAGATATTCTTTTATCTATTGTTCCCAAAAATTTTCAGCCAATTGTTGAGAGTGGATCCATTGTTTTGTTAAAGTCACTTTTTTGGAAGAATACCAAATGGTTTTGCAATACTTGATGTCCCAATAAGAAAATGATTTGGAGTTAAACTTTCTAAATTACCAGAATCTGACGATATATATGTGAGTGATCTACTATTAACAGCTTCTTCCACTTCTGCAAAGACTGTTTGCAGTACCTCAAATTTAGATGTTCTCTCCTTTAGAATCACCTTCATGTCATCCTTTACACTTCTCACTAGTCTCTTCCACACTCCGTCCATATGAGGACCACCTGGAGGAGTGAATTTCCATTCTATGTCTTTTGGCATCCTTTACACTTCTCACTAGTCTCTCCCACACTCCGCCCGTATGAGGACCACCTGGAGGAGTAAATTTCCATTCTATGTCTTCTGTGCCCAGTTGTCTTTCTACCAGACCCTGATCCATTTGCTTCTAATTGCAATTCTTTATCTGAATACTTTAAATTTGTTTCATTATCACCATATGATCTTTGGCTGTCCTCTTCTTGCTATGAATCTTCTAATTGCCTCTATAGCTGAATTAGTAGTTAAACTATCTGCAATTTCTAGATGTATCGCTCTCACTGAGAGACAAGTGAAGAGTACTCCATATTTTTTCCTTTCTTCTTTCTATTGATAATTCTATAGGTCTATAATCAATGCCTGTAAAAAAAGAAAGGTTTTACTGGTCGCTGTAGCCTTTCCTTGGGAAGTTTTGCCATCTGAGGTATTACAGGTTTTGCTTTTCTGATTACAAAAAAGGCATTGATTAATTATTGATGTTATCGTTTTTCTTCCTTTTATGATCCAAAATCTTTCTCTTATTGCATCGTATGCGAGTTCTACCACCGCATGTTTTTTTTTTTTTTGTTCATGATAGTACTTTATTAGTAATTTAGTAAAACAACGCTGACCATCAAAAATCAGTGTGCTTTTAGTTTCTGTGTCTACATCATTGTAAATTCTGCCATCAATGCATATAAGACCTTATCTTAAAATAGGATACAATCAATATATAAAACTCTCTTTGCTTACAACTTTTGCTTTTGGAAGTGGTCTATAATCTGTAGGAAATTAATCCTTTTGGGCTTTTAAATACCAAAGCTTCTCTGCGGTTTTAAGCTCTTTATATGAAATCTCTCACATGTTTCTCTTTCTGAGCGATTTTTATGAATTTAAAAACATATGCGGTAGTCCTAATTAGTTTTGTATAATTAGAAAATCTTGATATGCCAGGGAGTCATTTTCCATATTATAAAATTCTTTTTTATCAAGGGCAGCAAACTTTTCTAGTTCTTGAATGTTTGAAAATATTTTTGTCTGTCCACCTTAGTACTGTCCTTTCCATATAGATCAAGTTCATTTGCCAATTCTTCATCTAAAAGAGTAATTGTGGAACCTTCATCAAACAGTGCATGAATCTTGATTTCAGTATTTTTTGTTCGTATAATCACTGGTGCTATTCTAAGTAGAATTTGATTCATATAGTTTGGAGCTGTATACCCAACTGTCTGTTTGGAGGGTCCTGCTATATTACCATAATCATCACTCTTCTGATCATCTTGGTTGTTACTGTGTTGTTCTTCAATTATTGTTCTAATACCACTCTTTTTTACCTTCAAAATGGAGAAGTCTGTTATGGATTTTCTTACAGTTTTCACTTCCGCTGGTACTTTTACTTGTACAATCTGTAATTCTATGTAAGGATTTTAAGCAGCAAAAACACATTTTGTTGTCTTTCACTACTTTTCACCTATCTGCTGCCCTCTTATCTAGAAATACTTTACATGTATCTAGAGTGTGCTTCTCCTTACAAAGTGTGCAGTTTTTTATGGTTAACACTTGCTTTTTATCTCCGAAAGGACATCAATAAAGTTCAAGCTTAAGCAATTCATGCAAAAAGAGGGGTTTATTTTCGCAACTTTCACAGAATGATGTAACCTTCGTTTTTTTATTGTAACATCCTTTGCAATCTCGTCTAACTTTATGGGCGAGTCCTTACTTTTTCTTGAGAAAATGAACACCTTTTGCTGACACCTTCAAGTTGATGTTTGCTGATCAGTTTCAGGTAACAAGAAATGTTCAATAACTGACTATTTGAAATCTGTGATGGACATGGATGACCATTGAATAAATTTGAACAAAAAATGGGCGTTGACTATTGCTGTGCGAAAAATTAATTCAATAGCTATTTTTTTGGCACCATTTTAGTTTTGCGAAGAGCGCTTTTTCCCTTATTATAGTCTAATAGTGCTTTCTGTTTCTTCACATATCCTGTGTGGCTTTGGACTGAAACAGTTTCCAGTGTGTTTTGTCGAGAGCATGGTAACATCGCGGCGATCCCTTCATTTTAGAAAACATATGCCACGATGATTTTCTTTTCCAACTATTTCAGTTTCTTTGCTGTTACTCCTTTAGGCTTACCACGGCGATTTGATCTAAAAGTCCCTAAAATATAAGTGTTTGGTTGTCCAGAAGTTCTTTGCTGAGTTCTAAACTTGTGTAGTAATTATTTGTAATGATAGTGTGACTAGAATTCAACAGCTTTTGTGATAATTCCATAACAACTTTAGTTGGAACTGAAGAACCTGCATCTTTCTCTTTATATTCCATGTGAAGCCAGTACGAGTGCGTATCGTTCGACCGACAGAGCCTACATGTATGCAACCCCTGCATACACCAATTCAGTTAGGCGGACGTACAATAATTTATTGGTCGAATGTATTTCATCGCGGTAGTCTTTAAGTTCGTGGCGTATCGTTCGGCCGACACATCGTAAGCGAGAATTCAGAAATTCAGATCCACATCAGCCACAGCATAGGAGTTACAAATAACCAATTAGGAAAAGATATAAAATTCGTAGTCGGGGAGTCTCCGATACTACCCGAATAGGTCCGTATTTTATTAAAATAGTTTCGGAACATTAAAGACAGGTTACATTATACATTTCTACAGTTTCATCCGAATGTGGAAAAAAGAAACTACCTCCAATATTTATTTCAGCATGAATTTTCCATTCATCTGCAATACCATTCAAGTTTATCAAAAATTTTCTTTATCCTCCCCTCTTTTAGTTTCGGTAAAATTATGCCAAACTGAATTTTTGAAAAAATATTCCTCTTCAGCCAATAAATCGATAAACGGATAAATCATAAATAATCTGAAGTAAAGGTGCGGATGCAGGTGATATTCGGGTTTTAAAAGGTTTTTATCGAAATTTGTAACCATAATTATCTGTGTCCAGACTACTTTTCCGTTATCTTTGAATCGGGACTTAAAAAGGAGTATTCCCAATTTTCTTAGTATAATATGTATTAACAATTTATCCATTATTAAACGCTGTTCATAAAAAATAGTCTCACATAATATATTATAGAATAATTTGTCATAACCTTACCCTATGGGTACTACATAATAATAATGTATTTTCCATAACTGTGCTTCATTTATTCAGAGTATCTTAATTTACAAACTAGATTAAAGAACTAAACAATAAACGACCATATGCACACTTGGAGAACCCATATCACCAAAACACATTTTTTTAAAGACCTGACGATCGTTTCACCAACAAAGTTAGCATCATATCAGAGGATGAAAAATATTTAAAAAGATGTGTTATGGTGATTTGAATTCTCCAAGTGTACTTATCAGTCAGGGTTCCTACTAAATATAGCATATCAATTTCTCTGACTTTAATATTCTACAATATACCCCCAAAATGTGTAACACACTACTACAGAGTACAGATAGGTCTTCGCCTTATGGCGGAAAACACACTTCCCTAAAACTACATTTATAAAACATACACAATTTTCCTTACAAATAAACGAAAACGTTACTTATACAAATATGCACCCATCTTTGTGTCTTAATTATTTACCATAAAACGAAAACAAATAATGTTTTCCTTGCAAGGACAAAACTTGCTGACTCTTAGTCAATTTTCACAATTCTTCTCAATTTTTCCCTGATTTCCTTGACAAAAATTTTCCTTCTACTTTCCGGTTTTCCAGACGAGTGGGCACCCTGTTAGTGCTCATCACAGGTTCCAATCTTCACTTAGTGACTAATGACGAGTTCTTTTTTAACTCTGAACTAGATTCAATATACAAATTCATAAGTACAGCGGTAATTTTAGTGTAGCGCGCTAAAATTCAAATCAAATTAACTGTCAATTTGAAAGTGGGCGGTACAATTACTGGCGCTGAATTCCTAATCTGGTTTCTGATTGGTTGCCTGGTAATATGTATGCTGTGGCTGATGTGGATCTGAAGTCTCGCACATCGTAAAGTCGACACTACAATAGAGCGGCGATTCGACCGAGAATACCGCTTTTTTCAGTATTTGTCTGGGCGACTGGCTGAAGCCCAATATTGATCTCTGCTTCATATTTAGTTGCAAAACATGACATATAAGCGAAATTGAAATAAAAATGCCAAATTATATGCGCGCGGGGCAATACGCACTCTTTATATGTTTAAAATGGCTTGCATAATAAAGTTATTTGTGTAAAAAATATGTTGGGTTATTATATACAAATAAACATACTTATGGGTAATTGATTGTTATATATGTAAATATTTATGAAACTCAATCATGACTCACCTTAATGAAAATGTCATTTTCTAATTTTAAAAAATCGAGTGATATAAAATTTATTCCATATTTTAATTACAAAAATGTGATTTAAAGTGAAACCACATATTATTAGGCATTTATTTTTAAGAAAGTTATATTTGATGGCATCTTTTTCACATTGTATAATGCATAGTTGCACAATTTTTTGAAAATTTATGGCGGAGGGCAGAAGGTTTAAGTACTTCTTTTTTTATAAATGTATATAGACAATGAAGAAAAAATCATTGGAGATTGAATATGTGGTCTTGCCATTAAAGTTATTTGTATAAAAAAAAGTTACATATAAATAAATATACTCATAGATAAATCCTTGTTTTTGAAGAAGATATAAATAGTTGTAAGCCTGAATTACAATGTCCACGCTCAAAGAAACTATAGAGAATGACAGGCAGTTTTGTCATTGTCGTAAAAAAATCGAATGATATGTTTCATTCAATTTTTTCATTAAAACAATTTGATTTAAAGAAAAACCAGATTTTCATAAACTTTCTATTTTCTTCTTTTATTGCCAAATATTTTCAAAAAAGCTGTCTTACATTATTTTTTTAATGTCTTTATTGGCTGTAAATTTATTTTTCAAAATTTATTATCGAGGGCGAAAGGTTATAAAAATATTTCACTGCCATAAAATAATAACAATATATATATATATATATATATATATATATATATATATATATATATATATATATATATATATATATATATATATATATATATATATATATATATATATATATATATATATATAAATATATATATAAACATATATTAACAAAAATTTTAGATCATTTATATGAACACTCATTTCCATAGCGCACTTTGTCGGGTCCAGACTTTTTATTATGAGTAACAGAATGTTCGCCACATAATTGTACACTTATTTTCTTATGCTGGTTGCATTTTCGCGCATTCACTGTTTTTGGAATACCTAGTAATACTTTATAAACTCAGTGCGCAGTTCTCCCGACATACAACATTTCTCAATCTGCACATTTTTATAATATTCATTGATAACAAATTAAATTGTCCTGTTATTAATAATAAACTGACAGATAAATAAGGTTGGGACTGAAATGGTCTCAAAAACTTTTAATTGCAATTTGGACATATATTTACTATTTTAGTTTAAGGGTGGCATTTAGCTATTACTTTAGTATAGGAAAACAAGGCCTCCTTAAATTGTAATTATCTCAAGAAATAGTAGGTGTACGGGAACAATTTAAAAAGCTTCATAATCTAGACAAACCACAAGTGGTGATGAACGTTCGCAAATTTCTAAAACTGTTTTGTGTTATTAGTTATAATTAATTGAAATTCACCTAAATATTCCAATGATTTAGATAAGATTATATATACGAAGATGTTCCAAAAGAGATGACTTTGACTATTCATTACCTGCAGGAACATGTAAAGATTCGATTGCAATAAAATATAAGTATGTAGCCCTTCTAGTTTTTTTTTTAAATTATGTTTTTATTAAATGTCCACACAAAACGATTTGTCCGGCTGCCCGAGGCAAATTCTGTACAAGTGCAACTGTATTGTCACTCAGCTGAGAGATGACCAGTGGAGCAATTGTGTAACAGGGGGCGTTTGCATCGGATCCAATAACTCAGTGCCTCCGGCATAAGCAGTGTTGTCAGTGTTATAAAAACTCACTGAAATTAAATACTGCGAAAAGTAGCAATAGACCAGACATACATTTCGTACGAGAAAAACAAAACATAACTGTTTTCTCTTACACATATTAATTTCGTTGCCCACAATTTCATATACCTACTTATGTTATTTTTCTTAGAAGAAATTCATTAATGGGGAGATCCCGACTTTCGAATTTAGAAAAAAATCTTTTTTAACTATTTTTATATGTTCAAGTGACGTTGGAGGGGGGGGGGGGGATTCGCTACCAAAACGCACTTGCTGCTATCAAGCCTTGTTGGTTTCTTCCCAATTATAATAAATGTTCTAATTAATATATAACGCAATTTTTAACACTGAAGAAAAGGAAACAACTATGCATATGTGCTAGTGTACTTTATTAATTTCCACGAAACAATAATAATTTTTCTCTGCATAGATGTAATTTTGCAATTAGTTTTTAAATTAAGTTATTTATTTTTAAATAACACACTCAAGTATTATTCTACAAACTTGGTGAAATTTTATTAAAAGACGCATAATATGTTTTTAAATCAATTTCATTTGCAACCAGTACACACATATGTGTAGAGGTGTATCCATATAATCCCAATGCAAAAATATGACGTTTAGTGAAATTACATAATGTATTCAGAGTCACATTTCCTAAAAAATGAATTTACGCATGATGGTAAATATGGCTAAAACTAACGGGCAGGATTACAATGAACTAAAAAGCATTCAATAAAGAAAATACATAGATATGTATAAATGTATGGGGCTGAAAGCTGGCCTTTTGATAGCAGAACAGGAAGTTGAAAAGTGGTTGCGACGACGAGACAATATTACCTTTGGGCTATGATGATTTATATAAAAAATGCACTCAGATTCTACAAAAAATTGTATTAAAGATTTAAAAAGATAAGCCAAAGAAAACAAACAGATATTACAACACTAAATACAAAGGCTGCTCATTAAAATCCAGGAAATTTCAGTAACCGATTTGGATTGACAAATAATAGTAGTAAGTAATATATATATATATATATATATATATATATATATATATATATATATATATATATATATATATATATATAGCGCCTCGGTGGTTCAGTGGTGAGAACGTGTGCGTTTGAACCGGAAGGTACTGGGTTAGATTCCCAATGTTCCCCTTTCGTTTTTCCAGTACATACTTAACATCAACAGAGGTTGTGGCATTGTATTTGAGTAAGTTGAATGTCTGTACGTTCCACCCTTCGGAGGGGGCGTAAAGCCGTCGGTCCCGTGTCTATGCGATGTCAGGCACATGAAATATCACTACCCTCCCTACAGAAAGGCAGCGGTTCGGCAAAATATCCAGGATATTGAGGTGAAACTGCTCCCTGGCGATGGTGATTGGGCATAGTCGCGGAAATAGACCGAGGTTCAGGAAACAAATATGCACAATAATATATATATACCCAAACCTAGTAAACATTTATATAAAAATAAATTGAATTTTAACAAAAAATAAATTCCTAATTCACGACCAAAAAGATTGAGATATCGCCTTGAGTCAAAAAATATATGAATGAATAATTAAGTCCCTACATTGAATTTATATTACTTGTATAAAATTGTTACCTATCACCAAACAGTTGGTCATGGCAATTTTCAAATGGATAAAATATAAAATTATAAATAATTATTAATTCGGTACATATTAAAACATAACAATTGCGGTGACAATGGCATTGCGCTTGAGCAAGTTGTATGCCTGCACCCGCTTTTCAGAAAGGCCGCTAAGATGTCGGTCTCGTGCACCACGCGATGTTAGGCATGTTAAACATCCCTACCCTGCGTACAAACTTATAAAGACAAAAGGTATGTCTGGCGTCGGTGACTGGACATAGTCCCTGAAATAGGCAGACGGTAAAGAAATAAAATACAATACTATTTTTGTAGGATAAATTTCAGGATTTTTTTAAAACATATTATCTCCAAAGCAGTACTCGTTTTTTAATAAAGTGACAGAGAAATATTAAAGTCCGGACACAGCCAGTGCCTTATGGTAGTCAAATTTCATTAAAAGCTTGTACATTTTTATAACTCAATTTTCCATTAACCTAGAAACTTAAATTTTGCTACACAAAAGTATATGAAAGCCAACAAATAAACGAAGCTTCACCAAAATACATTTACAATTTTCAGCAATGTATTTTTTTAATTGGTCCAATTGAGCTAATGTGTCGTAGTTTAATCAAAATTAATTTGCGTCCGTTTGAAGACATGTTGGGAGTTTAAAAGCCTGATCTTCATAATCAAATATTTTTATAAAGATTTGCGGGAACACAGTGATTCTGTATAAGATTGGATGACTTCAAAATCCACAACGTGTCGAATCGACGCTCCATTCATTCGAGTTTCGACCGCTTAGAAATCTTAGAAGTCCGCTCTTCAACCTCCCGCGCCATAAGCTTGGTATGTAAACAAAAGAGTAGACAACTGACAACACCGCTTTTCTACGGACGAAAAAATATTCCAAGCTCTTTGCAAAACAAAAGCCAAATGTGATGCCACCTGCTGAGAAGTAGTTGAAGTTAGTAAAACGTTCGATAGAATAATACAGTTTTGAAGAAAATCGCTAGTTCAAGACCTTCACTAATCTTCAGCAGCACCTCTCAGAATAATATTTTCTATCTCTGTTGGAGGTACTTCTTCGTCTAGAATATCGCAGCCTTAAGTATGTTTTATGAAAATTCGCTGCGATAACGCACTTGTTGCGGCCACACTTTTTTGTTATAGACAAACCGTATTAAGGCGCCTTTTATTAATCTTTTCAAATATATCGGAATAAATGTGTGCTTTTGTAAAGGTGTGACTATATATGTGTAAGATTCTCGCTTATTAAGATTTGAAATATTTTTATAACTCTGCAACAAAGCAGTTGCTGTATGTAGACTTTTTTTATACTTTTATTTACTATTTACCATAAAAAAAAAACTCGCTACCACGAGTAACTTGCTGCATACAAAAAATTAACAGGAATTTGTTATGCAAATTTGTAACCATTACACATTTGCTGCGCCCACACTTTTTTGTAATCATAGGTATACTATATCAACATACAAAGGTGGTAAGCAAATTGCCTAGTGCATAAACTTAAAGGACTGTGTATTGTTCGATCGACAGTTCCTAAATGTATGCAACCGCTGCATACACCAATTCACTTAGGCAGATGAACAATAATATACTGGTAGAGTATATTTCGTCGCTGTAGTGTTTCCTCCATACAGAATGAACCTTCTTAAAATTTTTGGATTAGCTTATTGATTAGTGGCACAATCTTGATAGTCTAGAAATACAACCATTATATGCTCCTCGCCGTTGAATGAAATATGTTTATTTACCACTGCTATGACTTGATTTATAATTTTTAGCCAGTTCCAAAATTCGTCTTGTACGATTACTCATGTTGAAAATGTCACAATGAACACTTTACCATTAGCGAAATTACAACACGTGTTTTAGTGACAAATAACCTAATCTGTAAATGTGCTGAAATGAAGCTCAGATTGATTGATGAGGGACCGCTACGGCCCACTCGGCAACAAAAACCAGGATCCGTCTGGCCCGGACGGTAGCACCCTGTAAGGGCCCCTGGCTAGGGATACAGCAACTAGCAGGTGGTAGTGGAATTTTCCTTTACGTGATAGTAGAGGATTTTTTTCACGCCCGAGGAGGTACCACCCCATTCATCAAGGGGCCGGTGAATTCCCAACGGACGTTTCCGGTTCCGGTGTATGAGTCGGTTTCCCTTATAAACAAAATGATGATGGCTCCTCCTTGTACAAAAGATTCCGGAAGTAAAATACCCCTCCATTCGGATCTCCGGGAGAGGGGTGTACAGGGGGCGCAAACATCAAGATTTAACATATCCTTCTCCAATATATGTGGCCTAAATTCTAACCTGAATTCCGTCCACCATTTCCTCCAGGCTAATAGGCCCCAACTCCTCTTTCTCACCGAAACCCAAATCAGTGCCAAAACAGCCACAAATCACCTTTATTTCCCGGGGTATGAGCTCCTTACCTCCTTTAGATTGCATGGGGGCGTGTGCGCATACGTCCGTAGCAATCTACCCTGCACCAGACTTCCCAATTTAGAAGCTGGAAGAAAAGACATTCTATGGATAAAACTCTCTCTCAGGGCTGCGACTAAATTCATCTGTTGCATTTACCGGTCACCTTCTGACAACAACTTTGTCCAGCTCTTTGACTACCTTTCTGAAAAAATCGACCATCTGATTTCTGAATATCCTTCCTCCGAGGTCACCATTATTGGTGACTTCAATGTCCATAATAAGGAATGGCTAGGATCTTCCAAAACCGATCCACAAGGGAGCGCAGCGGAGGCCTTTGCAGTCAGCAATTCTTGAGCCAATATGGTTCAGCAACCTACCTACTTTCCTCGCATCCCAACACACAGCTCAAATCCCTTGGATCTCCTTCTTACTACAAAACCTGAATGCTACATGATATCAGTCACCGCCCCCCTTGGTCGTTCAGACCACGGCATGGTCACTGCTACCTGCACAATGCAACCCGAGGTCACACAATCATCACACCCACGTATCGTTTGGCACTACAACTCCGCAAACTGGGACGAAATGCGGGATTACTTTTCCTCATTTCCATGGGCGTCTGTCTGCTTCTCTCATCCTGACCCCTCTGATATCTCACAAAACGTAACCGAAATTATCCAAGCTGACATGGAATTATTTATTCCACGTACACAGAAAACCTCTTCAGCCACTCAAAAGCCCTGGTTCTCTAAATCCTGCGACAAGGCCAGACTTGAAAAGGTCAAAGCTCACAAAACGCTTCTACACAATCCCAGTCAAGAAAACCGTCAAGCATTTAACGACGCAAGAAACCGCTATATCCGCATTCTTCCTGAGGCAAAAAACTCGTTTAATAACCTCACCAAAAACAAAGTCCTCTTAAGCTCCAACGGCAGCAAACCCTCCTGGACTCTTGCTAAATCTATTGGGAATAATTTCTGCAAGAGCACGTTCCCACCTCTTGTCTCAGGGGACGAAATTGTTTCTACCGCCCTGGGCAAGGCTGAACTTTTTGCCTTGTTATTTGCTGCCAATTCTACTCTCAACCACCAACAGTCCCCAATGTCGCACACAAAATGACGGATATCATTTTCAAAACTAAAAAGGTACGAAAGATGCTCTCTTCTCTTAATACCAAGAAAGCCTCTGGCCTTGACGATATCCCAGCAATTGTTCTCAAAAAATGCGCACCAAAAACTTGCTCTGGTCCTGACTCGTCTGTTTCAGACATCTTACAATAGAGGCATATTCCCTAGTAACTGGAAAACTGCTCGAGTACAACCCGTCCCCAAGAAAGGATCCAAAGCGCTTTCTAGCAACTACAGGCCTATTTCTCTCCTTTCAGTCGTCTCTTAAGTGATGGAAAAGTATATAAACACCGAATTACTAAAATTTCTCGAAAAACAGTCTAATTCACGATAGGCAGTATGGATTCCGCCAGCGCAGATCAACTGCCGACCTCCTTTCCTCTGTCACCCATTCTTGGTACAAGTCTATGGAACTACACGGTGAATCGCAGATTGTCGCTCTAGATATATCCAAAGCATTCGACCAGGTCTGGCACGCAGCGCTGCTTAATAAACTCCCGGCCTATGGCCTACCACCAAAACTCTGTACCCGGACAGCAAATTTCCTCTCCAACCGGAGCATTTCTGTTGTCGTGGATGGCCGTTCCTCTAAACTATATCCAATTAGTGCAGGAGTTCCTCAAGGTTCAGTTTTAGCCCTTACTTTGTTTCTTCTCCACATCAATGACCTCCTCTCTAGCACATCCAACCCAATTCACAGTTACGCGGACGACAGCACCCTTCACTCAAATATACAATATCCTAAGCCTGTTTCTTTAGCCCAACTAGATGAGGATCGCAGACTCATGGAGGATTCTGTCTCCGTGGATCTCCAAAGAATATTAGACTGGGGAAGTAGAAATCTTGTACAATTCAACCCCACCAAAACTCAGTCTTGCTGTCTTACTCATAAGAGATACACCAGCCCTAGACCCATCACAATGAACAACCAAGTTATCCAAAGTAATGAGTCCTTTTCACTTGTTGGCATTTCTGTGGATCGAGGTCTCAATTGGCACCAACATGTCACATCAATTGCAGAATCGGCTGCTAAGAAATTAGGCTTCCTCTTCCGGGCTCGCAAATACTTTTCACCAGCTAATCTCTATACCTTATATACTTCACAAATAAGGCCAAACCTCGAATACTGCTCCCACATCTGGGGTGCCGCTGCCGCTTCTACACTCGCTATCCTGGACTCCATTAAGAAGAGAGCTATATGTCTCATCGGTGACCCTACACTCACCCAAAGGCTGCCACCGCTTGCACACAGACGTGCCGCTGGTGACCTCTCTCTCTTTTATAGATATCTGCACGGGCAGTGCTCAGAGGAGCTTTCTTCCATAGTTACTCCACCTGCTGCCCCCAACAGATCTACCAGGGGAATAGAGCGAATGCACCCTTTTACTGTCCAGGTCTCCAGACATAGAACATCTTGTTATGCCCGCTCTTTTGTCCCGAGGACTTCCAAGTTATGGAATTCTTTGCCGGCACATGTTTTTCCTTCTCCTCCGAACCTCCAAACCTTCAAGTCCAGAATTAACAAGTTGCCCCTTTCCTCCTTGTCGACACCCACGGTACGATAGTATTTAGGCAGTAAGCCCTCGTGGTGTGTTGTCGAAATTTCGTTTTTTGTCAGAAAGAAATATGAAAATTAAAGTTTTCCTTATATAGGCGTTATGTATGTATATTGATCTTTCAGAAAACTACAAATATATATCTTGGCCCGTTGGGCATTTTTTCTTAGCTAAACTGCATGGCGCTCAACGTGTGAAATGATTAAGAATATCATTTTTGATACAAAATCAAGGACATCAGAAAAAAAGACATATTACTAATTACAAAGATTTATTTATAAAACAGAATTTAACGTTTTCCACCTACTCTAGGCGCAGCTTTCTGCATGTTCCTTGCAGCTTTCTGTTTCTGAACAGGTTTTGCCTTGGCAGGCTGGGTCACCTTCTTGGCTGCTTTAGTGGTTTTCTTTTGCTCTTTGGCAGCTCTGCAAAAAATATATTAAAATTAATTAATGTTTAAAAACTCTGGACGCAGCAAATGCATTATGGAAGTGAATTTTCATAAAATGTTTTTGATAGCAAATATGTATTTTTTTATGAAAGCAGATATCAAATTTGGATACCAGTATAACCTACATTATAGTAGAAACAATGCACCATATCTCATCAAAATAACTTGAAAATGTACAAAAAGTTTCCGAAATTAAATTTAAAATGTTCCTGAAAAAACTGGTTTCCTAGCCAACGAATCTTAAGTTAATAGCCAATTAAGTTATTGAAATTTAAAGCATTTAATAAAAATTCACTACCAAATATGTGCGAATGGTCTGACGACGGCAGCCATAAAACAAGACAACACACACAAAATTCGCTATCAAAACGCACTCGCCGCGATCCGAATTTCTTTTCTCACAAACATTTATTATATTTCGATGAAAAATGCAAAAATGCATAAGAGATGTTCGATTTAAAAATTATATATATATATATATATATATATATATATATATATATATATATATATATATATATATATATATATATATATATATATATATATATATATATATATATATATATATATATATATATATATATATATATATATATATGTGGTGGCTCGTCAGATGATGCAGGTGAAGTGCTGCTTCACGTATATTTTTCGGTAAAGCCTTTTATTCAAAATCAACCATAATTTTAATTTTTTTATTGTCAAATTCACTTGATACTCCTTAAAAATTTTAGTTACGTCGCAGCAGTTGATAATGTTTTTATGGTATTAAACGAAACAATATAATTTGCAACCTCCTGATCTCCGGAACTGAATGTTATGCATGCCCCAATACGCAGCGTATTACATGTTACAGGCTACTGCAGAGCAACTGAACTTAAGACTGACGCAGATTGCTTTATACACAAATGCTGCCTCGCTTTATTAAGGTAGGCGCATACTATTCACACTGTATAGAACGGACGGAACTGACGGATCACATTTTTGTTTGCTATCCTATATAATAACATTGCGTATCGCATATCATTCTCACCGGAAGGTTCGCATCAACGGAATTGCGATACAACATCGTCCAGAGACCAACAAATCCGTCTGAATCGATGTGTGTTGATGAGTCATTTGCATTTCCGCACACTACGCGACCTGTACCAACACGCAAAACGCATCTGCTAACTACAGTTTCTGATTTCATACAGAATTATGAAGAATTATACAGTCTAAAACATCCTCATTAGTCCAATTTACAGAGGAGGCAAGACATGTGGGAAGAGATCAGAAAAATAATGAAGCAGTCGGGTAATTAAAATGTAATTTTTATAAATTGCCCAAAAGATGTATTCTTCTTCTGTAGAGTCAAACTTAGAGTATCTATTAATTAAGAGAACTCTCGCAAGTCATTCTAAAATAGTTAAAGAACTTCGCATCATCTTCTAGAAGTTGATTGCATAATGTATGAAATTCACCATGTAACTGTCTACCCATATTTATTGGATGGACAGAAAAACGCTTTTACGTTTTCTGCATTGCTGGTCTCTTTCTTCTTCTTCCAGCAGAGCTGCTAATAAAAACAAATCTTATATATATACCAGATATTTTTATTTTATTACACTACCACAAAATTGAAATCCGTTCCGGAACAAAAGATTGCGAATAGTATGTGATGTAGCCAAATAAAATCCGTTCCGTCCATGCCATGCAGTGCGAATAATATGCGCCTACCTTTATAGTTTGCATGCAATGGTTGTCATGACAAAGTCACAAACGCCGTTGTGTTTTTTCTTCCTCCCTCAGGGCTCGTCCGCGGCCTCGCCACCCCGACAGCACCGCAACGCCACACACGCCGTTGTGTTGGTGACTTATAAAGATAAAGTGATGCAGAGTTTGCAGGCTGCTTCAAAGTGCAGTGTGCAGTCCCGTTGTTCATTTAGTGGCGCCCCCTATTGATACGACCCTAAATATTTTAAATAAAAAAGTATAATACGCTGCTGCTTTTTCTAAAAATAAATGTCATTTTCACATTGCTACTTATTTTGAAAAAAAGAAAAAAAAAACAAATCTTGAATTTTTTTCATTACTTTCATTCAGCGTTTTTATGGAAGGAAAACAAAAACGATTTTCTTTTACATATTGGGGAACTTTTTCATTATTTATTGAACTAAAAAAACATCACCCAATAACTAATTTAAATTAAAAACCAGCAGAACTGAATTAAGTATCGTACATATTAATTGGCTGTTGACAAATTAATACACCTAATTCACCCCCACCAAGTTTCATAAAAATATTCAATGTTCTGAGTGATGCAAAGAAAAACAAAAAAATATATTTGTTTTTTATCACTGTATCTCAGACACAAACACCCTATATATATATATATATATATATATATATATATATATATATATATATATATATATATATATATATATATATATATATATATATATATATATATATATAAAATTTGTTTGTTGTACTTTTTGTGATTTTTTATTTGGTTACGTGGACTGCAGTTTCAAACTGTCCCGGTTCAGCAGCACGCTACTACTATAATGAACCGGGACAGTTTTCCAGTTACTAGTGAATATGCCTCTATTGTAAGATGTCTGAAACAGACGAATCAGGACAGGAGCAGGTTCTGGTACGCATTTTTTGAGAACAATTGCTGGGATCTCGTCAAGGCCAGGGGCTTTCCTGGTATTAAGAGAAGAAAGAATCTTTCGTACCTTTTTAGTTTTGAAAATGATAACAGTCATTTTATGTGCGACCTTGGGGACTGTTGGTGGTTGAACATTTGGAGGTGGGTTGAGAGTAGAATTGCCGACGAACGAAGCAAAAAGTTCAGCCTTGCCCATCGCAGTAGAAACAATTTCATCCATTGAGACAAAAGGTGGGAACGTGCTCTTGCAGAAATTATTCCCAATAGATTTAGCAAGAGTCCAAAAGGGTTTGCTATCGTTGGAGCTTAAGAGGACTTTGGTTTTTGATGTGGTTATTAAACAAGTTTTTTGCCTCAGAAAGAATGCGACCTGGCGGTTTCTTGTGTCATTAAATGCTTGACGGTTTTCTTGACTGGGATTGTGTAGAAGCGTTTTGTGAGCTTTGACCTTTTCAAGTCTGGCCTTGTCACAGGATTTAGAGAACCAGGGATTTTGAGTGGCTGCAGAGGTTTTCTGTGTACGTGGAATAAATCATTCCATGCCAACTTGGATAATTTCGGTGATGTTTTGTGAGATATCAGAGGGGTCAGGATGAGAGAAGCAGACAGATGCCCATGGAAATGAGGAAAAGTAATCCCACATTTCTTCCCAGTTCACGGAGTTGTAGTGCCAAACGATATGTGGGTGTAATGATTGTGTCGCCTCGGGTTGCATTGCACAGGAAGCAGTGACCATGCCATGGTTTGAGCGACCAAGGGGGGCGGTGAATGATGTCTTATAGCATTCAAGTTTTATAGTAAAAAGGAGATCCAAGGGATTTGAACTGTGTGTTGGGATACGAGGAAAGTAAGTAGGTTGCTGAACCATATTGGCTAAAGAATTGCTGACTGCAAAGGCCTTGGCTGCTCTTCCTTGTGGATCGGTTAATACTTATGTTATAAAAATATTTTACGTCAATATTTTATATTTACATAATATATGCATTACAATTAAATTGGTGGATTTTCAAATGAAAATTTAATTCATATAAGATAGATTTTTAAAACTAGTTTTCAATAAATTCAACTAAAAAATTATTTGATATATTAAATTTTTTTTATTTCATGAAAACTTCTTTGCTGTCAATTGCTTTAATTTTTTGATAAAATTTGAATGAAATAGAAATTCAAAAGGTATGCAATTTTACTTTAAAAATGCATACATACATCATTGAGTTAATGCCAAAAGTTTCATATTAATTAAACAAATTTAAGTTAAAATCTATTCCTGACAATTATTGTTATAAAAACAGAATTTACAGTTTATGGAGTATTTCACTATTTCTTTTTATCTGTAACTTTGTGTGATAAAGTTGTAAAATCTTAATTAATAACTAAAAAAATTGTAAAATATAAAGAATTATTTCCAAATGACTTTTCGTTAATGTATTTCGAAACGACTAATTGAACTCAAGTTACAGACGGATCAAAGATTTTATTATTTTACTTTTAAAATATGTACTATTAAAATTAGCTTCGTATCAATAGAGTATCAAATAATAGCTATACGGTTATAATGTTAGTTCGTGAGTGTCAATGGAACATCCCTTATAGCTAGCGGCTGTCTACTCCACAGTGCTGGTGACGACTAGTGATGGGTCGTCATTTAACTATCTGTTATTTTTTAGCAATTGCCGAGCGGCAACAGTTACCACCTGTTATGGACATTAAAAATAACAGGTACAAAATAACGCTTTACACTACACTAGAATTCGAACTCGTATCTGTTTCTGTTCCACTGCAACTAGCTTCGAGCCTCGATGAATAATCATCAACTGTTAAATTTAATGGGATGAATGGACATGAGACTGGGAATGCTAATAACACTGAACACTTTTAATCTAGTGTGCTCGCTCTCGCTCACAGCTTTCGAAACACAGGATTGTCAGTAAGCGTACTGATAAAGATTACCGGTGAACCGAAAATCGAAAATGTAACTAGAGATCCTTCTAAGAAAGAATAAAAGCATAATGTAATAACAAATCATATGTACAGAATAAAGGCAAATTTCTTTACCGAAATTTTATGAGAGCTGCAGTATGTTGCAGTTCTTAGAATCACTCCTTTTGTAGTGTAAGTGTATAAAGCAAAGCATTTATTTGTTGAAGATAGTGCTGCCTTGCAATAAAAGTTCTAACGTCCCAAGACATGATAATTCTTGCTGTGGCATTGAAATTTAGGTAAAGACCCCTAATAAAATAAATTTGTGAGAAATGACTAGTTTATAATTCCTAAAACATCTAAGTAAGTAAATACTTAAATACTCCTTTCTAATTTCTAAAAGTTTCACTTCAGAGGGGCAGCAGATTTACGACAGGCTTATTATAATTTCTTAGCCCTTTGTCTGATATCGACAAAACTTGAGATTTATACACTACGTGAAATTGCGGAAACTCCATCAACGTTCATTAATTTTTTACCAAATTATTATTAGTGATGAATACCCAAAAAACCCTTTCATTTTTTTTTATAAAAAATTTATTGTTTTAAACATAAAACAAAAATACTTTTTATTTTAAACATTAATAGCTGCATAGTATAGTAAACAATATAATTATGTTTCAGAGAATTAGAGATATCTAAAGTTTTTGCTCTATCCACATTGTTTTATAATTATTTTTGTCCTTTTGTGTGGGTCCGGGGACTAACTAAAAGAATAGGCCCCAGGTAACTCCTGCCTGTCGTAAGAGGCGACTAATTGGGGGGCAGGTAGTAGTGGACTGTTCCTTTACGTGATAGTAAAGGAGGTACCACCCCTTAAATCAAGGGGGTGGTGATGTCCCAACGGACGTTTCCGGTTCTGGTGTATGAGTCGGTTTCCCTAACAAACAAAAATGATGATGGCTCCTCCTTGTACAAAAGATTCAGGAGATAAAATACCCCTCCATTCGGATCTCCGGGAGAGGGGTGTGCAGGGGGCGCCGGCATCACGATTTAACATATCCTTTTCGAATATATGTGGCCTAAATTCTAACCTGAACTCCATCCACCATTTCCTCCAGGCTAACAGGCCCCAACTCATCTTCCTCACTGAAACCCAAATCAGTGCCAAAACAGCCACTAATCACCTTATTTTCTCGGGGTATGAACTCCTTACTTCCTTTAGATTGCATGGAGGTGTGTGCGCATATGTCCGTAGCAATCTACCCTGCACCAGACTCCCCAATTTAGAAGCTGGAAGAAAAGACATACTTTGGATGAAACTCTCTCTCAGGGCTGCAACTAGATTTATCTGTTGCATTTACTGGTCACCTTCTGACAACAACTTTGTCCAGCTCTTAGACTACCTTTCTTAAAAAACCGACCATCTGATTTCTGAATATCCTTCCTCCGAGGTCACTATTCTTGGTGACTTCAATGTCCATAATAAGGAATGGCTAGGATCTTCAAAAACCAATCTACAAGGGAGAGCAGCGGAGGCTTTGCAGTCAGCAATTCTTTAGCCAATATGGTTCAGCAAGCTACTTACTTTCCTCGCATCTCAACACACAGCTCAAATCCCTTGGATCTCCTTTTTACTACAAAACCTGAATGCTATAAGACATCATTCCCCCCCCCCCCCCCTTGGTCGCTCAGACCATGGCGTGGTCACTGCTTCCTGTGCAATGCAACCCGAGGCGACACAATCATCACACCCACGTATCGTTTGGCACTACAACTCCGTGAACTGGGAAGAAATGTGGGATTACTTTTCCTCATTTCCATGGGCATCTGTCTGCTTCTCTCATCCTGACCCCTCTGATATCTCACAAAACATCACCGAAATTATCCAAGCTGGCATGGAATTATTTATTCCACGTACACAGAAAACCTCTTCAGCCACTAAAATGCCCTGGTTCTCTAAATCATGTAACAAGGCCAGACTTGAAAAGGTCAAAGCTCACAAAACGCTTCTACACAATCCAGTCAAGAAAACCGTCAAGCATTTAATGACACAAGAAACCGCCAGGTCGCATTCTTTCTGAGGCAAAAAACTCGTTTAATAACCACATCAAAAACCAAAGTCCTCTTAAGCTCCAACGATAGCAAACCCTTTTGGACTCTTGCTAAATCTATTGGGAATAATTTCTGCAAGAGCACGTTCCCACCTTTTGTCTCAAGGGATGAAATTGTTTCTACTGCGATGGGCAAGGCTGAACTTTTTGCTTCGTTCGTCGGCAATTCTACTCTCAACCCACCTCCAAATGTTCAACCACCAACAGTCCCCAAGGTCGCACATAAAATGACTTATCATTTTCAAAACTAAAAAGGTACGAAAGATTCTCTCTTCTCTTAATACCAGGAAAGCCCCTGGCCTTGACGAGATCCCAACAATTGTTCTCAAAAAATGCGCACCAGAACTTGCTCCTGTCCTGACTCGTCTGTTTCAGTCATCTTACAATAGAGGCATATTCCCTAGTAACTGTAAAACTGCTTGAGTACAACCCGTCCCTAAGAAAGAATCCAAAGCGCTTCCTGGCAACTACAGGCCTATTTCTCTCCTTTCAGTCGTCTCTTAAGTGACGGAAAAGTATATAAACACAGAATTACTAAAATTTCTTGAAAAACACAGTCTAATCCAGGACAGGCAGTATGGATTTCGTCAGCGCAGATCAACAGCGACCACCTTTCCTTTGTCACCCATTCTTGGAACAAATCTATGGAACAACACGGTGAATTCCAGATTCTCATTGGTGACCCTACCCTCACCCAAAAGCTGCCATCCCTTGCCGACCGACGTACTGTTAATGACCTCTCTCTCTTTTATAGATATCTGCATGGGCACTGCTCAGATGAGCTTTCTTCCATAGTTCCTCCACCTGCTGCCCCCAACAGATCTACCAAGGGAACAGAGCGAATGCACCCTTTTACTGTCCCGGTCACCAGACATAGAACATCTTGTTACGCCCGCTCTTTTGTCCCAAGGACTAACAGATGGATTAGGTGAAATCATTGGTTCGAGGGCGGTACCGTTTTGCAATAATACTAAGAATAAACATGAGTGCAGTCTCACATATGGCACGTTACCACTTAAGGGTTAATAGGCAGTTAATCATTCTCCACAATATTGCACAACTTTTTGCAATTTAATGGGCTCTCTATTTCTATATTGTTTTTTAAAATCCCTAGGTGTGAATAAATTTTTTCCTTGTATATTTGAGTGCTATTATTAGACGGGAACGGTCGGCTTAACCGCAACTACATATTAACGTGATTATAATAGAATATGGCCTAAAAACAGTTGTACATATCTTAATAAAGTAAAACTGTGGTATATTTCGTAACCTTTCAATGATAAACACAAATAAAACGTTTCGATTTGCAACAAAAACGTATGTTTTTGTAGCTGAGGTTATGACTGTCGTTTCATCGACATGACAAGCGTTGTTGTCAGTTTCGAAGCTATTTACTTGATACTGGGGGGGTCAGGTCAGGCAGGCCGATGGAGCAGTAAGCACTGTCCGGCAGTGCATTCATTCAATGTGGCAACACTGCTGAAAATTGACAGTTCGAAACGTGAAATTGGTGCATTTTTTGGAATTTCATTTCTCAATTATTCTGTTATTTCTGGTTTTTCCGTAATTTTTTTTCCAGATTATAAATCTACGTTACGCACTTTCTTGTGGTGTGCGCCGTTTTACTAGATTCCAGTTGCAGTTAAGTCGACCGTCCCCTTATTAGACTCTAATCATGTTTAATAATGACAATAAATGATAAGGATGGCTGCATCAACTTCATTTTAGAAGTAACTGCGTGTGCAAATCAACTTTCTGTTTTTTAGGGTTAATTAGACAAGCAACAGACCATTGACCATGTTCTGTAATTTACTGTTAATTAGACAAGTAACAGACCATTGACCATGTTCTGTAAACCCGGTCAGCTTAGTGAAACCAAGCATTTCTTTAATCTTAATGTTAACTGTTAAACTAACAAAACACTACAGGCATTACCTGATTGCTTGCTCCCTTTGAGCTTTCCTTACTTCCGGCCGTTGGTTTCTTTTGGCCAGGATGTCGTTTAAGCTAGCGCCAACAATAGCGCGCTGGAATTTCTGCGCTCTCCGTGTGCGCTTTTTGGCAGTTTCTTCCTCCTGTCCTTTTTTGTGTTTACGCCTGTACAACACCGTCCAGGTGACTTTTCTTGGATTGCGCTTCATCAAGTGAGCGCGTTCACATTTGGAGTTGAGGAAAGTGAAATTCTGAAACATTTGTAGGTTATATTATTAAACATGTATTCGAGCATTCTTATATTTTGCGATCCAAAAAAGTGAAATGTTATTATGATAAATAATTATCTAAATTGGAACAGCATTAGGTTTATTACCTTTCCATCAACTTTGACCATCGTTTTCCCATGGCCGGGGTAGATTTTGTAGCCACTATACGCACACAAACCGATCCTAAAAACAAAAATATGTTCTTAATAAACAGTAATCGTTCATATAAATGCAAATAAAAATCTACGATTTTATTTATAATAATGGATGAAAATAATAAAAACAGAAAAATGATAACTTACTTCATCTTGAAGCGTTGATCTTCTGTCTTCGGTCGACAAACGTCAAATGAGAAACGCCAAACGTCAATTTTACAAAAGAGTATATTTTTGACAGCAAAATTTTGATATAATAGAGTTTCCTCAATAATAATGTATGATTATTGTATTGCTTGTAACCATAGACAACTTGCTGTCTGGACTTAGGATGATAGAAGAGTAGGGGGATAAAATCTTTGACTATATATCAGAGAATAGACTCGGCACACAGCCAAATTGTTTGAAGCCAACATTCAAGGGACTTTATGTTTACATCGGTCCTTTGCTCTGATTGGGTGGTGGCTCAAGCGTTGCCGCTATGTGTAAATTCATCCTTAAATCGCCGAATATGATGACAAGTTGAGAATGATAACTTTATTACTTTTCTGTTACTTAAGACATTACGCTTACATTAGGGCTTATTTATGAATGTAAAGATTTACTAACGTTATATTCCTTGGTTTCTTCCTTCTTTATGTAAATATAACCAGAAAACTCAATTTAAAATCTTCATCTTGCTGCATGTGAAGTATCTAGATTTGTATTAATCCACAGTTGTGACTTGTATTTGTCTGTGAATAGTATGCAAGTATACTGAGAATGTATTTTTGTGTTACCTTGATTTGCAATAAAGGTTTTCAGTTTGGTTTTTGCAAAATGATGAAAAAGTATATTGCTTGTAGAAGATTACCTAGGGATGTGACAACGGTGTCTCTTTATGCCTAAGTACATTGCTGATTGCGATTTTCAGTGGCGGCACGTCAGTTTGGCACTATTTTTAGATTTTCATCTACTAAAGAAACGAGAGAAACATGGTGCGCTGCCTTAAATATAAAATCGGATACGCTGTCGAAATATTCTTATTTATATTCACAGCATTTTAATAAAGACTTTTATTATTTACCCAAGTGGAAGAAGGGTATTAAAAACGCAGCGTCTCCATCAGTTTTAGGTTCTCCAGTGCCTTCTACTTCTGGCATGAAAGCTCTTGCTCATGCGGAAAGAAGGTGAAGAATTCTTTTTAGCTTCCTATTTTGTAAACCTTTATTATTGTTAAAATTAATAAACTACCCGATAAAAATTGCAGTCATAGTGTTGAAGAAAGTAGAGATAAATCATCGTTATCATCAACTCTCACTGCCTTGGAACTATCATGTTCAACAGGTGCGGCACTTGGCAGCCTTCCTGAATTAACACCAAAAGCTAACATTACTCCAGGTCAAAAGTAAGTTAATATGCCTGGACTTAGAATTGAGGGAAAAATATTAGAAACCATTTTTAAAAATTATACTCCGTTCACTGACAACTTACCAAATATCGTCCATTTTTTAGGAAAAAACTTCGTTATTTTGTAGATATTTCCAGTTTATCAGAAACTCCAAAAACATCTTTAAAACATGGTCTATTGCTAAACGAGTAATAAAAAAACAAAAGAGGAAAATAAATATATTGCGCCAACAGAAAAGACGTCTTAATAGTTTTTGACAGGAAATCGCTGATTGAGCAATTTAAAAGTCGTATTGCTTTTACGGAAAATACATAAACATTCCTGAACGTCTCACTTTTGAGTGTTATTGAATTTATATCATTGCTTGTAATATTTTAGGCCTCTTTACGCACACAAATAGATCTGATTAAACAGCTTTTAAAATGTCCATAACGGAACTATTCACCAGACGTAAGGTCGTTTGCTATAACCCTACATTTTTATTCAAACAAAGCTTATGAAATTTACGAAATCTTTGCCATATCCTCGAACAATTTCTAAGTTGTTCCCGGATTCTGCAAAGATAGCGGTTTAGGATTCAAAAAGAAGAGAAGCAGCTGAAAAAGGTCGCAAAGTACTTAACAACCTAGTTATCGACGAGATGTTCATAAGACGTCAAATTAAGTGAACAGGAAAAAAGTTTTGTGGTAACGTATATATTGGCGTGGATATGAATAATTCAAACGAGCTTCCAGAGGCCAAAGAAGTTTTGCTTTTCTTATTAGTTGCTTTAAATGACCACTGGAAAGTTCCGGTGGGTTATTTCTCCCTAGCTGGTATTTCTCGTGAAGAAAAAGCAAGCCTATTAACGCGGGCTTAAGGTTTTATCCATCAAGCAAGAATAGTCGTTACTTCCGTAGCTTTGGATTGATCAGCTGAAAATATAAGCATGGTTAAATGTTTGGGAGCAAATTTAGATACATTTATTCAGGAAGATTTAAGGGCTTATTTGCCGCATCCAGTAACCCATGAAAATGTATATATTTTCCTAGATGCTTGCCACATGATGAAATTAATAAGAAATTATCCGGCAAGTTGTAGATTTATAAAACATGGCAGCAGACAAATCAGGTGGTCATTTCTAGAAAAACTGGTAGAGCTGCAAGATATTGAACGTTTTTTCCTAATTTTATTAATCGCTTGTGACGAGATCACAACATTACAACATTGAGACTTTCTAACATTTTATTCGAGAAATCATTTCTATAAAAATTCACTACCATAACGCACTTGCTGCGTCCAGACTTTTTAGTTAATAGTATACTTAAATAATGTATAGGTAGCTAAACATCTTTTAAATTTTATTTTATTATTTTAATCGTATTTATGAAAATTTCAATCCTAATTCTCGAGACGCCTATGGTGTCGAGAACCGTGTAAACAAACCTTTTAGCCAATGTTGGTTTCAAACATTACAACGCATCGCATTGGGAGATGCCTGGTCTATCCGTAGGTAGATAGTTAAAGGATAAAATAACGCAGTTCGTTGATGCGGTAAATTGAAGCCCCGAGAGGACGGTAACTAACATAATTTTGCATGTATGGAACCCGCAAAGTACGCTCCATATTTTGCAGCCCGTATTTGGAGATTTTGCAAACAAGGCGAAATAATTTAAATAATAATGCAGAAGATATGCCCATTATTAATTACTTAAAATTCACACATATGTGTGTGTGTGTGTTTTGTTTCTTTAACGCCGGCCTCTTTCCGCGACTATGGCCAATCACCGACGCCAGGGAGCAGTTTAAACTCACTATACTGGAAATTTTGCCGATCCCCTGTCTTTCTGTAAGGAGGGTAGAGATCTTTGATGTGCCCAACATCGCATGGACACTGGACCGACGGCTTTACGCCTCCTCCGAAGGGAGGAACGTGCCGACATTCAACTTGCTCAAATCCAATGCCAGAACCTCGGTTGATGTTAATGTTACAGTTTGTACTGAAAAAGTGAAAGGAGTACCCTGGGATCGAACCTAGTACTTTTCGGTTCAGTGGCACACGTTCTTACCACTGAACCACCGAGGTTCTTCCAAAAATTCACATATAACTCGTTGGATAATACAAAAAGTTGCAAAACAACACAGTCACAGTAAACATACAAGATACAACACTGGCGCGTACAAATATGGCGACCGTGCGGCTTCACTGTATGCAAGATAGGTTACCTCGCTACTTTTCTATCCTCCTAGGCCTGGACAGAAACATTAAGGTTTTCACCCAAGATCTATAAAACTTACTTAATAGATCTTGGTTTTCATCAAGCTACAGCAGCTAAGAGTTGAATTGTTATGTCAAAAAATGTCAAAAAATGTTAACACAACAATTCAACTGTTTGGAGCTGCTGGCGCCTGGTAAAGTCATCCAGGTGAGTTTTTATGCATACATGTTTTTAGTGAATGTTTATTAAAAAAAATCGCTTTAAACGCATATGCAGGACAGTATGTGATGTACTGATATTCACATACTGTCGCCAAACTCAGATACCAGTGGCGGCTCGTCAGATGACGCGGGTGAAGCGCTGCTTCACCTGTATTTTTCGGTTAAGCTAAATTTTTTCATTAAAAATCCACCATAATTTTTTTTCAAATTCATTGAGTACAACCACATTAAAATGTCTAGTTACGTTGCGCCGCAGTTGATAATGTATTTTTACAGTATTTTATGGTACGATATAATTTGCAAGCCCTTGATTCCCGAATTAAATGTTATACATTATGCCCCAAGGCGAAGCGTACTACCACAGCATGAGAAGACTATGCTGTGGTATAACGTGTTGCAGAGCACAGACTATTGGCAACGAGCAGCTGAGCCAGAATCCTTTATACACAAATGCTGCTTCGGTTTCTTATAGTTTTAATGAGACGATTGCCATGGCAACGGTGCCCGCGCTGTGGCCTTGGTATTTATTATGGACCACAAAAGTGATGCAGAGTTCTGAGCCTGCTTCACATCTTAGCTTACGTCGTTTATTTAGATTTAATCGGATAGTCAGACGTGTACTCTTATTTTTACTATGTTGTCGTTAAATGATCCGGTATGTGTCACATTTAGAAACTTTGAAAAGCTGGATTTTTCATGTTTCTTTTTGGTAAGTGGAATTGATTTTTTTTAAACATTTCAACAACACACCACGAGGGCTTACAGCCTAAATACTATCGTACCGCGGGTGTCGACAAGGAGGAAAGAGGCAACTTGTTAATTCTGGACTTGAAAGTTTGGAGGTTCGGAGGAGAAGGAAAAACATGTGCCGGCAAGGTATTCCACAACTTGGAAGTCCTCGGGACAGAAGAGCGGGCATAACAAGATGTTCTATGTCTGGTGACCTGGACAGTAAAAGGGTGCATTCGGTCTGTTCTCCTAGTAGATCTGTTGGGGGCAGCAGGTGGAGAAACTATGGAAGAGAGCTCCCCTGAGCAGTGCCCGTGCATATATCTATAAAAGAAAGAGAGATAGAGAGAGAGATACAGAGAGGTCACCAACGGCACGTCGGTGGGCAAGATATGGCAGCCTTTGGGTGAGGATAGGGTCACCGATGAGACGTATAACTCCCTTCTGAATGGAGTCCAGGATAGCGAGTGTAGAAGCGGCAGCGGCACCCCAGATGTGGGAGCAGTATTCGAGGTTTGGCCTTATTTGTGAAGTATATAAGGTATAGAGATTAGCTGGTGAAAAGTATTTGCGAACCCGGAAGAGGAAACCTAATTTCTTAGCAGCCGCTTCCGCAATTGAAGTGACATGTTGGTGCCAACTGAGGTTTCGATCCACAGAAATGCCAACAAGTGAAAAGGACTCATTACTTTGAATAACTTGGTTGTTCATTGTGATGGGTCTAGGGCTGGTGTATCTATTATGAGATAGAAGGGAAGACTGGGATTTGGTGGAGTTGAATTGTACAAGAATTCTACATTCCCAGTCTAATATTTTTTGGAGATCCACGGAGACAGAACCCTCATGAGTCTGTGATCCTCAACTAGTTGGGCTAAAGAGACAGGCTTAGAATATTGTATATTTGAGTGGAGGGTGCTGTCATCCGCGTAACAGTGAACTAGGTCGGATGTGCTAGAGATGATGTCATTGATGTGGAGAGGAAACAAAGTAGGGGCTAAAGCTTAACCTTGAATGAATCCTGCATTAATTGGATACAGTTTAGAGGAATGGCTATCCACGACAACAGAAATGCTCCGGTTGGAGAGGAAATTTGCTGGCCAGGTACAGAGTTTTGGTGGTAGGCCATAGGCGGGAAGTTTATTATCACAACTTGAGAAGTACGCTAACTAGAGAATCTATTTTAAACGTATATTATGCATATGTACATAGCATACTGAGTTATAATGTTATGGTATGGGGTCAATCGGCTGACATAAATTGAGTTTTTATATCTCAGAAGAGGATTATCAGGTTAATTTTTAACTTAAAACCAACAGAAAGTTGCAGAGAGACCTGTAAGGCAAATCGGTTACTCACAGTGTATGACATTTATTTGTTTAAACTGTTAAAATACATACATACTAATGTTGGCAAATACACAAAAAATAGTGACATTCATTATTATAAGACGAGGCAGAGCAATAAATTGCATTTGTCAGTATTTTCATTCGTGTATATAAAAAAGTCACCATTGTACACTGGAAAGTTAATTTACAACAGCTTGCCTAAGGATCTGAAACCAGAGAGGGAAGATAAACAATTTGGTAAAAGATTAAGAGATATATTGGTCGATAAGTGTTTATACAGCATTGGGGAATTTACTTAGCTTGCTAGTGTGTTAGCGTGTGTATGTGTGCTGGCATGTCTCTGTGTGCATGTGTGTGGAGGAAGGTGTGTATGCTTCGAGATGAAAGAGTGTAGCATGCTTGCCTCTGCGCTGCTGTATTGGAGTTCTGACACAGACTTTGGGTGCTCCATAGGCTGTCATATGCTCATCCATGTATTTTGCAGTTTTGTGTGGTTTGTTTTGATTTTTATATGTATGTGGTATTATATTGTATCTATTGTCTGGAACTTTTGTAAATGACTTACCATATGTACGGATTACTGTACCTCAAATGGTGAATAAAGATAATAATAAATAACAATAATAATTAAGCAGCGCTGCGTGTCAGACCTGGTTGTATGCTTTGGATATGTCTAGAGCGGCAATTCGGAATTCACCGTGTAGTTCCATAGACTTGTTCCAAGAATGGGTGTCAAAGGAAAGGAGGTCGGCAGTTGATCTGCGCTAACGGAATCCATACTGCCTGTCGTGGATTAGACTGTGTTATTCAAGAAATTTTAGTAGTTCGGTGTTTATATACTTTTCAATTACATTAGAGACGACTAAAAGGAGAGAAATAGGCCTGTAGTTGCTAGGAAGCGCTTTGGATCCTTTCTTGGGAACGGGTTGTACTCGAGCAGTTTTCCAGTTACTTGGGAATATGCCTCTATTGTAAGATGTCTGAAACAGACGAGTCAGGACAGGAACAAGTTCTGGTGCGCATTTTTTGAGAACAATTGCTGGGATCTCGTCAAGGCCATAGGCTTTTCTGGTATTAAGAGAAGAGAGCATCTTTCGTACCTTTTTAGTTTTGAAAATGATATCCGTCATTTTATGCGCGACATTGGGGACTGTTGGTGGTTGAATATTTGGAGATGGGTTGAGAGTAGAATTGCCGGCGAACAACGAGACAAAAAGTTCAGCCTTGCCCAGGGCGGTAGAAACAATTTCATCCCCTGAAACAAGAGGTGAGAATGTGCTCTTACAGAAGTTATTCCCAATAGATTTAGCAAGACTCCAGAAGGGTTTGCTGCCGTTGGAGCTTGAGAGGACTTTGTTTTTGATGTGGTTATTAAACGAGTTTTTTGCCGCAGAAAGAATACGGGCATAGCGGTTTCTTGCGTCGTTAAATGCTTGACGGTTTTCTTGACTGGGATTGTGAAGAAGCGTTTTGTGAGCTTTGAGCTTTTCAAGTTTGGCCATGTCACAGGATTTAGAGAACCAGGGCGTTTGAGTGGCTGAAGAGGTTTTATGTGTACGTGGAATAAATAATTCCACGCCAGCTTGGATAATTTCGGTGACGTTTTGTGAGATATCAGAGGGGTCACGATGAGAGAAGCAGACAGACGCCTATGGAAATGAGGAAAATTAATCCTGCATTTCGTCCCAGTTCGCGTAGTTGTAGTGCCAAACGATACGTGGGTGTGATGACTGTGTGACCTCGCGTTGCATTGTGCAAAAAGCAGTGACCATGTCGTGGTCTGAGCGACCAAGGGGGGCGGTGACTGATGTCTTATAGCATTCAGGTTTTGAAGTAAGAACGAGATCCAAAGGATTTGAGCTGTGTGCTGGGATGCGGGGAAAGTAAGTAGGTTGCTGAACCATATTGGCTAAAGAATTGTTGACTGCAAAGGCCTCCGCTTCTCTCCCTTGTGGATCGGTTTTTGAAAATCCTAGCCATTCCTTATTATGGACATTGAAGTCACCAAGAATAGTGACCTCGGGGGAAGGATATTCAGAAATCAGTTGGTCGGTTTTTTCAGAAAGGTAGTCAAAAAGCTGGACATAGTTGTTGTCAGAAGGTGACCGGTAAATGCAACAGATAAATCTAGTTGCAGCCCTGAGAGAGAGTTTCGTCCAAAGTATGTCTTTTCTTCCAGCTTCTAAATTGGGGAGTCTGGTGCAGGGTAGATTGCTACGGACATATGCGCACACACCTCCATGCAATCTAAAGGAAGTAAGGAGTTCATACCCCGGGAAATTAAGGTGATTAGTGGCTGTTTTGGCACTGATTTGGGTTTCGGTGAGAAAGAGGAGTTGGGGCTTATTAGCCTGGAGGAAATGGTGGACGGAGTTCAGGTTAGAATTTAGGCCAGATATATTCGAGAAGGATATGTTAGATCTTGATGCCGGCGCCTTCTGCACACTCCTCTCCCGAAGATCCGAATGGGGGGGTATTTTATCTCCGGAATCTTTTGTACAAGGATCATTTTTGTTTATAAGGGAAACCGACTCATACACCAGAACCGGAAACGTCCATTGGGATTTCACCAGCCCCTTGATGTAACGGGTGGTACCTCCTCGGGCGTGAATAATCCTTTATTATCACGTGAAGGAAAAGTACATTACCACCTGCCAATTTGTTTATTATCACATCTAAAAGGAAAATTTGCAAATAAAAAAATATTTGATATAACATTTCAAGTTATAAAAATGTTCGTGGCGCAGCAAGTGCATTATGGTAGTGAATTTTCATAAGAATAATATAATATAATAATAATATTTTAGTGATTTAGCCTTATATTAAAAGTTATAAAACATTACTCTATTTAATTGGGAACCGTAAAAAATAGAGTAAAAAAGAGCAAGCAAAAGTATAATTTCTAACATAAATATTTATACAGTCATTTGGATACAAAACTCAAACAAAACGATTGATAAACAGGAAATATACTCAACAAAAAATACACCAGAAAGCTGAACATAAAAAAATTCCCGTCGTTCATGCACTGAGGATGATTGTATGCATGCAGAAAGAGAAGAACCCCCAGGAGGAAGATGGTTTCTGCCCCCCACCCAAAGACACGGGGGGGGGGGGGGCTCCTTCTCTTTGTGCATGCATACAACTACTTTCAAAGCATAAAGCAGCACAAGAAAAGTGTCTTGTGAGCAACCCCGAAGAAAGTTATTGAATCTGGGCGAATATGGGTGGTGTGCGGGGTACATAGGGTTTAAAGGAGGTATTGCTGCAAAATGTGAAAAACGCATCTTTTCAAAGTCCGACTAATTAGTTTTTTAGCATTTTCCGCTCATATTTACTCCCCGCCCAGGACCCTTATTCATTTTTGGTCCCTATTAACTTTCTTGGGGGTTGTTTGCAACAAATTTGCCATGTGGTTTGTGCATCTAAGGAGGGTTCTAAGCATTTTTATGAAAAAAAAGTCTAAAAACCCTCCGTGTAGTAAACTGTTTATTTGCCGAAATTACATTCCACTTCGTCATCTATAATGCATTTTTTAGATAATATCGAATACAGCACTAAAGTAAATAAATCCACTTGCTGTTTCACTTCTTTTTTATTTTTATGTTACATATATATGCACAATCTAAGTAAGTACAATAAAAGGGAGCCCTTAATTAGCATATTAGCATTGGGGCTACACAAACTTAAAAGCAGAGAAGACACAAATATCAAAGATAGATATAGAAAATGCTACCCAAAGTCACACTTATTAGCACACTAATGAGGAGATTTATATATATATATATATATATATATATATATATATATATATATATATATATATATATATATATATATATATATATATATATATATCCAGAATTTATTAAAACTCGACGTTTCGGCTCCGTAAGGCCTGGGGTTGAACACAGTGAGACTTTAGAGACGATCTTCAGCGAGATTTGGGGAGTAAGCAGATTGAGGCCCCGTAATCGATCTACAACAACCCAACCCACCTTTGTCCAAGGCTCTAAGGAGTAGGCAGATTGATGTTTTGTGTGGTTAACAAAACCAATTGAATATTATATACCATGGTTAAGTTTTATTGTCGCAAAAATGTCAAGAAGAAGCAGACAAAATATTTTGAAAATTTTATAATTTTTCTTCTTGAAACGTCAAAGTCGCGATTTGAAACGTCAAAATTTGCCATTTTCAGACAACGAATTTAAAGCAAATACGGATTATATCGAAATTAATAAGTGTGTTTTACAAAGCCTTAAGTTTCAGCTTCAACCATCACTGTCCTTCATTTTACTAAAATATTTTCGGAAAATCCAATTCAATAGACCCTCCTTCTGATGCTTCGGCAGTAGTTTATGGTTTAATAGTCTATATTTTAGCAAATTTTCATAGAAAAAATTCGTTAATAAGAAGACCGCGACTTATGAATTTTAAAAAGATTTCTTCAAATGAGCGCGAACTAGACCCCTAAAACCCATATACGGGGTCAGTTTCAGTTTTTGCCTGTTTACACATATACAGGTGACACATTTCTACGGTAAAGCGCAATATATCCGTTATTATACAAGATATGAGGAAAAAGTATATACGTTAATTAGAGGGTGTCTTGAGCTGTATCTTATAACCCTATTTTGACAATTACAGGGTGGCCCATAAGTCGTTGGAGATACACGCTTTATTTTTTTAATAAAACACTCCTAATGTTATTGCGTTTTTGTATTTTCCACCAAATTATAATGCATGTTTGTAACGAAAAAAAATTTATATCGTTCATCGTTTTTGAGTTATTTCAATTGTTTTGCAACTTTTCACGTTTTTTGCACATATTTCAAACGGATATCACAAGTTGTGATTTGGCGTTTTTATCAATAGATAGCAGTGCCCCATGGAAATGACGCATTCAGAGAGCTTCTTCTTTGTAATAATAGACCAAAAAAAAATCGATCTGTCGTATACAGGTACTCTCAAATAGTGGCTGAATTTGAAAAGTTTTCGCACAAATGTTTTTGGTGTTTCCGTATAAATCATTTTTTGTAAGATTTTTGTGATATGTTGGTAATCAATAATAAATGTTTATTAAGTTATTGTTAAAAAAAAAGTTGTCGACTTTTTGGTGAAAAATAGAATTTAGTGTAACATTAATGAAAGCAATTTATGTAAAAAAAATAATCCTATTTTTTTTTCAATTTTGGTCCTAAAGCTGTTTGTGAATAACTATATCTTGTCAGGTGTGTAAGTAGCTTAAAGAGGTTCGTTGGCCAGTAAAATAGGACCAGTTTTTCTGGAACTTTTAAAGTTTATTTTCAGAGAATGTTTGTAATTTTTGAAACAACAAAGCTATTTTAATGAAATATATGGTACATTGTTAGTGCTATATAGGTTATACTATCAACCAAATGTCCTTCTTGTAAAAACAAGACATATTTTTCATTAAAAACATTTTTACGAAAATGCGCTACCATAACGCATTTGCTGCGCCCCGAACTTTATTTTTAATCTCTATTCAAAAATATAATAAAAAGTATAACATTCCATTTGAAATAACAAAGTTGCACAAGCTGATTGTATTTTTGTGACATAGCCTAGATAGGTAATCAAAAGAAAATTTTGTGTAAAGTTTTTTCAGCTAGCTCTTAGGGTAAGGGATAGATAGAGGAATTACACACTATTGGGACTCTATATATATATATATATATATATATATATATATATATATATATATATATATATATATATATATATATATACAGGGTGATTCATAAGTGGTGACCAAAAATGAAACCTCATGTTCTTTGAATAATTTTAGAGAGGGTATGTTTTATAAAAAAATTTCCTATAATGCTTCATTAAAAAGATGCAGGGTGTTGAAGTTGAATTTCAAAAAATAAAATTTTTCAATTTTTAAAAAAATAGGAAATATATTTTGCTGAAACTTCGCATGTGTAGGCTGTTATGGAAGGCGCGTATTCTACCAGAACAATTGAATCGGCTAATCCAGCAGTGGCGTGCGTACTCACATGTCATTGGTTATCCCCCAAGAAAAAAACGGGAATGCCAATGATTTTTTTTATTTTTTATTTATTTTTTGAATCTTACTTTCAATCGTGAACAAAATGACTCTCCTGATAATTTTCTGTACGACGCTTATTTGTCGAGTAAGCAATGAATCAGGTAAGTGTTTTAGAGCACAGTTCATGATTTTTAACCAGTCGTTGTTTGGTAGAAAATCGCAATGATACACTTTTATGCCACCATTGGCCTGAATACACGCACGACATCTTTTTTATATGGAAAATTTAATGTCTTGATAATTTTTTGTATGACGATTATCTTTGTTGTATTTTAGTAAGTAGTAGTCTGGTTTGCCAAAGTTGTCATTAAGTGTCACTTGACGTTTAGGTTAACAAGTTATTATTTTGAATAGGTGTAAGTGGTAAACTTTATAAAATTGCAAAATTTTCTACTCTTTTACTTCTTATAATGGAGTACACCTCAGAAGAGTATGCAGATATAATTTTTATCTACGGATATGCTGATGGAAATGCTCTAGCTGCTTGTTGGGAATATCAATGTAGGTTTCCCACTCGCCGTCAACCTACACCATGGGTTTTTTCTCGATCGTTTTCAAGACTTCGGCAGTGCGGTATTGGACAACGCCCTGACGCTAGAGCTAATGGTAGAAGACAAGATAAACTTGAAGACGAATAGAGAGTGGTGGATGCAGTGATGGATTAACCTTCTACAAGTACTCGGAGGATTGCCACGCAGTTACAATATTCTCAAAGCTTTGTTTGGAGAACTTTACATCGAGAAGTCTTACATCCATATCATCGACAGAATGTTCATTGCCTTCTACCTGGAGATAATGTGCATCGACGAGTCTTTTGTGAATGGATGTTGGAAATGAACAATTAAAATATCTTATTCCCTAATCTAATTTTCTGGTCTGACGAATCCACATTTACAAGAAATGGTATTTATAATTCTCATAATGAGCCTGGTCATTGGAAAATCCACATGGAACAAGGACTCGCACATTTCAACATAGATTTTCCATTAATTTATGGTGTGGTATTTTTAACGACTAACTGTTCATGGAAGTCCTGCCACAACGTTTTAATGGATCTTCGTAGTTAGCGCTCCTAGAAAACCGTGTAGAAAACATTCTAGATGGCATTCCACTAGCAACAAGAGGTATAATGTGGTACCAGCATGACGGTGCACCAGCGCATCATAGTCTAAACGTTGTTACATGGCTACATGAACATTATAATGAAAGATGGATTTGCAGAACTGGACCAATACATTGACCTGCAAGATCACCGCACTTAAAGCTACTTGACTTCTATCTTTGGGGTGATTTTAGGCGACTGGTCTACAGTGAACAAATAAATACACCAGAGCAGCTACAACAACTGATAAATAATGCTTTTCGTCATATACAAGCAACAAGGAATCCTCAAGACATTAAATTTTCCATATTAAAAAGATGTCGTGCGGGTATTCAGGCCAATGGAGGCATTTTTGAACATTTATTGTAATAAATAAATTACTATAAGCCTGATAAAAGTGTATCATTGCGATTTTCTACCAAACAACGACTGGTTAAAAATCATGAACTGTGCTCTAAAACACTTGATTCATTGCTTACTCGTAAAATAAGCGTCCTACAGAAAATTATCAAGAGAGTCATTTTCTTAACGAATGAAAGTAAGATTAAAAAAAAATCATTGGCATACCCGTTTTTTTCTTGAGGGATAACCAATGAAATGTGGGTACGCGCGCCACTGCTGGATTAGCCGATTCAATTGTTATGGTAGAATACGCACATTCCATAACAGCCTACACGTGCGAAGTTTCAGCAAAATATATGTACTACTTTTTAAAAAATTGGGATATTTTATTTCTTGAAATTCAACTTCAACACCTTGTATCTTTTTAATGAAGCATTATAGGAAAACATTTTATAGGACATACCCTCTCTAAAATTGTTCAAAGAACATGGGGTTTCATATTTTTGGTCACCACTTATGAATCACCTTGTATATATATATATATATATATATATATATATATATATATATATATATATATATATATATATATATATATATATATATATACACTTATTTGAAGTCTTAGCGAATCGTTCTTAAGAATAGTTTGCTAAAAATTCAAATAAAACGTTATAACTTATTAAACTTAACTGTTTTTACATAGAAAGCATTCGCATTTTGTGCCTATTAGAGAACGAGAAGATAATGTAAAAAATACAACTTTTTTCAGTTTATTTAACTGAGGCAGCAATTCCATACTTAATTTCTAAATTTACGGCTGAAAGAATAAATTTAATATCTTGTTAGTACAGCTACGGGCTAAGGCCCAAATAAACCCTGAAAGAAACCGTATTGAAATTTCCTCCGAAAGTTTACTGAATGAGAATGTAGCACTTAAAACTTATTCAATTACCTGTTTATTTGGTTCAGAAGCAAAAACCCAAGAGTCGAGAAAAATGAAAGTCAAGCTGTCGATAATTATCCCAGATTCCGTGTTCCGATAAAGCATAAAGAGATAGAAAGCTGAGAAAAAAAAAAGAATTCCCTGGCCTAAGGGCGAATCGGAAAAATATAACAGTTCCGATCCTCATCATCATAAAAGAAAGTCGAGAGACTTTCTACAAGTCCGTGTGGGTCTTTGTTTTCTCAATTGTAGAAGCGAAACAAAAACTGGAGTGTTGCCGCTGGGCTGGAGAACTTACTTGTTACTGCTAATTATGTGCTCACTGCTTTATTGTATTAATCAGCAACTGCCTTTATTAGTGCATTTTCTTTAAAAAAAATTCTTCAAATGAGCGCGATCTAGGACCCTTAGAACCCATATCCGGGGTCAGTTTCAATTTTCAAGTAAGATTTCCGCGGTCTGTAATGTAAGACATACTTGGTTCTCGGGTTAAACCGCGTCCAGAATTTATGGAAACTCGACGTTTCGGCTCCTGTTTTGGAGCCATTTTCAAGAGGTAAAGGAAATATGTAAGGACACTCTAAGGCCTCAATCTGCCTACTCCTTAGAGTGATGGACAAAGGTGGGTAAAAGAAATATGTAAGGACACTCTAAGGCCTCAATCTGCCTACTCCTTAGAGGGGTGGACAAAGGTGGGTAAAGGAAATATGTAAGGACACTCTAAGGCCTCAATCTGCATACTCCTTAGAGTGGTGGACAAAGGTGGGTAAAGGAAATATGTAAGGACACTCTAAGGCCTCAATCTGCCTACTCCTTAGAGTGGTGGACAAAGATAGGTAAAGGAAATATGTAAGGAACCTCTAAGGCCTCAATCTGCCTACTCCTTAGAGCGGTGGACAAAGGTGGGTTGGGTTGTTGTAGCTCGATTACGGGGCCACAATCTGCCTAGTCCCCAAATCTCGCCGGAGATCGTCTGTGAGGTCTCAGTGTGTTCAACCCTAGGCCTCAGAGAGATCTGGCAGTTCGTTGCAAGTCTTGTCTTATATATGTCGTTCCGTCTACCTGTTTCGTTATCAGTGAAATTAGTGGGGTCACCGTCAACTAAGTGGGGGCCTTTGGTAACGGTATTTAGAGGATGATTAAGAGGGTCACCGGCATTGGTTGAGGCAGATAATGATGCAATAAAATTGTCTGTGGAATTTATTTTCTTTTTGTGTGTTTGTAAAGAAGATATGATATGTTTCCAAGTAGTCGGAAAGCGGAGACCATCATCTCTCTTATTTAAACAATCGGGACGTTTTTCAATCTCGATTGCTTCGCGGATAATTCTTGTTTTGAAATCGTAAACCGGTGCTATTGTTTTGGCATTATCGAAGTCTATTTTGTGCCCTGTGTGAATATGATGCATGGCTAGCGCCGATGAGGGGTCGGATTTTCTAACTGCGAGGGTGTGTTCGTATATTCTATTGTGGATGCGTCTATTTGTTTGTCCTACGTAAGTTCGGGAACAGTCGGAACCACTACACCACAACAAGAACAAACAGAGTCCACACAACAACACACAGTGTTTTTACCATACATTAAAGGTGTCACCGACAAAATCAGCCGAATTTTCAGAACCCATAATATCAAAACCGTATTCACAACAGACCAAAAACTGTCAAATCTTATAAAAACTCCCAAGGATACGATTCCAAACGAATCCCACGGAGTTTACGAAATTCCTTGTACCGACTTGTACGTAGGACAAACAAATAGACGCATCCACAATAGAATATACGAACACACCCTCGCAGTTAGAAAATCCAACCCCTCATCGGCGCTAGCCATGCATCATATTCATACAGGGCACAAAATAGACTTCGATAATGCCAAAGCAATAGCACCGGTTTACGATTTCAAAACAAGAATTATTCCTTGGATAAGTTCGTTGGCCAGGAAAATCGAACTAGGTTTTCCGGGAAAATTTTGGGTTTTTCTTTCGAAAAAACATTTTATCTCAAAAGATTGAAGAGCTACGGTAACCAAATTTGGTACGTAAGTTTACGATATTAAAAGGAAACTATATACCAAAATTTATATTTATATGTTAAAAGAAAAAAGTTATAAAAAACATTTCGTAAGTCAGTTGTTTGGGATGTGACATATTTATGTTTATAGCTTATATATGCATACATTGCGTCAGTGACCTATGCTCTCGAGACACATTAGTTAAAAAAAGACTTTATTTTCATTAATTGCTAAAAATGATAACAACCCGTAAACAACAGATTATCGTTGTCGTGTACGCAGCATTGTTGAACTATATAATAAGTAACGCTTTAGTGTAAAATTTAATAATCAACAGTATAGCAAACAGGTAGATAGCGAGGTAACAAAATATAGCTTTCAAAATGGGTGGTTATATAGAAAAGTTGCTAGTACTGGCAGTTATAGTTATGAGCTTGTGCAACGAGTATAAGTGCCAATGCACTGGGGGCTCTGATTGCACTAGTTGTAGAGAGGCATGCACGAATTGTGGAAACTGTCCTAATGCATTCACGTGTACCAATTCTAAAAATTGTTTGAAGGCATTTACATGTACGAATTCGACTGGTTGCATCGCAGCTTATACTTGTACTGGTTCTACAAGATGTAATAAAGCCATGACATGTACCAACTCAGAAGACTGTTTTACAGCCACAACATGCACTAATTCAACCAATTGTTACAGGGCTACATCCTGTACCAATTCAACAGGTTGTCCGAAATCTTCCAGCAGGCTGTCCGACATCTTCTTAACTATGCTTTAAAATATTTCGTATTATTGAATAATCTAATCGCAAGAAGATGCTTCTAAAATTATTTTTTATCGGAGAACTTTGGAAGGCTGATGACATAAATGTGGGAGCTGATTCATTGTACTTAGGTACTACTAATTGATTAGTTTCTTTATATATTCAATAAACATATAATAATATTATATTCTACTATGTCTGTTTTAAAAATAAAATATTAAAATAACATTTCAAGAATTAATTCTTCATATTGTCTACATTTAAGATGATCCATGATTATCTCTGAAGCTGCAGTTTTACTTAACATTAGTCAATAGCTTAAGAATAAAAAGTTTTTTGTTTCTTCAAAAAATCTCGGCGCAGCAAGTGCATTAGTGTAGCGGATTTTCATAAAAATATTTTTAATACCAATATGTCTTTTTTAATAAAAGTAGGCATCAAATTCGGTTACCAGTATAACCTATATAGTAGAAAAAATTTCGGGACGCAGCAAGTGAGTTATAGTAGCGAATTTTCATAACAATTGTACACTAATGTTATATACGGCATATTAGTAAAGTTAATACTTTAAACTTACACAGACCTTGAAGATCGATTTTAGAGGTCCTAGTACGCTTATATTTGAAGAATTCTTTCGAAAGTGTTATCATCGCATTGTCTCTATTATCAAAAAAAATCTTGCGTTCTAACTCCTTTTGAGAAAAATGCCCAAAACTCAATTTTCTATGAAGCTAAAGAACTAAATTTTGCTATATCTGTAGATATTGTAAGTCTCTTTAACAGAAACTTGTATTACAAATTTCATTAAAGTTATAAAGAAGATTTCCAGAAGGGAACTTGATTCATATTTAGAAAAGTAAAGTATCTGCCAAATTATAAACGTAGCAGTTATTTTCCCTTATGAATCGCCAGTACGATTTCGTTTTAGTTAACCTAATCAAACCGGTTTTTTCAATATCAACAATAACAAAATTATAATTTCAGACTCAAAGGTGACAAACTTATTTAGGGGTTTTCAACATAAATGAGATCTTGTTCAAAACTTATGAAATCTGTGCACTATTGTTTCTCCAAATGTCAAAATAAAACATCAAAATCATACATTTATCGAGCTGGATTCGATCGCGTAACCTTCTGCTTAGGAGACAAACGCGAAGCCCCTTGCGCCAGCTATGCACACGTCAACTAACGTTTTATTTGCGTGATACTTTAGATCAGCTTTATACAAAGGATATTATATTCAAAGTATACGTAACAATTATTACAGAATTAGTAGAATTACCATTGAAACACATTCCACGACTGTTTCGGTCTTATATGACGTCTGATGTTTAAGTTTGAAGATAAAATAAACTCTTTTAGAATCATTTTCATAGAGACTTATCTTGATTTTGTTCACATTTCTGCTATATAATGCGACAACATAATATATCTATGCTGCGCTAAAACTGTATTTGACGCCGCTCATGCTACAAATATAGTGTATTTTAGTAATTGATTGAATCCCCCAGTTAAATAACAATCAGCTGGCAAATTTTTAATTTCATGTCGTCTGTCATTTTCCATAATTGCGGACGAGATTTCACGATTCTTGGTTCGGATAGTATGGATTATGTCCGGTATATATTTAGTTTAGTTACCGTTGGTGTATGGTTTATACCTGCTGTATGGATCAATCTACGCATGGCAGTTAACTACTCTGTCTGTCAGGCATTTGACTTTAACCACTAAGTAGTTTCGACGCATGTCTGTGGGATTTTATTTTTAATTTGGAAAAAACTGTAAATATTGTGCACCAAAATACTTAAAATTCACAACATAGGTCTACTTGCATTATTTATAACCACATGTAAAGTCTCATTGCAGTTATTCTGATACTTACAAAAATATAGCGTTTTCAAAAAGTTTTCCCCGATTTTGCACCGGAAAAACTTAAGCATAAAGGCTGATTAACGAGCTCGACCTCGGTTTTCGGCCAAACAATGTTTTTGCCAAGTTTTATTGAAATCAGTTTAGGGTTCTAGGGACCCAAATTCGCGCTCATCTGAAGAATTTTTTTCAAAAGCTTTTCATCGTGACCTCTCTATTAGCAAATTTGTCTTGATAAAAACTCGCTAAAACGTTCCATGTTTCATCAAAACATATTTATTGTTTGAAAAAGTACAAATATTTTCCGAAAATCAACTTAAAATGTTCCGGAAAAACTTGTTTGACTTTCCTGGCCAACGAATCTCTTTAAGGCATTTACCTATCTGCCAAGATATAATTATTCACAAAGAGCTTTTCGACGAAACTTCCAAAAAAAACTTTGCATGAAAATTTCCAATTTTTTGTCACAAAAATTCAAAAACATTTTTTTACAATAACTTATTTAACGTTAAGTATGACCACATTTTAACAAAAAATATTACAAATAATGAATTATACAAAAACAAAAACAATTCTGCGAAAATATACTAAACATTTTTTGCACAAAAAATAAAATTTGGGACGCAGCAAGTGCGTTATGGTAGTGAATTTTCTTAAAAATGTTATTAATAGCAAATATGTGTGTTTTTTTTTTCAGAAGGCAGGCATCAAATTTGATTAGCAGTATAACATATATCGTAAAAAGAATGTGCCATGTTTCATCAAAATAACTTTATTGTTTGAAAACGTACAAAAATTTCCGAAAGTAAACTTAAAGTGTAACCGAAAAAATCCGTTTCTTGGTCAACCTTATAGATTAATAGCAAATTGAGCTTTTCAAATATGAAGCATTTAATCAAAATTCGCTACCATAACGCACTTTCTGCGTCCAGAATTTCTGTACTTACAAACATGCATTATATTTCGATGGAAAATGCAAAAACATAAGGCATTTTCGACAAAAAAAAATATTTGTATCACCAACAACTTATGGGCCACCCTGTGATTGTAGAAATATTTTTTAAGATGTAGCTCAAGACACCCTATAATTAATATATACATTTTTTTTTCATATCTTGTAGAATAACGGATATATATATATTGAGCTTTATTGAAAATTCGACAAAAGTTATATACCATTAAACAATAAACTCTATTATAGATAAGACTACTGTCAAGCATCAGAGAAAGGGTCTATTTGAAATTAATTTTCTGGAAACATTTTAGTAAAATGAAGGACAATGACGGTTGAAACTAAAACTTCATGGTTTGTAAAACATTCTTCTTGATACATTTTCTTTCCATAGCCCGTATTAAATTCAAGTTATTTGCCTAAATGTTGCGAATTTTGACGTTTTAAATTGTCACTTTGACGTTTTGAGGAAAACCCCAATTTATTTTTCTTTAAATGCCCATAACTTTTTGTCTTTTGACCCACAGCGTTAAATTTTGGTACGTAATTTACCCATAGCGATATAAAACGATGTACCAAATTTGGTTGCCCTTGTTATTTCGGGAGATATGAATTTTTTTCTAAAGAAAACACAAAATTTTCCGGGAAAACCTCGGCCGATTTTCCTGGCTAACGAACTTATCCAAGCCACCTACAAAAGGAAGGTACTCACCAAAGTTTGTCAAAATCGCCCCATTATTTTTTGAGTTATCGGTGTGACATATATATATATATATATATATATATATATATATATATATATATATATATATATATATATATATATATATATATATATATATATATATATATATATAATTCAAATTTTATATCTAATCTATAGTTAAAATGTGAAAAAAGTTAACTTTTTTTTACCTTTTCACAGAAACTAGTGAAAGGAAAATATAAGCGGAAAAATAGTCATATGTTCAGATTACAAGTTGTCAGAAATTAGATCATTATTTAATTCTGTCACTTTAAAATTTTATTTGACATTTGTGAAAACCGTTAAACATTTATTAACTACTTATATACCATGAAAAATTAAACATATATAATCTTATTAAATGAATTATTCCTTACCTTTTTTGTATCAAAATTTAAATATCTTAATATTTTTCTTGGAAAATTCGCTGAAAAATCACATAATGTGATAGGTTATTAGTTATTAGCATTGAAACAAATGTAAAAAAATCAAAACTGATCCCTACGTGAATCATGGTATGCTATTATAAATGTAGTATTTGTAATACTAAATTCTGTAGGTATAGGGGGTGTTATACGAAACTTGAAGCCGAGGGCATGCCCTTGCAAAAATTTTGGAGAAGTTATTAAATACCAGAATAAATGAATATTCGGAAAAACATAATATGTTGTCCAAAAGATAATTTGGTTTTAGACGAGGACTATCTACTCAGGATGCATTATATTAATTGAGAAGTACTGTCCTCGGAAGCTTTAATAGCAACAGAAAAGTTCTAGCTGTGTTTTCGGACTTAAAAAGGCTTTCGATACAGTTTTTCAGGAGAAGTTGTTGGTTAAAATGGAGTTGATGGGGATAAGAGGACATACGTTGTTATTTTTTGGTAGCTACCTTCATGAGAGACTGCACCGTGTGAGAGTGGGTAACTGTGTGAGTGAATAACGAGTGGTTACGTGTGGTGTACCACAAGGAAGTATATTGGGGCCAAATATTGTCTTCTATTTACGTAAATGATATAATTTAAGACTTTACTTTGGACTGTATACCTATTTCTTATGCAGATGATACGGTTTTGGTGTTTGTAGGTAATCAATGGGAGAAACGATTTGAAAGAGCACAGACAACAATCAATCATGTAAAAGAAGTACTACACAGCAGGTAGAGGAACTATGGAAGAAAGCTCCTCTGAGGAGTGCCCGTGCAGATATCTATAAAAAAGAGAGATAGATAGAGAGAGAGAGAAAGAGGTCACCAACAACACGTCGGTGGGCAAGGGATGGCAGCCTTTGGGTGAGGGTAGAGTCACTGATGAGACGTATAGCTCTTCTGAATAGAGTCCAGGATAGCGAGTGTAGAAGCGGCAGCGGCACCGCAGATGTGGGAGCAGTATTCGAGGTTTGACCTTATTTGTGAAGTATGTAAGGTATAGAGATTAGCTGGTGAAAAGTATTTGCGAGCCCGGAAGAGGAAACCTAATTTCTTAGCAGCCGCTTCTGCAATTGATGTGACATGTTGGTGCCAATTGAGATTTCGATCCACAGTAATGCCAACAAGTGAAAAGGACTCATTACTTTGAATAACTTGGTTGTTTATTGTGATGGGTCTAGGGCTGGTGTATCTCTTATGAGAAAGAAAGCAAGACTGTGATTTGGTGGGGTTGAATTGTACAAGATTTCTACTTCCCCAGTCTAATATTTTTTGGGGATCCACGGAGATAGAACCCTCCATGAGTCTGCGATCCTCATCTAATTGGGTTAAAGAGACAGGCTTAGAATATTGTATATTTGAGTGGAGGGTGCTGTCATCCGCGTAACTGTGAACTGGGTTGGATGTGTTAGAGAGGAGGTTATTGATGAGGAGGAGAAACAAAGTAGGGGCTAAAGCTGAACCTTGAGGGACCACTGCATTAATTGGATACAGTCTAGAAGAATGGCCATCCACGACAACAGAAATGCTCCGGTTGGAGAGGAAATTTGCTATCCAGGTATAGAGTTTTGGTGGTAGGCCATAGGCCGAAAGTTTATTAAGCAGCGCTGCGTGGCAGACCTGGTGGAATGCTTTGGATATGTCTAGAACAACAATCTGGGATTCACCGTGTAGTTCCATAGACTTGTTCCAAGAATGGGTGACAAAGGAAAGGAGGTCGGCAGTTGATCTGCGCTGACGAAATCCATACTGTCTGTTGTGGATTAGACTGTGTTTTTCAAGAAATTTTAGTAATTCGGTGTTTATATACTTTTCCATCACTTTAGAGACGACTGAAATGAGAGAAATGGCATGTAGTTGCTAGGAAGCGCTTTGGAGACGGGTTGTACTCGAGCAGTTTTCCAGTTACTAGGGAATATGCCTCTAATGTAAGATGTCTGAAACAGACAAGTCAGGATAGGAGCAAGTTCTGGTGTGCATTTTTTGAGAACAATTGCTGGGATCTCGTCAAGGCCAAAGGCTTTCCTGGTATAAAGAGAAGAGAGCATCCTTCGTACCTTTTTAGTTTTGAAAATGATATCCGTCATTGTATGCACGACATTGGGGACTGTTGGTGGTTAAATATTTGGAGGTGGGTTGAGAGTAGAATTGCCGGCGAACAACGAGGCAAATAGTTCAACCTTGCCCAGGGCGGTAGAAACAATTTCACCCCCTGAAATAAGAGGTGGGAACGTGCTCTTGCAATAATTATTCCCAATAGATTTAGCAAGAGTCCAGAAGGGTTTGCTGCCGTTAGATCTTGAGAGGACTTTGTTTTTGATATGGTTATTAAACGAGTTTTTTGCCTCAGAAAGAATGCGAACATACCGGTTTCTTGCGTCGTTAAATGCTTGTCGGTTTTCTTGACTGGGATTGTGTAGAAGCGTTTTGTGAGCTTTGGCCTTTTCAAGTCTGTCCTTGTCACATGATTTAGAGAACCAGGGCTTTTGAGTGGCTGAAGAGGTTTTCTGTGTACGTGAAATAAACAATTCCATGCCAGCTTGGATGATTTCGGTGACGTTTTGTGAGATATCAGAGGGGCCAGGATGAGAGAAGCAGACAGACGCCCATGGAAATGAGGAAAAGTAATCCCGCATTTCGTCCCAGTTCGCGGAGTTGTAGTGCCAAACTATACGTGGGTGTGATGACTGTGCGACCTTGGGTTGCATTGCGCAGGAAGCAGTGACCGTGCCGTGGTCTGAGCGACCAAGGGGGGCGGTGACTGATGTCGTATAGCATTCAGATTTTGTAGTAAGAAGGTGATCCAAGGGATTTGAGCTGTGTGTTGGGATGCGAGGAAGGTAAGTGGGTTGCTGAACCATATTGGCTAAAGAATTGCTGACTGCGAAGGCCTCCGCTGCTCTCCCTTGTGGATCGGTTTTTGAAGATCCTAGCCATTCCATAGTGCAGCTATTATACATTTGAAACAGCAAGTATATAATGTAAGTTGAATTCATACTTGTAGGGTGTCACTTACAGCCGTAACTTCAATTGTATTATTGGGGATATAACTTTTCGAGTACTTCCAATTTTAAATATGTAAGAGGGGAAAATTTAAAAAACAAGATAAAAAAGAATTATTAAAATAATAATAATAAAACTAATGAACAATAAGAGTTAAAAAATGAAACAAGATCATAAAAAAGGGTGGAATCAGTTATAAAATTAAATATTGTAAATATAATATGAGTGTTTCATTAATAGTTAATAACACAAGGGAAAACAGGTGCATAGGTATATATGAATGAGTGTATATCTGTACACATAAAATAGCAAAATTCAGTGACTGGTTGAACAACTGTTCCAAATTAATAATTAACTGCACTACCACCACCATTACATTAGCTGGCAATTGCATGTCTAACGACATTCATTGACGGCATCAGGGATACCGACACTCAACAGGCGCTGAGCATGGCGAGACATAAAAACTTGAACGATGCTTCGGCAGATTCACTAGAATTTGAAGCTGTCAAACCAGCCTCTAAAGACAATGTGAGAGTTCGCAGTCTACAAGTCCCAAAAGAAGAAAATAAAACAGATTCATCCGAGGTCATGCAGCTACTAAAGAAAATAGTAGAACAGACGAACCCCACGAGAGAAGGTCAAAAAATGTTTTGATTGGTTAAAATGTAAAGCTGATGTGGAGGAATAGTGCAAAACCTGCCAAGAGTGCTCATCCAGTAAGGAGCTTAAATCAAAAACCAGGGCGGGAATGAAGCAGTACAACGTGCGAGCACCATTCGAAAGAACTGCAATCGACATAGCTGGTCCTTTTCCTAAAACAGACGCATGCTACATGCTTGTAGCCATGGATTATTTTAGCAAGTGGCCAGAAGTGTTTGCAGTTCTGTAGCCACCTCCGTTGCAAAAGTATTGGTGAATGAGCTTTTCTGCAGATTTGGCGTACCGCTAGAGCTCCATTCTAACCAACGACGAAACTTCGAGTCAGCTGTTTTCCAGAAGGTTTGCTAGCTGATGGGGATCAGAAAGACGAGAACTACGCCCATGGACGCTCGATCTGACGGAATGGTGGAAAGATTCAATGCTACATTGGAGTCCCATTTGAGCATATTTGTTAATGAACACCAAACGGATTGGGACAGGCACATTCCACTATTTCTCCTGGAATACCGCTCGGCCGTACATGAGTCTACCAGATATACACCAGCCATCGTGGTCTTTGGGCGAGAGTTGAGACTTCCTTCTGATCTCACATTTGGAAAACCCACAGATGTTCCACGTTCAACTCATGAGTACATCAATGATTTGGAAAGAAGAATGGAAGCCATACATTTTGCTGTCAGAATGCATATGCGAGTAGAAAGCGACCGCATGAAGACCCGTTATGACGTGCGAGGTAATTCAGCTGGTTTTAAAGAAGGAGATCGGGTGTAGTTCTACAATCCAGTACGACGCAAGGGACGGTCGCCGAAACTACAGAAATTATGGGAAGGTCCATATAAGGTGGTCGAAAGAATCAATGACGTTGCCCAGAAGAAAACCTAAAATTTTCTCGGACCACCTGGTCCGATTTTCCTGGATAACGAACTTATCCAAGCCACTTACAATGGAAAGGTATTTGCCAAATGTTATTAAAATCGGCCTATTATTTTTTGAGTTATCGGTGTGATACATACATACATACATACATATATAGATCTACCTATTAGTGAATTTTTCGTTCTACGAAAAATTTGCTAAAATGTGTAGGCAAAAATGCGTATTATCGTAATATTTATGCAAATGGGCCAAGACTACAGAAAAAGACAGAAGCAGATAAAATAAATATACAATGGTTCTACTGCATAAGGTACGTTGATTATATAGTGATGCAATACAAAAAGTCTAGACGCAGCAAGTGTGTTATGTTAACGAATTTTCATACAAGTGCTTTAATGTGAAATGGCTTAGTTTTTTGCAGAGACATCAAATTTAGTAGATAGCATAACCTTTATAGTAGAAAGAATGTACCATATATCATCAAATTAACTTTTTGTTACAAAAAGTACATTTCCCGGACATAATAATCTTTTAATTTTCCTGAAAAAACTTGTCTGACTTTCCTGGCCAACGAACATATCTAAGTAATTTACACAAAAATACATCACCAGCCAAGATATATTCACAGAAAGCTTTTTGATAAAAATTTAAAAAAAACTTTACATGAAAATTTGCGATTTGTTTCGTGAAAATTTGACATTGAGAGATTGGCTAATTAATCTTACACAAAAATTACAAAACATTTTTTACGTAAATTTGCAAACATTTGTGTTACAGTAATTGTTTACAGAAAAATTTGTCGATAAATACATTACCTATAATGTATAAGACATCTCGATTTTTCTCGACGAATAATGTAAAAGAAAACGTCCCTGAATGCCCAATTTTCATGGGACTCCGCTACCTATTGGTAAAAATGCCGTACCACAATTTTTGATATGTTCGAAAAACGTGAAAAGGGGTTTGCTTCTTGATTTCTGATTGGCCATTGCAAATGTCTATGCTGTGGCTGAATGCTATTTAAATTTTCACCAATGTTGATACACAATAACTTTCCGAAACGTGGATATAAAAAATCATGCATGTGACAACATGCCGGCACATCGCGCTTAGATTGTACATGATGACGATCAAAACATTATACAAACTGTTAAATGTTACCTTAGAAATGTCATCATAATTTTATTTTGACAGCATATTTTATTACTTATTGTTTTATAGATTCTATTTTTATTTCTTCATTTACGATGTCCGTAAGATCACTAAGAGATTACAATGATCTTGAGCATTACGACTATGAAGACCATGACTCCAGAGACAATACAGATGAAGAGACTATATTGCAGCTTGAAGATGATTCAGAGACCAGTAGTGAGGGAAGTATCGATAACGAAGACTTACTACTGGAAATAGAAGAGATGTCACGCAATCGCGACGAAGAAATGAAAAAACGATTAGACTATTTAAAAAGCACCATGAACAGCCTTCAACAGGAGCTAGAACGTGAAAGAGAACTGTGTAAGAAACTAAATGATGAACTGGCATCTTATCAAGCGCGAAATGATCATAATAATGTATGTAGGTATGCATATTATTATCATCACATGAAACCTGATGATTTTATTGATAACACTAGCAATCTATATGAAATGCAAATAAGCAGCTACCAAGACGCTTTAATACACAGCCAAAACTTTGCCAAGATGCAGTTCCAAAGGCAGATGGCTATCACGGATTATCAAAGAAGGTTACTGGAAGTTGAAAGCATGTGTAACCTTGAGTTGCTAAAGGTGAAGCAGAGCGTACAGTCTTTGGAACCGTTGAAGATTATTGCTTCAGAGTGGATGAAAGAAATGGAGGGTGGCGATGGCGATGTAAGCGATTATAAGATTGAGAATATTTTCGAGAAGACACCTAGATGTACCACTCAGGAGAATCAGGAAAAAACAAGTGGCTACGCAGAACCTGCAACAGATAATTTTAAAATGTATACAATAAACGACGAAGGAAAAGAAAAGGAGGGGGATTCAACTACGTAATTTTTCTGTAATAGGTCTTTATTTTAGCAAACACATTAGCAAAATGTTTAGAGAAATAATAAAACATACTCCACTTTGACTTAAGCTTAGTGTTTACTTTGTGATGTTTTTTATTTTCTGTCTAATTATTAGAAAACTCGTAACATGTAAATAAATAATTACTTGAATATCAAATAACAAAATTCAAATTAATTAAATATATGGCAAAATATTTTCGCCGTGAAATATTTTTAAAGCAATTTTTATTTAAACGTGTATTTCGTATTTATCATCTTACCAGCCTTAATAAGATTCCAATTGACGCGGAGATTTTTACCTGCTCCCAAAATCATATAAAAGACGATACCGCACGAGGTAGAAATAATAGTAGTAGTTCTGCCACCAAGCCTGCAACAGTGAACCGAAACCAGTCCGTCCGGGTCCGTACCGATTCCGCTTTCCATCAGATTGCACCAGGTTTGGCTTATTTCGTTATACAGAAATATTTTCGTGGGTGGGAAAGGGTCCGTTTTAGTTAGTTAATATTCTTTAGCGAATTTCCATACTTTAAATTTTTCGTTGCTCAGTCAAATTTTAGCAATCACGATATTTCAGTATGGTACTACCAATCGCCGTACCTCTATATTGTCCTGTATGTTACAGTATCTTGTATTATTTTTCACAACTCACTTAAATAATCGAGATATGCCCATCTTGGATTGATCCTGATAGGGACGCTGAGGATTGACAACCTATCTAAGTCATTCTAAAGAACACGTCCATTCCAAGTCAACTCCTTTAATCTTGGTTAGATCCGAGCTTTCCGCCCCATACATTAGCAACTCTTGTGTTATTTTGGTGAAGGCGCTGCAGATTCACAGCTCACTAAAGTAATCAAGATGTTTGTGTCCCGGTTAGGTCGTCCGCGAACTTTCATCCCGCATCTTTCTTCTTAAACTTTCCATCCCGTGTGTCCGTGGTTTTGACTGAGAGCTTGTTAATAACACTTTTGCATTGGCCTTCGCTGTGTATTTCTTGAATACTGTATCCTCACTTACGCAAACCGCCGCTCCTACCGTATATACTTTGCCGGCTCCGTACGCTTAATCAAACGCTAGCTCTACCTGTTTTTAGAAAGCCGAGTTCTAGTTAATATTATTAACCACCCACATCACTTGTCTATAGTTTGTAAATCTTATTTTGCATATATTTTGTAAATAGTTTCATGTCTCAAATATAGGGTTGGGTAAATAACGGCATTATTTAATTCATCTCCAACCCCCAACCTTTAACTGCAGAATCTGCTACATCTTTTGATATGACAGAAGTGGTCGGATAATGCCAAGTAAGCGACTAAAGACCGCCTGCTCGGGGGTCACAAATTTAGACGGCATCACCTAAAGGCTACCGAACCACAGCGTTACCCAGGTATTTTGACCATTGCATTGGTCAGAGTTAAGGCCTGGCACATGAACCAACGCCGCGTGAGATCGCCCGACGACGAATAGTTCCAAGAAAATCAAACTTGACGTCGGTCTACTTGACTCCATGTAAAAGTATAATGGTTGGCACTTGAAGAAACGCCGGGCGAACTAACGCAGAGCGGGCCGACGACGAATCGCTGGATATCAGTCTAGGTCAGATATTCGTCGCTGCAGTTCGGGCGTTAGTTTTATTTGTGTTATTTTTATATTTAAAAAATGGCAAGTGAGAACTTTTTTTCGCCGGAAGATGAGGAATTATACCAAAGTTATACAGAACTCGTTCTCTCGAGAGCGGATGGGATTGTTGAATACACTGGTTAAACAAAGTTCTAGTGAACCCAAAGATGCAGTGGACTCTTTTGGGCTATGGCTTTCAGCGTAAAGCAATTGCCTGTGCATTTACAGATTGGGGTAAAGCAGCAAGTTTCCAAAATTGTCTTTCAAGCAGAAGCAGAGGCGGCCTTATCATCTTTCTCTCCTCAACAATACATCGCTGTCAGATTGGTCAATTTCTTTACCATATAATGCTACTTTCCAAAATCTATGGTCAGTTTAACCGTGTAACAGTACCGCACTAGATATTTCTTTTTTTTTCACACTGTTTCTCTTTCTAAAATATACTTAAGTTTTCTTGAACAAATTGCATTTAGTTATTAGCATTAGTCTCTAGCAAAAAAGTACATGCAAAAATAGAAAATAGAGTTTTTTCCGAGCTGTCATACCTATACGTCTGTATCTTGACAAGTCGTTTTCTATATAAGGTAGAATTTCCCCAAAGGTGCGTGGACTAAGACGAAAATACTCTCGAAATTTTGTATCGCTATCCATAAGATGCCGTTTTACTGATTGGTTGAAAGTTCCTTCTTCATCTCATCGTTGAAACATGGTCTGTACGTTGACAGTTATCATTACATTACAGCCTCACATAATGCATTTTCCTCTTCCTCTTCATCAGTAACAAAACAAGAAGCTCGGGGTTCACCTTTCACGCCGTTTTGTTTAGAACTGAAATAATAAAAGTAACGCCAGACGGCTACCGCACTTTTTTTAATGTGCCATCAAATATGCGACGATGAATCGCAGGCCCTCCGAGCGTTTTGCCGTCGGCCGTCTCACGCGGCGTTAGTTCATGTGCCAGGCCTTTAAGTGAAGAGGTCGCAGATATCCTCAACAGGAAGTAAATCCTTTAAAATCTGGCGCCCGTGTCACCTAAAAACAGTCTGCAAGCAAATACCTCGTCACAACTTACAAACCTTAATACAGTTAAGAGAAATTTAAAAAGATTTCGCATAAACGCTTGCTCCTGATGTGTAACGTGGTAAATAAAAATATACCTCCATACAGTTTAACTAACCATATGCAGCCAGTAAATTCATGCACATTAACTTATTCATACAATTTATTTTAAAGAACAAACATCAGATACCGAGGAAGATAAATCACGATACGCAGTAATCAGGTAATAATGTCTTATCACCGTTTATCTATATTTTATCATCGGCCGATGTATAGAAAAAGAGGCCGCGAATTGAAGGAAAATCAGTTCTATCCGAGCCTTCTTCAAGTTCACCAACAGTAGCCAGTGCAAGTAGCCGTCCGACCAGTCCACGTGTCAACCAAGCGTCCACAGCAGTAGGTGAGTTTACCCCGCTATTATACCACCGCGTGGTAAATGATTTTCCGGCTATTACAAAAGCTGTTGAATCCTGGATGTAATAGCACGGTACGATCTAGCTAGCCTGAACTGCCTGCCCCAGTTGTTGATTCCTGCTCGTAAGACCACCGCCCCCCGCCCCCACACACACACGACCAGGCTGCCTATTATGAGCGGCGTTGATTCCCCATCGTAACCCACTGGTCTGGCCAAGAAGCCAAAGATGTTTACTACCAGATGCTGAGTCCTGCGTGCTAGACAAGGGAAGCTCATTACACACGACCTCTACCCCTCTTTTTCTTCACCGACCAGGGTACCTATTTTTAAGAAGTTCTGAATAAATAGATATAATAGAAAACTTTATTCACTAAACTCCACTTCACTGGAGTACCAGTGCTTAGTCCATACCTCAGTCGGAAAGATTTCACTCAATGACATTGGGATTTGAATGTTTCCAATCTGTTTTGCCACGGGGGCGTTATCGGGTAAGGGTAAGCTTTGAAAGCGTATTCCTAAGTGAGAGTTGCTCATCGTAGTCGGTGGCACTACGAAGAACAGAATTTGGGTAAGAAGCGCCTTTTGCAAACTGAGTGGTGACAAACTGAGTTATAAACCCAAGTATCGAAGGCATTTTCAGACCAGAGTTAAGCTGACTGTTTCTGACAAACCATGGCGCTCCGGTAACTATCCACAGAATTTTATTCTGGATGATTTTTAGGGTCCTGATGCGTGTTGGCCGCGGTGGCCCCTGCAGGGGGTGCATATGTTATAAGGCTGGCCTGATTATGACTTTGTACCTAAGCAGTTTATTGTTCGTGGACAATTTGGAATTTCTGTTAAGAAGTAGAAAGAACGTAGAGATCAACATCGAAGCTTTCCGTCGGGTATGTTGGACATGGGGGCGCCATGTTATGCGTCTGTCGAGGAAAACCCCGAGGTATTTGGCGGAGTCTTGCCAGGCAATTAGATGGTACGTGTTCGTGAGGTGTGTGTCTCCTCTTGGAAAACAGGACTGATGAACATTTATCGGGGCTTATGGCTAGACATGACAGTGTTTTGAACAAATATGTCCAAATAGAAATATTGTTTGATAATTTGTGTATATTTTAAACCCATTTATCTCACCCACCCATACGCCTCCTGCACACATCTAAACTCTCCTTAACATCCGAACCCCATATCCACATCTGCACTGTCACACCAACCCCCAATCACTAGGCAGGTAAATAAGTAATCATTCAACAACCCATCATTTTGTTTCATGTGCGGGGTTATGATGGCCATTAGTTTTGAATCATATTAAATTGATGGGAAAGTGTAGTGTGAGCAACTGTGGGCCGTAGTTGCAAAATGATGCCGGCACGTTGCAGTACATCCGACAAATGACCAGCGGTTCCAGTCACGGGAGAAATGCTATGAACCGTAAGCATCCCAGCTGATGGTGCTTGCTGGGCAGTGGCAGTGAAGAAAATGGGACCTAAACCCCGCCGATTCGCCATTAGTTTCCGAGAAAACATGGAAAAATCAAAATTTCTCTGTAATGGCGAACAAGCTTCATCCATAGAATAAATGGAACATGAAACTACAAATTTGTTGCTGACGGTAGCGACTAGTAACAGCATCATTATAATACAATTACTGCGTTGAACTCCAACAACTGAGTTTATGCACTCATCTGTTAATTGCTGATGCAATTCAGCGGTTGTAAATCTGATGAACGAATATTACTGACTTCAAATAGTATCTTGACATTGGCCCGTCAGATAAAAATTGCGCCTATAGTCTGTGGTCATAGGCTCTAATTAAAGCAGCATCTTAGAAAAGTTGTCAAATGCGAAAATGAATAATGAAAATTTTGATTAACTTCTCAACCTCATTATAATGTAAGTAGCTGATGATTTATTTAATTTCACTGTGATAGAACTGGCGGAAAAATGTTGGTTCAATCATTGGCTACAGTGCCGCCTGAAAGAGCCAAATCAAATGAAAATGAAGATTATTACGTGGATCTAATAACAAATTACACTCCAGATGATTTTCATAATCATTTTAGCATGTCTCAAACAAGCTTTTTATGTAAGACTGGATGCATTCTCGCAACAATTGGAACCGTAGACCGGTTTCGCTCTCATTAGAGCTCTTCAGTACGGCAGAGCTCTAATGAGAGCGAAACCGGTCTACGGTTCTAATTGTTGCGAGAATGCATCTAGTCTTACATACTTTGTCCCTATATTGGGGTAGAAATGGGCCAGGGCTGACAATTTTCTAAATTGTTAGTTAGTTGTATACAGTCTCTATTTTTTTAACACTTTGTGTTATTTGGAGCTGGCGTGACAACATACTACTTGGTTCCGCAACTAGGTGGCGGCACGTCCACCACTCACTTAGTATTTTAAAGCTTTTTATGCTTTAAGAATCGAAAATAGCCAAATTCAGAATAGTCCGTGGCTAGTACTTAACTACGCATGCTTCGGAATTATACAAGTGTTTCAAAACATGTGTCAGAAAATGAAGAGTGCGGTCCTTTCTCTCTTTCTAAGAAAAAAAGTTCCTATAAATATTAGGGTGTCAAAAATATGTTTTTATTTAGTTTTTTGATGATATCTGAGAAACCGTTTCAGACACAGAATTCAGATTTTGTACACAACTTATCTTTATTATTACATACTTTTTGAGCGCCAGATCAATTGTTTCCATATGTCAGTGGCGGAGATTTTAGGGATGCGTGAGGTTTTTGGCACCTAATTTCTACGGAACTGAGGAACTTACCATTTTAAAAGTCCACTTTAAATCGCCAATATTTTCTACAATTATAAAAGGTACTTTCGGCCACATGCTTTAATGTAAACCGTTTTCAAGAAAAAATGCATTTGATGATAAAAAAACACGGAAATGGTTATACTGTTTTGCTGGTGACAAGCATCTAGTGAACGCAGCGAAACTATGTGACAATATGGCATATACACAGACATAACCACATTCTATGAATTTTGACAACTATTGGCCGCCCGGTACCCTGTGATCTATACAACCGATAGAAAATAACACATACAATTGTCGCCACTGTCTCACTGCCTAACTGACTTGTATATAAATGGCTATAATCGTAAGTGAAGGTGTTTTCTAAAATGTTCGTCGATAAGAGTGAACATCAAGGTTTAATTGAATATAGCCTGCTGATTTTGTGTTGATAGAATAAATTCTATTTCAGCTTCGAGAATATTTCTATAACACAAGAAATTAAGGAAAATTTGGAAAAAGACATTAAAAAAGGGGAAATCAAAAACAAAGAAGAAAAGCTTACAACAAAACGATATTTGTCTAACGTTACGCTTATGGGGATGAGCTATCCTTCCTTGTCTATAATCCTTGTATGAGCATAGCTTAAGTGTTGGTGCAGAATAAGTGATTATAGAAGGCGAACAGTAAAACATACTTCTATGGACATTTTTAATCGAGGAATATTTTAGTTGGTGTATTTATGGTTGGAAAAGAGTTGGTCATAATAAATTAGTAGTTTGAAAATCTGAGTTTTTAGTCAACAAATCCAGAACCCCGAAGAACGTAATAAGATTTTGGAAGCAGGGGACTCAAAAAACTAACAATTTTAGATTACTCTTTTATAATGCTAATAACCAAATAAAACTTATCTTCTGTGACTCACTGGGCGCGTCCAGCGGACCCAACAGTTGCGTTTAGTCCACTGAATGATAAAAGTTGACTTGCGGTCACTTTTAATTGTCGGAACGTTCAGACATCAAGGTTATATACGTTGAACATCGACTAAAATAGAAGAACATCTAACGTCTCGCCACAGTAATAACTATAACTATGGCTGCGACTCATGCGTTTTTTGCCGGTTTGCGAAATAAAAGACCTGCCCGAGGTGCATTTTAATCATAACCTGCCTGAAATGAGCTTTCTGACTTACCCTGACATCAGTTTAGGTAGAACTGTCAAAATTACAGTGATGAGATTTTTAATATTAGTTAAAAAATTTGGTGTTATATTGGAATGAGTTCTCTAATAATAGTAGATGAATACTAGTGGCAGCTGCACGAGTGTTATTAGTAGAAATGCTGAAAAAGAAACATACGTTGAACAAAAATTTTAAAGTGATATTTTATAAAAATATTTTGGCAGTTTAGTTTGGAACATAAAATAAAATTGTGATAACTGCAAGCACAAGCTTATGCTTATTTGTGGAACATACTGTAAAATTTAAATCAATAAACATACTAAACATAAATACATACTAAATATACTTGATGCTCACATAACCTTGAAGTATAGCAGGGTTGGTTTTTTCTGCGTTTAGCTTTTAACTAGGTAAACTGATGTCAGGGCAGGTCAGGAAGGTTACCTTAGGTAGGATCATGAACGGCAAAAAACTCATGAATCGCACCTATAGTTATTACTGTCGCGAGACGCTCATTTAAAAAGACGATAAACCTAACCGTACTCTTTGTAGTCATCTTGCTGTTCAGACACACCTCAAATTGTTTTGTTACACCATAATATAAACACGTTTACATTGCAACTCAACAATTTTGTCGGTTGACCGTGCCCAATGAAAAAACAAAAATAATATGGAATATAATGGCCGAATTCACTAGGTGCCAACACTTGAATAGTTGTCTCAAAGTATGGGTTCACCCCTCTCGCTGAGTTCCTGTAAATCAACTGTTGCCAATTCGTCAGAGTTGAATGACAGACAAACGTTACAAAATAGTACTTGAAGTAAATATTACGTTCATCAGGCGCCAAAAGGTGAAATATAATGGTGGTCAGCGGATTAGCGCGTTGAGCTTAACTGTTGGAGCTTGCTAAATTCGGATATTGAGAAAGCGAGTACGGATATGTCTATGATTCGAAGGAGTTAAATTATCTGTCACTTTTCAACAAAACAGAAGAGCCGAGTTGACCAGGCGCTAACTGTTGAATATAGCTTCGTCAATAACGAATGGGTTCACTAGTCCCGTTGAGTTTCTGCTGGAACTCAACTGTTGCTAAGCTGTTAAAGTGGAATAACACACAAACGTCACAAAATACTGCTTGAAATCATTAGTTCGTTCATCAGTCTCCAGTTGCTGAAATGTATCAGTAGCAGATAAGCGTTTAACCTCTTTTGGCGCCTGGTGACGTTCTTAGTTTAGTAATCGGTAAAAGACGTTTTCTCTATGGTGCAACGACTGCTCAGTTCATTCGAGTATTCGATTAATTTTAAAAGCGGGAGCGAACGAATAAGGTTAACAATACACGAAAACTCAAACAAAAAAACGTTTGGAAGATTAGTTTTGCCTCCAACTTGTAGCTTGCTTATTGAAATTTTAAGTGTGATTGTGTTAATCAAAGTATTATTGTGGATTTTTTTTGCGGATTTATAAATTATTTGTGAGACCTAAATATAATGGCAACCTTTAAGGAAAAATGTATGGAATATTTTGGTACCAACGATTTTTATGAAGTCCTCAAGGTGGACCCAGAAGCCACTGCTAAAGAGAGTATGTCTTGATTGTTGGTTTTAATGGTAGTATCTTTAACAGAATGTTTTTCTTTTCCAGTTAAGAAAGCTTACCATAAATTGTCATTGTTGGTTCACCCGGACAGGGTTAGTGAGGCTCAAAAGGAAATTGCAACAGAGAAATTTAAAGTTCTTGGCCGAATCCACTCTGTTTTGCAGGATAAAGAAAAACGTAAGGTCTACGATGATTGCGGAGACTTTGACGAAGAAAACGACGCATCCTTCAACTGGATGGATTATTGGAGGTCCATCTTCAAGAAAATCGAGATATCAGATATTAAAAATTATGAGAAGGAATATATAGGATCAGATACTGAACTCCGAGATATTAGAGTTGCTTATGTGCAAACAAAAGGTAACATGGATAAGATGTTGGAGTTGATTCCCTTCAGTAACTGTGATAGTGAACCCAGGATTATCGAAATTGTCAGAAAGATGGTAGATGATGAGGAGGTTGAAGAATATAAGAACTTTTTCAATGAGCCGAAAGCAAAAAAGCTGAGAAGACATAGAAAGTGGGATGATGAAAAGAAAATCGTTGATACTATTGATAGTAAGTGTTACTATTATTTAATAGTTTTCAGATTTCTTTGTCACAGGGATGTGTAGGTTAACAACTTTCTTGTGCTTTTAAGACATTCTAAAAATTTAAAGGTATAGTGTAGTAAATTTGAGCTTTGATCTTATGTCATTTTCAACATAATCTGAGTAAGTCATAACAATTGCAGCATGTATCTTTAAATGATAAGACTCTTCTAAAGTCTTGTATTAATGAACTGCTGAAGATCAATAATTCGATTTTGTATTTTACTGTGGCAGTTTTATCTTTTAAATTAGTTGGTGTACTTTATATTAATATATAATCAACAGTTTATATATATTACTAATTAAATTTGTGGCAGCTAAACAAGGAGTGGTGGCTATAATTGATAAAGTTCAGATTCTTGGGTTTTGTGAGATTACTGAGAATTCTATATAGCAAGGATAGTCTATTTGGTAGAGGCGAAGAAGGAAAAGTTACATCCCATTGCACACTCATGGAAGCCCAGTGGAAGGAGAAACCCCTACAACTCGCTAACCCATCCCTTATTTCTCCTGGACTCTTATCAAATATGGCCATTCATTATTTAGCAGTTAAAATTTTAGTCAGGAATATTTTTAAACTGTTGATTAAATGTGATAATTGAATGCACTAATAAATTTAGAAGCTAGAAGTTCATTGGAAAAATGCAAAATGGATTATCAATTTCCAGTGGTTCATGAATACAAGGCAGTGGCTTTAAGAGAAAGCCTTGCTATTAAACCACACTGTTCTAAAGTTAATTCACATTGTAAAATTTCAGTTAAAGAATTAGAGAAAGACATGGAGCGGAATCAAAAGAAACGTGCTATGGATTTTGCTAACCTGGTTTCTGATTTGGAATCAAAGTATGGAGGAAGCACTAAGCGTAAGTCAATCAAAGCTGCATCTCAAGCTTCACCAAGAAATACAAGACAACGCAGTGCTAAAAAGTGAACCACGGTTTTTTTCAGAGCTTTTTTTTCAAAGCCTTTTAGAATCTAGTAGGGTGTCTGTAAAAGGAAAACATTGACTTTTATTTATATTGCTTCTTTACTTTTACTTAATTACACTTTTTGTGGTACATTAATTGCTTTTTATTATTTTCACATTTAGCTAAATTGGTCTCCCTTATATCAGATTAAGGTAATCCTCAAGATTGATATTCTAAGGATGCACGAATATTTGCACGTGTTCCAAAGCATCTCTTGACTGTTTGAATTTTACACAGTGTCTCCACATCTAGTTCCAGAATCAATAATAATATAAAATGAATCAGTTAAAATAATTAAATGAAATAAATATTTCAGTTAATATATAGAATTAATGTCCTTGAATATTAAAATGAGTGAATCCAATAAATAGTGAAATACTACTGTATTTTGCGCAAGAAAAAAAAGTTCGGGATGCAGCAAGTGCGTTATGGTAGTGAATTTTTATTAAATGCTTCAAATTTGAATAACTCAAGTTTCTACGAACTTAGAAAGTTGAATTTTGGTATATAGTAGGGTCTTACCCAGGGCAACATATACATCAAATGTCATCAAAATATCTTTGTAATTTTCGGAGAATTTTTTTTTTCAAAAGAAAACTCAAAATCTGAAATCTGAAATTGAATCTCAATTTTCTAGAAATGTAGAGAGTTGAATTTTAGTGTGTGGTAAGGTATTTTACAAGGCAACATATCCATTTCATTAAAATAGCTTTATAATTTTCAGAGAAAAAGATTTTTTTTGAAAGAAACTCAAAATTTTTCCGGAAAACCTTATCCGATTTTCCTGACTAACGAACTCATCCAAGCCATTAATAAAACAAAGGCACTTGCCGAGTTTCATCGAAATCAGTTGCTTATTTTTTGAGTTATCGGTTGGATATATATATATATATATATATATATATATATATATATATATATATATATATATATATATATATATATATATATATATATATATATATATATATACAATAAAAATTGAAACTGACCCCGGGTATGGGTTCTAGGGTTCCTAGTTTGCGCTCATTTGAAAAAAAAATTTGCAAAGTCTCTCCATCGATACCTTCTATTAGTAAATTTTTTTAAATAAAAATTCACTAAAAATGAAAGGCTCGCCTATTTTTTTTCCCCGAAAAAGTATTATAAAAAACCTACTTACTAAACTCAATAATTAATTATTAACTATACTTGCCAAGTTTTCCTCTAGTAAGTTATAGGTTATAGTAGTTAAAAAGTCAAGTATATAGATCCTGTGAAAATTGTTTCCCATGCCATTCGATCACCGTCTACTAAACGTATTTATGTCAAACATTATAAAACAGGTTTTAGGAAAAAATAAGTACGCCACTGGATTAACCATTCTTCAAAACTGTTACCTACCAAATTTCATTAAAAAAATAACTATTATGATACTATGAAAGTCAACATCTTGAAAGTTGAAAAAAAAGTTTATAAATACCAAGATTCCAGCTGTTCCGAAAATTCTTTCAAATTTAGTGGTTTTGTGTAGTCAATTAATTCAATTTTATGGTAAACAGTTGTGTTTCAGTGTTTATTAAATAGGGGATGAGGAGCGGCATATTCTTTTAACCCATTCGGGATGACGACTGATAAACTATGAAAGTCGACATCTTGTAAGTTGAAGAAAAAAAGTTTATAAACGCTACGTTTTCCAGCTGAACCAAAATTCTTTCAAATTTAGTGGTTTTGTGTAGTCAATTAACTTAATTTTATGGTAAACAGTTGTGTTTCAGTGTTTATTAAATAGTGGATAAGGAGCGGAATATTGTCTTAACCCATTCCGGATGACGACTGATGAACTATGAAAGTCTACAACATCTTGTAAGTTGAAGAAAAAAAGTTTATAAATGCTACGATTCCAGCTGAACCAAAATTCTTTCAAATTTAGTGGTTTTGTGTAGTCAATTAATTCAATTTTATGGTAAACAGTTGTGTTTCAGTGTTTATTAAATAGTGGATAAGGAGCGGCATATTCTCTTAACCCATTCCGGATGATGACTGATAAACTATGAAAGTCAACAAGATCTTGTAAGTTGAGAGAAAAAAGTTTATAAATGCTACGATTCCAGCTAATCCAAAATTCTTTCAAATTTAGTGATTTTGTGTAGTCAATTATTTCAATTTTATGGTAAACAGTTGTGTTTCAGTGTTTATTAAATAGTGGATAAGGAGCGGCATATTCTCTTAACCCATTCCGAATGACGACTGATAAACTATGAAAGTGGACAACATCTTGTAAGTTGAAGAAAAAAATGTATAAATGCTACGATTCCAGCTGAACCAAAATTCTTTCAAATTTAGTGGTTTTGTGTAGTCAGTTAATTCAATTTTATGGTAAACAGTTGTGTTTCAGTGTTTATTAAATACTGGATAAGGAGCGATATATTCTCTTAATCCATTCCGGATGACGACTGATGAACTATGCAAGTCGACAACATCGTGAAAGTTGAGGAAAAAAAGTTTACAAACGCTACGATTCCAGCTGAATCAAAATTCTTTCAAATTTAGTGGTTTTGTGTAGTCAATTAATTCAATTTTATGGTAAACAGTTGTGTTTCAGTGTTTATTAAATAGTGGATAAAGAGCGGTATATTCTCTTACCCCGTTCCTGATGACGATGACGACTATACAGGTGTCCCATTTTTGGTTTAAATTGCTGGGTATCTCAGTTATTAATAATGATAGAACCTTTCAGTTTTTGTGAACTTTTCTGTGAAACGAAAGACGCCGCCAACAAAATTGTCATAGCCCTCTCAGTTTCTGAGTTACAGGGCGATATTGAAAATATTGTGTTTTCAGGTACCCCTTGTATTCCAGCTGTCTGACAACTTTTCAAAAAGTTAAAAACGATTCTTTTTATAACTTTTTATGTGAATCTAGTGGCGCCGTTACTTTTTTTTCTCTAAATATTTGCATTTTCACAAATATATACCCATTTATAACCACCTCTTTATAAACAAAAAGCTGTATAAAACACTGGTCCATCCAAAGCAAATCAGCATTGGAATGTTATCTGTTGATAAATAATACTAAAAATTCGCAAATTTACAAAATTTTTAATTTGTTCCATCCATAAGAACAAAAACATCAAAGCTTCTAGAAGGAACAAGAGAGGCATATACTTTCCCATATAAAAGGCGTTTCGCCTGGCTGGTAACTTCAGTCTTATTCCGCCGAGTTAATCTCTTGCTACAGTAAGAGCCTGCATAATAAGCATATCAATACGTCATAGTCCCAGTTTTTCCTCACAGTAAAAACAAAGTAATCTTCTTCGTCCCCGAATTCTTCACACTACAGCCATACCGACGTCAGTAGTCTGGAACCTATGGTGAGAAACTATTTTACTAATAATATTTCGATTTTTAGATTTTTTTACTAGCTAGCTTAAGTTTTCCCTGAACCCGAAACAGTTCTGACCCTTGGACGACAACCATCTCCACTGAATTCTACCCAGGCATCCTGCATCCACAGGGTGGTCCGTCCCCGTAGTTCTGCAGTCTTCATTTAGGGCTTCCACTTTCTCCCTAAAAACTGTCCATTTAGAAAGTGGCGCTCGAGACTCTTGGCATTCTTCCGACCGACCACTCCACCCTTCAGAAGGCAGGTCACAGCATTCAAAATTTTGCAGTAGGCCATGCAAAAACATGCTGCTGGTTTATTTCTATATACTAAGAGTAAATTAAGAAAATTATTTCATAATAGCTATTTATCAATATATCTATTGCTAATTTTCCACAAAACAGTGCTACCTACCTAGATTTATGTAACAAAGGGGATTAACATTAATAAATAATTATTATACAATAAGCCTATCAGCAAAAACCAAACTTTGAAAACATAAGTACTAAAGTAATCTAGTATATCAGAAGAACTGTCCAAAACGATTTCCCTTTTGTTGTATGCACGCTTCACATACTTTTCCTATTTGTTTTGAGAAATTAAGCAAAACAATGGGCTGATTTTGTAAGTTTCTTCTTATTGTGTTTCCTAGATGTTGAATATTATCATAATGAACTTTGTAAATTTTATTCATCAGATATCCCCATAGAAAAATTCAATATAGGGGGGCGTCTTATAGGCCCATTGGTTCTGATCCATTGATTTAGACAATTATTCTCCAGAAATAACCTCGCCATTTAAGAATTGTGTGCAGGAGCCCCGTCCTCTTAAAATTGATTTCGTTTACATGCGCCAAAAGAACATCATCGAGCAATTAAGGTATATCTGCCTCTAAAATATCAACGTAGTGATTGGCTGTTAGGTTTCCCTCAAATATAGAATGATTTGTGTTCCTAATATGAAGAAGGACATATTTAGACCAAACCTGTCCTGCTGTCTTTTGGGAAATATTTAGTGTTGGTTTTCCTGGGACCAGAATCTGCTATTGTGCCTATTAAGTATACCAGAACTACTAAAATGAGCTTCGTCTGACCATATAACCTCTAACCATATCATATCTTTCCTGATACCAATTGCAGAAGACTACCTGACGTTGAGCATCCCCAGGGTTTAGGTGCTGGAGAAGGCTAAATTTGAATGGGTGGTATTTGTGTTTTCTTAGAATTTGTTGAACTTTAGCTTTTGGAAACCCCTACTAAATCTTTTCAATGGCTCTACAGGAGTTTGTAGTGTAAGCTTCTGCACTAGCCAAAACTGTGACGTCCTCAACGTTTCGATTTTCTTTATTATATGTTTTTGAATGAGGTTTGTTAAATGATTCGTGACCAAGTAAATTCTTTTTTATTGAGTAAAAAGTGAATGTATTGGGTTGCCTCCTCTCTGGATATCTAAATAAAAATGAAGCAATAGTATTTAAACATAACTGAAAACCAACTTTTTACCTGTTAAAATACATCCCAGATGCCGCTTCAACAATTTCATTACTTAATATAAAAAAAAAGCTAACATATTGTATATCTCAAAATGTTCGAAAGTTTGGTTTACTACCGTACTCGCAAATATACATTCACACAATCAATAAATACATAAAAAGCAGCCAAATTTAAAAATGAAGCACAAAATTCATATAATCAAGCAGAAAAACGGCATAGAACAAATTTCGGGAACTGTGCCTTGCTTCCAAGTAAACGATAAACAGCAGCATACTGCAAAAAACGTATATAATTTTTGCTCGTATCTTGTATATAAACAAATAAACTTTTAAATAATTAGTTTTACCGTAGAAATGCGTCACGCTGTATATGTGTAAACAAATAAAAACTTAAACTTACCCCATATATGAGTTTTAGAGGTTCTAGTTCGGGCTCATTTGAAGAAGTCTTTTCAAAATTCATAAGTCCACGAATATTTGCTAAAATATAGACTATTAAGCCATAAACTCTCTAGCTGAAACTACTGCCAAAGCATTACAAAGAGGGTCTATTTGAAATGGATTTTCAGATATTTTAGTAAAATGAAGGACAATGATGGTTGAAGCTGAAACTTAAGGCTCTGTAAAACACACTTATTATGACATTTCTCCTACACAACCCGTATTTATTTCTGATTATTTGTCTGAACATTGCTAATTTTGACGTTTCAAATCGCGACGTTGACGTTTTAAGAAAAAATATAAAATTTTCAAAATATTTTTCTGCTACTTTTTGTGTCAAGAAAACCTAACCGTTGTATGTAATATTCAATTGGTTTTGTTAACCACACAAAATATTCTGTTCTTGCGCTTACCTCTGATCACCAGTGGCACCCAAATGTTTTTTCTTTAAATGCCTATACCTTTTTTCCTTTTAACTTCGAGATCTGAATTTCAGCGCAGAGAGTAAGTTGTATAGTAGAAACGGATATTACAAATTTGGTTGTCATATCTTTGTTATTTTCGGAGATACAATTTTTTTTCGAAAGATAACCTAAAATTTTCCAGGAAAAACTAGTCCAATTTTCCTGGTTAATGAACTTATCCAAGCCACTTACAAAAGGAACGTACCTACCAGATTTCATTAAAATCGGCCCATTACTTTTTGTGTATATATATATATATATATATAATATATATATATATATATATATATATATATATATATATATATATATATATATATATATATATATATATATACTATTACCACTACTAATACTACCACTGTAATTTCCCCACAGTTGGAAATTGTTAATTGTTAAGTTGATACATTTTAGTATTCCTTTTTCAAGAAAAGTCTTACTCGTTTTTACAACTTTTATTTATCTTTTTAACATATCAACTGACAACTCTCTTCAAACAATATCAATGTTAACTTATCTAATAAAAATGTATCTAATTAACATTGACTTCCTTGACGACAACAATAATAACAATATCATTAATTTTAGGAGGTTTTACATTAGATAACCATTTTTTTCGACAATTTAAGGAGGGGAGGAATTCTTTCACCCATTTGGACCAAAACAAATCCACCAACCGTTGAGACCTCCTCCAGAACTTTCGTAGTTCAACCTTATCAAATTTACCAGGGCTAGGACTGTTACCAGTAGATCCTAAGAGAAAATGATTGGGGGTGAGGCATGCGGAATCTGAGGGATCACTTGATACATAAGTTAGTGGTCTACTATTCACTATATTTTCGGCTTCTGCTATGACAGTCAACAATACTTTATCGTTTGGGATTTCTTCTTTGAAAACTACAGACAAAATCTTTTTAACTGATCCAATTAATCGCTCCCAGCAACCTCCCATATGTGGACTGCCAGGAGGTATGAAATGCCATTCAATTTGATGACCGCTTAACTCTTTACTAATTTTCGATTGATCTAGTTCTTTTAAACTTTTTCGCAATTCTTCTGAAGCCCCTTTAAAGTTAGTTCCATTATCTGAGTACAAACACCTTGGAGTTCCTCTTCGAGATATCATTCTTTTTAATGCCATAATGCAAGAGTCTGTGCTTAAGGAATGTGCAATTTCAAGGTGTACAGCTCTAACTGCCATGCAAGTAAACAATACGCCATACCTTTTTTCCTTGTGTCTTCCAACAGTTACGTTAAACGGTCCGAAGTAATCCACTCCAGCATATGTAAAGGGGCGCATGCCAGGTGTAAGCCGAACGGCTGGCAACTGGCCCATGATTGGAACTTCTGGTTTCGCTTGACGTCTCTTGCAGAAAAAACACACTGCAAACGCCTTACAGCTGCTCTTCCTTTAATTATCCAATATTTTTGTCGAAGCTCGTTTAAAACTAACTCTATTCCCTGATGATAGAATTTTTCGTGATAATATTTAATGAGTAATCTTGTACATAAATTTTTTGGATCTAAAATAATAGGATTTTTAAAATAGTCATCAAAAGTTTTTGCTAGATTTAGCCTCCCATTCATTCTAAGTAGACCATTTTCATCTATAAAGGGTGTTAGTTTATATATTCGGCTACTTTTGTTTACATATTTATTTTTCTTCAGTTGTTTTATTTCTTCAGGAAAGCTTTGTTCCTGACTTTGTTTTATACACAATTCTTCAGCCACGTTTAGTTCTTTTACATTTAATTCTTGAGAGAAATCTATATTGTTACCTTTTATTTTGCTCAATAACTTATAACAAAATCTCAATACCCAAGCTGTACTTCTAATCAGTCGCTGCCATTTTGAAAATCTATTTACCTCTAGAAAGTGTTCTTTTTTAAATATTATGTTAACAGCAGTTGTTTTCTTTAACTCCTCATCTAACAAATATCGTTCACTTGAGTTTTCTTGAAGTATATCTTTTGGCCACTTAGACTGGCCTTGTTTTAAGAAATCTGGCCCTTCAACCCAGTTTCGACTTCCGGAGAGATTCAAGTTTCCTTTTAATCTAGTACCTTCATCTGCAGTGTTGAGCATTGTTTGTATATATCTCCAAACACAGCTAGAAGTTAGTTCTTGAATTTCCCCAACTCTATGCGCTACGAATTGCTTGTAGTTTCTGCCATCTCCTTTAATCCATTTTAAAACAGCTTGTGAGTCTGTACATAGATAAATTTTGTCAACATTTAAATTTATTTCTGTCCTTACCATACTCACTAGTCTGCTACCCATCAGAGCTGCTTGTAACTCCATTCTTGGTATTGATATTGGTTTAAGTGGAGCTACCCTAGCTTTCGCCATCAAAAAGGCTGTCTCGACTTTTAGTCTCGAGACTACTCTCAAGTAGCAGACACAACAGTATGCTACTTCACTTGCATCACAAAAGACATGAATCTCTAATTCTTCTGCTAACAGAAGCTTTTCAGCATATTTTCGTGGAATCTGAATCGTTGTTATTTTTTCAAGACTATCTAGCCAAGTTTTCCATTCTTCATTTATACTAAGCGGTATATGGTCATCAATTCCCGTTCTCCAAATATTTTGTAAAATAATTCTGGCACGAATCGTATAATACACTAAGAATCCAAGTGGATCGAAAATTGACATTGCAATCTTTAAAACTTCCCTTTTAGTGGGAACTAACTTATTTTGCAACAAGTCGGGTGCAATTTTATGAATACTAGTTTAAAGGTAAACGAGTCTAACTTTGTATTCACCACATACCCAAAATGCGCTCAGCTTCGGATTTATTCAAATCTTTTGCTTGTTGATTTTTTACTGCATACTTTTGAGTCACCTTTTCTGAATTTGATAACCAACCAACTACTTCAAATCCTCCCAGACGATTTACTTCTATAATTTTCTTAATTTCTTCAAGTGCAGCTTCTTCGGAATCACAACTATCAAGATAGCCATCTACATAAAAATTATTTACAACATCTGGTAATAAATCTCTGTAGTCTGTAGAAGTTTCTACATTTAAAGTTTTAACAAACTGTGCTGAACACGTTGCGCCGAATGTCATAACTTGCATTTGGTAAACATTTGGTTCTAAAGAATAATTTGTACCCCTCCAAAGGAACCGTTGGGCATTACAATCTTCTTTTCTGATTTTTACCTGATGGAACATTTCAGCTATGTCTCCTGAAAATGCCCATTTGTATCTTCGAAATCGCAACAAAACACCAACTAATGAGGAAAGAAAATCTGGACCTTGCAATAGGTTGTCATTGAGACTGACTCCATGTGATTTTGCAGCTGCATCGAATACCAGTCTAAATTTCTTTGGTTTATTAGGATTTATAACTCCAAAGTGAGGAAGGTACCATACTCTAGCTCCATCTTCATTAGCTTCTTTCGGGGATAGCTTTCTAATGTATCCCTTCATCAGGTAGTCATTAATCTTCACGCAGTAACCTTCAGCACACTTCTCATCTTTTTTCATTTTCCTTTCTATGCAGAGCAATCGATTATATGCATTTTTCTTACTTTCTGGCAAACTTATGTCATCAGCTTTCCATCAAACCTATTTTCACTTACCCTTTTTGTTGAATTTTCCAAAATTTCTAGAGCTCTTTTTTCTTCTCTGTTTATTCTAACATTTTTTACAGAAACTCCAAAATTTTCTACCGTAAATGACTCTTTAACTAACTGATCGATGCGGCCTTCACAGCTACACACATGGAAATTATATGAATCACTTTCGTTTCCGAATGAGTTTTTTCCATGAATCACCCATCCTAAATGAGTTTTATTAGCTATCGGCACATTAGGAGGACCCTGGTATATTTTTCTGGCCACGGTTAACAAAATATTATCTTGGCCTATTAGAATGGTGGCTTTTGCATTAATCATATTTTTGATCGGTAATCCACAAAGATGAGGATATTTGTTGTAGTCTTGCATACTTATAGTTTGTCTGGGTAAAGATAATTCTTCCATTGTTTTGACATATTTCATCCTGAATTTTCTAGCATCTTTATGGATACCAGATATTCTTAAAGTAACAGAGCGTGAATTGATCTTGTACTGGGTCATGTTATTTGCCCACTGCATACAAAACGGTTCAGTTTTTCCTGGTAAACCTAGCTTTTTGACAATTGTTTCTTCAATCAACAAAATTGTTGATCCTTCATCAAACAATGCATACGCTTCAAAGTACCCTTCAGGTCCATACAGTTCAACAGCAACCATCCTTAACAGTACGCTATTGTTGGTATTGATTTTTGATAAACATACTACCTGCATATCTTGTGCTTCTCTTTGTTGTGTAACTTTTTTGTCTTTTCCTTGATTCATTTCTTTGTGGAGAAGTTTATGGTGTGAGCTTTGACAGTTATTCACGCCACACTTATATTTAGACCTGCACTGTCTCCTCTTGTGGCCTTTCTTAAGACATAAAAAGCAAATATTACTCGAGGTGACGATTTTCCACCTGGTTTCCACATCTTCTTCTTTGAATTGGAGGCAATCTGGCAAAATATGGTGGCTCTTATTACAATATAAACATAGAATATTTCTATCTAAGCTTTTGGTTGCCATTACTGATTCTTTCTTTTTAAAATTACTCCAATAATCTTTTTTCAAATCAGTACTGAAATTAGGAATGCTAACTAAACTTAAAGCAGACGCTTTTTTGTTCATCTATGCTGCAAACTGTTTTAAATTTACTTTTTCTGTACTTTTTTGCATAAACTCTCCCCACTGTAATTTAAAACAGTCTGGAAATTTAGTTACTAGTTGTCTAAGCAATATCGGATTTTCTAAATGGTTGGAAGATTCTAACTGTTCTAATGTTGCAACTAAATTTGCTACCTGGCAAGAAAATTTTATAAACAGTTCAAAATGGCTTTCTTTTAAAGGAGGAAATGACTGTACTTTTCTTACTAAAGAATCTATTACATATTCTGCACGTCCAAATCTTATTTCTAATGTTTTTATAACTAGATCTACATTATTTGGGTGCAACATCATACATCTAACAGAATCTATAGCCTCTCCTTTCAAGCATCTTTGAAGTTTAATCATTATTTCATCATTATTGTACTTACATAGTGAAATTATTCTGCGATAATGGTTTATAAATAACGGCCAATCTTCAGGTTTTCCATCAAATACCAAAAAATCTTTTTGTTAAGAAACATATAGATCTTGATTTGTTACCTGTTTTATTGTATCTGCCATAGCATTACATAATCTTCCAATACTGTCTTCATAGTTACCTGCTAATTTTTTCTTAGCTTCTAAATTACTGTTCACATCTATAATTGATGATCTAGAGCTTACTGAATCAGAAATTTGGTTAACCCATTTCTGAATACTACTGTCTGTTCCGTTGTGTATGCTTTTTACATTCATTTCAGAGACTGAATTGTTTGAGATACCTTCTTCTATTTCCGCTATCTTCAAATCCTTTTCTAATTCTAATATTCTCATCTTATTGTCTATGTCCTGTTTCTGTTGTGTGAGCTGTATTTTCAGCTTCTCGGCTTCTAATTCCACTTGTTTTCTTTCGATTCTTTTAGATGAAGTTCTTGAAATCCTTGAAGACCTCTTTGCGCTGGTATGGTTGGAGCGAATTCCTGACCCACCTGGTTTTCCTGATAAAATCGTCGTCCTTCTGCTATCCAAGCCGGTGCACGATACATCATTAATTACAGGATTAGTTTCCGTCTCCCCACTATTGACCTCTAAATTCAGTCCAATTTCGTCTGTTCTCTCCATTTCCTGAGTTGGACGTCTATCTAAAGTATTCCCCAGCGTTGTCCCAGCCTTTACCACTTGATTTCCATTTCCAAAATGATCAGGCCATATAAAATTCTCATTTAAATTTTCGTTCTTTCCAGCTGTCAATCTGATTGACTTTTTCAGTTTGTCTGTCATAATATTTCTGAAAATATTTTGCCTTTTCTGTTGAACTGTTACCACTGCTGACTCTTGTAATCTCGAAGGACCATATAATTTCCCCACAGTTGGATATTGTTAATTGTTAAGTTGATACATTTTAGTATTCCTTTTTCAAGAAAAGTCTTACTCGTTTTTACAACTTTTATTTATCTTTTTAACATATCAACTGACAACTCTCTTCAAACAATATCAATGTTAACTTATCTAATAAAAATGTATCTAATTAACATTGACTTCCTTGACGACCTGTTTCATCTGCAACAACCACTAATAGTACAATTTCTTTTATAAGTGACGTAGGTTATGAGACTTGCTATAAAAATAGGATTCCATTTAGATGAATTCATTTTGCAACTATTCTATTAATCTTTTGGTATGTGCGAAAACAAATTATGTAACAGGCTAAATAATGCAATTTCCATAGGCTAATATTATTATTAAATATGCGAACAGATTTTAACGCACACTACTTTATGTAGGAAATCTCCTCATTAGTGAATTTCTCACGAAAAATTCGCTAAAATCTCTAATGTGCGGGTTACATGGGAAGGCTATATTTTTTATTGTTTTTCCTCTTTTAAATCTAGGAACTAATAAGCAAGTGAAATGCTTAGTGTCTGTCAAGCAGATGTAAATTTGTTGGAATAATAAAGATTATCTCCACTACCATCACATGCTCAGGTAAACTTTCTTTATTTTACTTCAAAAAATAAACACACTTAACAATTTATGCATTTATAGTACAAAATTACTGCAAATACAATTAATAAATATCGAAATGTATTGTGCTAAATAATAACAGTTTTAATTTTTCTTTTTACGTAAAAAAAAGTGTTGAAAGAAACACAACATGTAAGTCTTAGAAGTAGGAATGACTGTATTTTTCTTCTTCTTGTACTATTCCCTGTGTATTAGAACGTAGAATCCGAGACATGCTAGAACAGCATACTGAAAAAGAAAAGAAAAAAACAAATAAAATACAATATTTAAATTCAAATATCATAAGCAGATACAGCCACTTAAATTTAAATAGACATCAGGACTTTCTCTTTGACTTCACCTGATTTGGCCTCAATATCACGCAAAGAAAAAATTTAATGTATTTTTTATTTTCTTCTGCTGATGGTGTAAAAGGCAAAACCAATTGCAGAGAACAAGCACTTGTGAAGATAGACGTCTCTACATTTGCATTTATTACACACTACTCAAAATTTTAATTATTAAATTTCAAGTACAATTACCACGAGGGCTGCTCTTTCTATTTTGGGATTAGAGAACACAAACAAATATTTATCATCGAAAATGGCTTGACTGTTTCTTAAAATATTCTCCATGAAAATCAATACAGTTTTGCCTGCGTGTGAACCAATTTTTGAAGCACTTTTTTCACTCTGATTGAGGTTTCTCCAAAACAAATTCTGAACGCATTAACCTCTTTTTCGGGTGTCGAAAAATGTTGTCCTTGCAATTTGTTTTTAATGTTCGGGAATAAAATGATGTCATTGGGTGCGAAGTCAAGACTATAACGGCGGATGACTCATCAAATCGACGTTTTGAGTGCTCGAAAAGTCACTAGTTTGAGCCAATGTGAGAGTTTGCATTATCGTGATGAGCATTATCGTCTTCTGCAGTTGGTTTTCCTTATTTCTCCGAAGACTTGCGGTAAACAAAAAACGTATTCAGAATTGACCGTTCTACTTTGCACCAATGCTACGGTTAAGACATGTCCAATTTTCCAGAAAAACAGACAACCATTTGCTTCGAAGTGCTTCAAGCAAGTACGACTTTTGTTGGGTTTCGCTCGCTTTGGAAAACCCATACAGTCGACTGCTGCTTACTTTCGGGCTCATACACATACATCGCTGATTCATCACCTACCACACATATGTTTTGAGGCACCACAATCGAACTTTTTGAGCATTTCTTGCCACCAATTGACACGGGCTTGTTTTTTAACAATTGTCAAATTATGTGGGACTTAACGCGAACAATTTTTTTGCAGTCAAATGTTTATGCAATATTTAATGTATGCTGGTCCCATTAATGTCCAAAGATACCTCACAGTAAGTCACATGATGATCTTGCAGTATCAGTTCATGCACCGCATCAATGTTTTTCTGAACAACAACTGATTTTGGACGTTCTTTACGAAATTCGTCCTTAATGGTGCTTCATCCCCAAAAGTCGAATTATGTGCATCGATGCATTGTGTTCGGGTAATCAACGTAGAAAGTTGTAAAAAATAATTGCATGAAAGTGTTTACAATTAATCCCATTTTTTTGGCCGATATGAACTTTTCAAGTTACTGCAATCAACACAAACAGCGCTTGTATATCAAAACGTTCTGAGTAAATATAACGGCCCTCGATGTATATTCTTGCTCCAGAGGATTGTTGGTCCTCCAGCCGCGATCCGTCGGTGAAACAGACCAGGCTTGCGGGCTGAAATGCAACCTCATTCCTTCCTCACTACTCGTTCTATTTGCGACCCCCATGTTAGTTTGGGGTCCAGAATCACCCCCAGATATTTGACCTCCCGCACTACAGCTAAAGGTTTTCGAAATATCACGGGCGCCCTAAATCCCTCTACATTCCTCTTCTTGGTAAATAGGATCATCTCCGTCTTCGCCGGGTTTACAGAGAGTCCCAGCTCACCACACCACCTTTCGATTATGCTACAGGCAGCTTGCATGCACTCACAGATGACGCAGAGGAATTTGACGGTGACCAGGACCAGGCCATTATCAGCGTACGCCTGGGCGTAGAAGCCGTTCTCGAAGAGCCGCTCCAAGAGGCCGTCCATGACCAGACACCATAGATGGGGCGAGAGGCAGCTGCCCTGAGGACATCCGTCCGTCACCCCAACGTCCAGCCCCCGGCCCCTCAAGGTCAACTAAACTCTCGTGTCCTCCAGCATGCTCGCCACCCAGCTTCCTCGGCGTTCCCCTATCCTGTAGGGCGGTACAGACCGCATCCGTCCTTGCCTTATCAAAGGCCCCTTCCACATCGAAGAACACAGCTAATGTGCTCTACCCGTAGTGTAGGGCCCTTTCCACCTTCCGTGTCACAGCATGGAGCGCCGTTTCCGTCGACTTCCCCCGCTGGTAAGCGTGCTGACCTTTATGGAAGGGGTGATCCTTTAGGATCCCTCCCAACATAAACCTATCTACTATATTTTCCAATGCCTTAAGCAGGAATGATGTAAGGCTGATTAGCCTGTATGCCTTGGCCAGCGTGTAGTCCTCCCTTCCCGGCTTGGGAATGAAGACCCCCCCTAACCCGGCGCCAGGCCTTTGGGACGTAGACCCACGCCAGGCTGGCCCGGAAAACCTCCATTACGTTGGGAAGCAGTATATCCAGGTCCCTCTGGAGCAGGGCCGGAAAAATCCCATCACAGCCTGCGGACTTGAAAGAAGCGAACTCGCCCATCGCCCAGGCTATAGAGCCATCCGTGACCACCTTCTCCGCCAGCTGCCAGTCCGCATTCGGGACCGTAAACCGGCCCAGGTCGGCAGCCCTCGCGACGACTCCACCGCCCGCGAGGTGACCTTCGGCGAGATGACGCAGGGTCTCTTCACTGGTGCTTGTCCAGCGTACGGCCCTTTCCACCTTCTGTGTCACAGCATGGAGCGCCGTTTCCGTCGACTTCCCCCACTGGTACACGTGCTGACCTTTATGGAAAGGGTGATCCTTTAGGATCCCTCCCAACATAAACCTATCTACTATATTTTCTAAAGCCTTAAGCAGGAATGATGTAAGGCTGATTAGCCTGTATGCCTTGGCCAGCGTGTAGTCCTCCCTTCCCGGCTTGGGAATGAAGACCCCCCCTAACCCGGCGCCAGGCCTTTGGGACGTAGACCCACGCCAGGCTGGCCCGGAAAACCTCCATTACGTTGGGAAGCAGTATATCCAGGTCCCTCTGGAGCAGGGCCGGAAAAATCCCATCACAGCCTGCGGACTTGAAAGAAGCGAACTCGCCCATCGCCCAGGCTATAGAGCCATCCGTGACCACCTTCTCCGCCAGCTGCCAGTCCGCATTCGGGACCGTAAACCGGCCCAGGTCGGCAGCCCTCGCGACGACTCCACCGCCCGCGAGGTGACCTTCGGCGAGATGACGCAGGGTCTCTTCACTGGTGCTTGTCCAGCGTACGGCCCTTTCCACCTTCTGTGTCACAGCATGGAGCGCCGTTTCCGTCGACTTCCCCCACTGGTACACGTGCTGACCTTTATGGAAAGGGTGATCCTTTAGGATCCCTCCCAACATAAACCTATCTACTATATTTTCCAATGCCTTAAGCAGGAATGATGTAAGGCTGATTAGCCTGTATGCCTTGACCAGCGTGTAGTCCTCCCCTCCCGGCTTGGGAATGAAGACCCCCCTAATCCGGCGCCAGGCCTTTGGGACGTAGACCCACGCCAGGCTGGCCCGGAAAACCTCCATTACGTTGGGAAGCAGTATATCCAGGTCCCTCTGGAGCAGGGCCGGAAAAATCCCATCACAGCCTGCGGACTTGAAAGAAGCGAACTCGCCCATCGCCCAGGCTATAGAGCCATCCGTTACCACCTTCTCCGCCAGCTGCCAGTCCGCATTCGGGACCGTAAATCGGCCCAGGTCGGCAGCCCTCGCGACGACTCCACCGCCCGCGAGGTGACCTTCGGCGAGATGACGCAGGGTCTCTTCACTGGTGCTTGTCCAGCTCCCGTCCGGTTTCCTTAAGGATCCTACATTACTGCCTACCTCATGTTTGAGTACCCTTAGCAGCCTGGTATCGTCTGGCAGGAAATTGACTTCCCCACAGTACGCGGTCCAACTAGCTCGTTTACTCCGTCGCAGTTCCTTCTTAAACTCCCTTCTGGCAGTCCTAAATTGGTCCCAGGCCACTTCACTCGATTGTCGGACAGCAAGGTTTAAGGCCCTCCGAGCCCGTCCGCGTAGTACAGCGAGATCCCTGTTCCACCATCTGACTTTGATGGCGGTTCCCCCCTAAGTGGTGATGCGGCCTCGTAGGCTGCCATTAATCCAGCTTCTAGGGCCTTAACCTCACTATCTAATGCCTCTGTAGAGAGTCTTCTCCCCTCTGACATTGATATGTATCCCGTCGCCCTCCAGTTAGATATATCCTCCGTTATTCCTCTGGTCGCTAACGTGATGTCGATCACCCCCTAAACCCCTCTACATTTCTCTTCTTGGTAAATAGCATCATCTCCTTCTTCGCCGGGTTTATGGAGAGTCCCAGCCCACCATGGATGTGATTGACAAACGTTGGAGCTGTACCTCTATTTAATACCTCTAGGTTTCTTGTAGCCAAATACTCTAGTAGGCAAAACTTGACAAAACTATTAACAGAAACAACAATAGCGACACTATGTGGAAAACCATTAAAGAAATAACAGGGAGAAACCTGAAAGGTCAAATTGAATGCACAGTCGTAAATGCAGACCCATGGACTAGTTTGGTAATTTTTTCTCAGATGTTGCTGAAAATGCAACTGCCTACCATGGTAGATGTAGCATTTATTGAAAATATAACACCACAAGTAAACACCCAACTTAAATTCTCATATGTTACACAAGGTGATGTCCTCAATGCAATAAATGCCACCAAATCATCTGGTTCTCCAGGGACAGACAGGTTGCCAAGTATTTTGCTGCAAATAATGTCCCATCGAACTTTCTGTTTCAATTTCGGTAAGTTTCGGCAGTCAATTAGAGTTTCGGTTACGGCAGATTTTCTGCCAAAACTTAAATTACATTTGTGAGCTTTCGGGCGGCCTTCGGGAGTGATCGGCATATAATAGAATAGAAGACAATAGCTTTAATAACTACAAGATCACACACAAAAATGAACAAAAATCCATTCACATATAAAACACACAATGTCTGCTTATCACTAAAACAATGGATCAACCGGCTGTCGAGAATCTCAACTGCTGTACTACAGTAAAATATTCATTTGTTCTGTATAGACAGACCTGTATTAAAAAATCTAATAACTGTTCTTAATTTAATTTAATTTATATGGGGAAACCCCACTAAGTGCTACGATACAAGTAAAAGTACAAAACAAATAAAATATGCACACATAAATCTACAAAGAATCACTACAGTCAGTTCAGCAGTCCACTGCAACAACAGACGCAACCATATGCCTTCTGAAAGCAGACAGTGAAACACAAAAGATGTCAAAATTGTCCACCTCAGTGATCTTATTCATAATACGTAGATATCTATCGATAGGTGAATTAAGTCCATAATTAGTGCAGTGAAATGGGTCAAAAAAACAAGTTATATGACCTTAAGACTGTTAGGTACATTCAGGCCGATCCTGCCAAGAATCTCATTGGACTCCACAAAACCATTCACAATTTTGAATATAAAACAGAGTCCGGCCACTGTTCTGCGGGCTTCAATAGAGCTCAGCGTTAACAAACTTTGTATCTCCCCATAGTCATGATAAGGTATGGAATAACCAAGTCTATAAGAGCAGTGCCGGAGAAAGGCATGCTGCATACTTTCAACAGCCCCCGTGTGGCTGGCATAATAAGGGGACCACACTATCCATGCATACTCAAGTACACTTGTAACAATAGAACAGTAAACACATCTGATGGTATCCAATGAAAAAGTCTACAGTTTCTCACAACAAGGCCCAACAATTTAGAGGCTTTCATGGTAATATTCTTTGTGTTGCATAAAAGTCATCTGTTCAACCACTGTAACACCAATATCCTTGATCTGGTTAACGTAAGACAAAAGCTCACTGTTTACCGAATATGAAGTCCCGAACTTCCTCCCTCCTCTGAAAAAGCTGATATGAGAGCATTTGCTGATGTTAAGATTTAACTTGTTGTCAAAGCACCATAAAGAGTGACGCTCTAAATAATCCTGCTACGCCTGCTGATTCTGAAGGCAAGTTATCACCTTAAACAGCTTCATATCATCGCCAAACAGCAGACACTCACTACCAGCAAAGATATGGACCACATAGTTAATAAAAAGATTAAATAAAAGTGGTGAACAATGACTTCCCTGCGGGACACCAGATGTCATGTGAACAATATCTGAATAAAATCCAGCAACTTTGACTCTCTGAGTTCTACCTGTCAGAAAACTCTCAAACCAGGCCACCAAACAATCATTGAAGCCAAGTCCGTGTAATTTAGATAGCAGGAGTGAATGATCGACTGTATCAAAGGCCCTGCTGAAGTCAGTATATATGGCATCAACCTGCTTACCAGACTCCAAGGCATCCAGTACCGTTGACTGAAGAATAATCAGGTTAGTAACTGTTGACCTGTTAGCACAAAAACCATGCTGCTGCAGCACTAAAAGACCCTTACATGACCACGATAGCTGGTCATAAACCAGGGCATCAAACACTTTTGGGATTGATGATTAGACACAGATGCTTCTGTAATTTGTTATCTCATCTCTGTCACCACTATTATACACATACACCGAAAAGCTCTCCTTCCATACAGCAAGAAATATTGAAGACCGCAAAGATGAATTGAAGAGAATATGTACAGGCACACTCAATGTACAGGCACAACGTTTTAGAACAATATCTGATACACCATTTGGACCGGCCACAACTCCATCACGAAGAGCAGAAATCCTTGCATAAATGTCAGAAACAGATATTTCGGAACAGCTCACATACATACTGGAGCGATTATTACTGCCAGAAGCCAGTGGTGAAGCCGTCGCAGTTGCAACAGCGTTCGATGTATACACAGAGGAGAAGAAACTACCAAATAAATTTGCAATCTCCTGTGCAGTGTCACCAACCAAATCACCACAGTGCATTGTGGAAGGAATACCAAAGGATGATCGTTTTTCATTTATAAATCTCCAGAATGACTTGCGATCATTCCTAAATTCAGAGTCTTTATCTCGAATCTACTGTGATGAACACACATTTGATAAAACCTTGCACTGAGATTGAAGTCCTGCAAACTCTAAATAGCTAGTATCAGTTCTATCTTGCATATATTTTGCATGAGCCTTTTTCTTTAGAATTGTTAGATGTCGCAATTCAGTTGTTAACCATTTAGGAAAGCTAGATATTTTGGTTCTTTTCACTGGCACGAACTGACCAATGCCAGAGAATAAGAGTTCCCAGTTAACTGAGGCAAGATAGTAGTACTCCTCACTGTGAAGGGTGTCAAATGATATGTGATGGGTGCAGTCTTCAAAAAATAGGATCAGCCGCCAGGCCCACCAATGAATTCGCTGAACTAGCAAACATCAAATCCAAGAAAACATCTCCACCATTTGGCAACTGGTTGATCTGGAACAGTTTAAGGCAACCAAATGACACTGCAACATAAACGGCTGCAGATGAGACAGGACAGTCAACCAGTACGCCATGCTCATCATTAGACCAAAGAGCTTCTGGTAAATTGTAATCTCCAAAAAGGTACACTTCATGTTGTGGATATCTCTGCATAACATATTCAGTAGTCTTACAGTGCATAATATATAGATCAGATGATGAAGCAGGCGAAATATACACACCCCCAATGATGAGTTTAGTAGAACCAAAGTGACACCTCACAAACAATAGCTCCACTTTCCGAGTATCTAACTTCACTGTGGAAGATAATGTAATTTCTAATAAATACAAGGACTCCCCCGCCCCTCACCTTGTGACTCGTATAACTGGATCTATCACATCTAAAAATGTTGTAAGGACTGCACTGCAGTTCACTATCAGAAAAATCCACACTAAGTTCACTCTCAACCAAGATATTAATGTCATAACAGGAACAACCCATAGCCCTGCACAGTTCCGGAATTTTGGTTCTCAGTCCACTAATATTTTGGTAGTATACACTTAATGGGGACGCCACTCGTTTTTTTGCCCACTCAGAACCTTTGGAACACCAGAAATATGCTTAATTGTCAGATCAGCCTCGCCCTTCTCCTGTCTATCCATGAGTTCTCTTTCCGCTAGCTTATAAGCATCTTGCTGCATCCTTATCTGATCATGTGAGATAGAGTGAGGCGTTCCAAGTAATTTATTTTTATTCCTGATAGCCTTAGCAGCAAGCTCAGGAGTTTCACACAATCTTAACCGGTCGTGGTTTTCTCCCGGATGCAGTCTTCCCAACTCTGAGGACCTTGACAATCTTGTCCTTGTCACCCTCCAAACCAAGAGTATCAAAAATACCATTCACAACACCTATCCCATGATCAATGTGTACCTGGAGATAGGTTCATTTCTCAACCACCTTGGGAGTGCATTGAAAAAGTCGACCCTAACCGTTTTAGTTTTTCTTAGTTGATGTCTCAGTTGGATTAAATTATCTCTATGTCTGCTCTTATACCTACGCACTTCAGCATGTGTGTCAAAACTTACTGTTTTTCTCTCACCACCAACAATTGTCTGTAAACCAGCAGTGAGTATAGTGACATTATATTAAGGTCCTGAAAGATGGGTTTACAACGGGCACAGCAATCTGCTCCGACTATCAATGTGCACGCTTGCTGCATTTCCTCATGCAAGCAAGCAGTAATTCAGATGTGAGTAAAACAACCCATAAGCTGCCTCAGGTCCAGCCATTCCAGAAATCTTACGCACTGCATACACTGATCAGGCTAGCCTACCAGACAATGAGTCTATTTGGCTCCTCCATACAAGAGCAGGGTTGGGACAGAGAATTTTTTTTAGCAGACTTCGATCCATCAGAAGTTACTCTGGTATGAAAATGGATTAAAGCTGTCTTATCCTCATTGAGGAACAGTTCATTATCACTAAACCAAGCTCCCGCCTCATGAACAACATTATCTACTGTCTCACTGACATTGCTACCAGCATCACCAGTGATAATAAAAGTTGTGCATCCACAAAGAGGGCTATTGCTGTTGGATGCCATCAGGAATGTTAGGAGGAAGATCAGTTATATACATCAGAAAGAGAAGTGGCCCGAGTATAGAACCTAGAGGCACCACTCTACGAATGTATCCTTCTTCACTGTATTCCCCACCATGAAAAACTCTGTGTTCTATTATTAGGGTATCACTGCAGCAACTCCAGACAGGCTCCTCTAATACCATAATGACTCAACTTTGTCAAACATATTTTGTGCGAGACACAATCAAATGCCTGTTTTAAGTCTGCAAAAACTGCACAACACCTGCTTTCTCTGTTCAAAAGCATAATTTATCATTTCTAGAAGACACGATATTGCATCCACGGTGCTGCATCTCTTGCGAAAACCATACTGATGTTCATAGAATAGATGGTTATCCGGAAAGTAACTATAAAATAAGGAATTTAAAGATTTTTGAGAGTATCTGAAAAACTGAAATTTTCCTAAAATTACCAGGAGCACTGCTGTTCCCCTTCTTGAAAAATACAAGTACCTTCGCACACTTCATCAACGCAGGGAAACAGCCCTGTGTGATGCAGAGATTAAAGATACGTGCCAGTGGCAGAGTAATAAAAGCCCTAGACCTCTTAATGACATAGGAGTCCCTACCAAATATATCCTTTGATTTTGCATTTTTAAGTTTATTTATAGCATTCCTCAATAACCAGTTTCATGAAAAAAAAGTTCGCTGGACTTTGCATCCCAGTGAAACAAGATTCTGGGGAATTCAATTTATTTCCCAATGCATTACTTACCACCCTCTGGGAACGAGATTTAAACAATTTATTAAACGTATTGCAGACATATTAGTTTCAGAATTCAAGATCTTACTTACTACCTGTTTCATGATATATAATCTGCCAAATTGTTTTTGATTTATTGTCATACTTTTGGATAGCTTCAGTTGCCGTCCTAGCTCTCGACTGACTCAGAAGCGAATTATGTCTGGTCCTTATTTCTCCATAAAGCTGTTTATTCGATAGTGTAGAATGCATTTTATAAACATAATGTAAGAACAATACTTGCTCCTTCAACTCCCTTTCCTCTGATATGTTACCATCCTCAATACTCAATGGTTTCCCCCCTTAGTCGAGAGTGCCGAGTCGACGACACTAGAAGACTACCCTCATACATTACTACTAATTTAAAAAATAAATAGCTACATCTATCAACACACACATATTTGCAATTCAAATATAAAATGAACAGAAACTTGAAATCTACAGGCTGTCCCAATAGTGAGTAATTCCTCTATATATCCCTTACCCTACGAGCTAGCCGAAAAAACATTCAACAAAATTTTCTTGTGATTATCTAAGCTATATCGAGAAAATATATTCAGCTTTGTGGAACATCCGGTTGCACCGGAAGTAGCTATCAACTTCGTTATTTTAAATGGAATGCTATACTTTTTATTGCATTTTTGGATAGAGATTAAAAAATAAGTGTGACTTTGTGTAGCATTTTCTATAGCTATTGTTGACATTTGTGAAAATATTTTGACTTTCTTTTTTTTTTTAGCTCCGATTTATATGTTACTTCAAACGTATGCTGTGGGCTGAGCTTTGAGTTTCCGTGCCTTAAATTCGAAATATCAATAGACGACATTCAGTGTTTTGAAATAGTTAAAGAATAATTTATCATCATTGTACAGGGTGTATTTCTTTTTTGTTTCAACATACCTAACTTTAGAGTGGCATAACTTGTTTTTCAAATGGAACACCCTATATTTTATGGATAGGTCACGTAAGTCATTTAATTCTGCATCGATGTAGTATGGGTTTCCCTATATCTATAGTTGATAGTTTTCGAGTTATAGTGGTTTATTTTACTTTCGCTTGTAGAAACTGTATTCTGTCAGATACAGGAGACACAGAGAACGTAACAACTGATATTTATTGTGACATGACAGATAAACGTCACTAAAATTTCGATTAGTTCTAACGTATTGTCTTTTTTAGGTTATTTTTTATGCTAATGACTGTGGTTTATTATTATTATTATTATTATAGTTATGTATTCTATGTATATTTTTATATAATAAATTATTATACTTATGTTATATATATATATATATATATATATATATATATATATATATATATATATATATATATATATATATATATATATAATCATAATAATAAATCACAATCATTAACATAAAAAAATAATCTAAAAAAGATGATACATTAGAACTATTCAAAATTTTAGTGACGTTTATCTGTCATCTCACAATAAATATCAGTTGTTACATTCTATGTGCCTCCTGTATCTGACAGAATACAGTTTTTACAAGCGAAAGTTGAAAATAACAAGGTATGCCACTTTAAAGTTATATATGTTGTAACCCAAAAGAAATACACCCTGTACAATGATAATAAATTATTCTTTAACTATTTCAAAGAGTTTAATGTCGTCTATTGATATTTAGAATTTAAGACAGGGAAACTCAAAGCTCAGCCCACAGCATACATTTGAAGTAACATATAAATCAAAGCTAAAAAAAAAGTCAAAATATTTTCACAAATATCAAAGATAGTCATAGGGAATGCTACACAAAGTGACACTTATTTTTTAATCTCTATCCAAAAATTCAATTAAAAGTATAGCATTCCATTTAAAATAACGAAGTTGATAGCTACTTCCGGTGCAACCGGAAGTTCCACAAAGCTGAATATATTTTCTCGATATAGCTTAGATAATCGCAAGAAAATATTGTTTAAAGTTTTTTGGGCTAGTTCTAAGGGTAAGGGATATATATAGAGGAATTACACACTATTGGGACACCTGTATACAAAATAATTATCTTAGAAGGAAATTGTTTCGGTTGTAAAAACTTGTTTTGGTTGGACACTAGCTACAAGTTTGTTGTCTACTTAACATTATCACATTATCATACAAATCACTGAAGAGAAAAAGGTATATTACTGCGAAACATGATGAAAATAAAACTGATCACAAAATGTTTGCAAAACAATAGGAAATTTGAGCTCATGGACATGCCTAGAAGCACTTCTGGATGCATAAACCACAAAAGAAAATTCTTGGAAACAACCCCCATGAAAGTGACAGGAACATGAGTGAATAGGGTGCTGGGCCAATGAGAAGATAAAAAGGAAATATGAGTGAAAAATGCGAAAAAAAACAATTTAGTCGGACCTCTACAGGCTGCCTTTTTGACATTTCGCAGCTGTACCTCCTTTAAATTATGTCTATCCTGCACAGCAACCCTATTCACCCCGGGTCGGCTAACCTTCTTGGGGATTGAAATCAAAACATTTGTCCTGTGGTTTACACATTCAGGGGCATTTACAAGTATATTTCTGAAAAAAAAAGTTAGAACACAGAAAGACCCCTGGACAGCACAAGTGAAAAGATAGGGGAAGGGGAAAACCACATCACATTATGTGAACTGTTAATTACACCCTAGCAAAAATGAACACTTACAATTAGCGTGTACTCTCAAGGAAATAAAGTAGGTTTGGCCCTTGGCAACACACAGCCTAACTGGGAAACAGAATGGCCCACACTGCCCATTACAAAAACAATGCGGGAAACAGATAAACTACAAATCACAATATCAGGACACATACATGCTTCAATGGCTGCAACACTGGGAAGAAGGGTTGTTATAAGAAAACAGACCAATGCACAATTTCAAAAATAAAGTCTCTGAACAACAAATAAATTAATAACCTGATCACCACAACCTTGCATAATAAAAGAAAACCAGCAATAATACCAATGAGCAAGTAGCATGCCTTCTAGCTTAGACTAGAACATTTCAGTCAATCCCTTTTTTAAGGTTTACCTCACTTTGCACTACTCAGAGGGTTGAGGGGTATAAAGGAAGAGAACCATACTGGGAATATATTGAGAAAGCATGAAATGTTTAAAAAGTTGTAATATCAATAAGTTAGCAAAGGTAAAAATAGTGTCAACATGCATGTAAGATGCCAAAGCTTATCTATCAGAAGTCAGATTATCTAAAACTGTCAGTGAGGTCATCTGCAAATTCATCGAATATTGAATTCAAAAAAAATAATAAAATGTAAGATTAATAGAATAGATATGAAATGGACATGGTTGAACTATATATAGGATATGCCTCTTTTTGGCAATGCTAATCTGAATTCACTATTTTTTATGTTCAAACAATTGCAAAGTTGACAAAACAAGAAAGACGAAAGTAGCCTTCAGTTTCCAATAATTACTAGCTCAAACAAGTTAAAGCCCCCACAGCTCTTTTTGGTTTTACAATTGTTAAACTCTAACAGCTTTAAATGTACAGGTTCAAACATATATGAGTACTTTAGATTTTTATCCTTTCATCATTACTAATGTAACGATTTGTGCAAAGTAACTTAATTATTATTTAGTGATTTTTATGTGTGGATGCAGTTATACTTTTTATAAAGCAACAGTCAAAAAACCAGGAAGGGTAATCCTGTGTTTAAAGTGCCTCTTTAGTAAACATACAATTCGGGCGAAATCGGAACGTGAACTGGACGCGGGACGATGTGCACTGTTGCCAGATGAGTATAAGCAAGTGTCATTTTAAATATAGAAGGCAATCAGGGAGTGAACAAATGTTTTCATAATGTAAATAAATGATAGTATTGTGTCATGTACATAGATCGATATTTGACATATTTTGCGGAAAGCAGTAGGAAAACGGAAATGTAAACAGTTAATTTTCAGCCTCAGGGGGAAAAACGTGTGCCTGTCCTCCCTTTTTTGGTACATCAGTAGCATCAACAGAGGTTGTGCCATTGTGATTGAGCAAGGTAATCTGCACGTTCCACTATTCCCAGGAGGCGTAAAGCTGTTGGTCCCGTGCCCATGCGATGTTGGGCACGTTAAAGACCCAAATTCCCCGGACAGTGGGGTGGATGAATGACACTTTAGTAAAGTCAATGAAGCAATTTCTGTTGCGAATTGCCGATGATAAATACAACTGTATATGCTAATATCAAATGGTAACCAGTATATTATTTCGAAAAATCGCAATGTAATCGCATGGTAATGAAGCAATTTCTACCGACAACTGTCGATGATAAACATAACGGAGAAAATTGCTCAAAATGGGCTTACCTTCGAAGTGTCTGTTTATATTTTACTTTATAACCTTAAATTTACTAATGGGGAGACCCCGACTTTTGATTTATGAAAAAGTTTTTGCAAATAAGCGCGAACTAGGGGCCCAAGAACCCATATCTGGGGTCAGTTTCCATTTTTTATATGTATGTATATACATATATACATATACATATATATATATATATATATATATATATATATATATATATATATATATATATATATATATATATATATATATATATATATATATATATATATATATATATATATATATATATATATATATATATATATATATATAATGTATGTATGTATGTATGTATGTATGAATCACACCGAGAACAAAAAAATTATTGTGCCGATTTTGAAAAAGTTTGGCATGTACCATCCTTTTCTATATGGCTTGGATAAGGTCGTTAGTCAGGATAACAAGGTTTTCCGAAAGAATTGTAACTTTTCATTAGGAAAACATTTTTATGTCAAAAATTAAAAAAGCTATGACAACTAAATGTGGTAGATAGGTTTGCGATTGAAAAGGTACACTACACACCAAAATTACTGGTTACCGTTTGATATTAGCATATACAGTTGTATTTATCATCGGCAATTCGCAATGGAAATTGCTTCATTGACTTTTCTTACTCATTTAAGGTTGGAAAGTAAAATATAACAAGACACTTCGAAGGTAAGCTCATTTTGAGCAATTTTCTCCGTTATGTTTATCATCAACAGTTGTCGGCTTCATTACCATGCGATTACATTGCGATTTTTCAAAATAATATACTGGTTACCATTTGCTATTAGCATATACAGTTGTATTTATCATCGGCAATTCGCAATGGAAATTGCTTCATTGACTTTACTAAAGTGTCATTCATCCACCTCACTGTCCGGGGAATTTGGGTCTTTAACGTTCCCAACATCGCATGGGCACGGGATCGACGGCTTTACGCCCCCTGGGAATGGTGGAACGTGCAGATTACCTTGCTCAATCACAATGGCACAACCTCTGTTGTTGTTACTGATGTACCAAAAAAAGGGAGGACAGGCACACGTTTTTCCCCCTGAGGCTGAAAATTAACTGTTTACATTTCCGTTTTCCTACTGCTTTCCGCAAAATATGTCAAATATTGATTTATGTAGATGACGCCATATTTTAATTTATTAAAATTATAAAAACAATTGTTCACCCCTTGATTTCCTTCTATATCACGTTTATCCCCCTAGACCACAATTGCTGAAAATTAACTGTTTACATTTCCGTTTTCCTACTGCTTTCCGCAAAATATGTCAAATATCGATCTATGTACATGACGCAATACTATCATTTATTTACATTATGAAAACATTTGTTCACTCCTTGATGGCCTTCTATATTTAAAATGACCCTTGCTTATACTCATCTGGCAACAGTGCACATCGTCCCGCGTCCAGTTCACGTTCCGATTTCGCCCGAATTGTATGTTTACTAAAGAGGCACCTTAAACACAGGATTACCCCAGGAAGTTTTATACTATCTTACTTTAAATTTAGGATATTCATTCATCAATATCGTGACCATCCCGACATATGGAAGAAAACCTCTCGCTCTACCAACTACATCCTCTTTAGTGAGCCACAGCTGCCCTGGAGCGTAGAGTCCTCGGTCGTCAACACTATTATTGTCTCCTTTAGTTAGAAATTTTACTGTCCCATTCTCCCTAAAATAAACCTCATTACAAAGGCAAACAACCACATACACAAAGTTACAATTACTTTTCATGTAACTTCAAAACTCGATGTACAATAGGAATATCCCTGCCTTCAACTTTGAAGACAACAATTTCACCAACTCGGATTGGATCTTCTGGGTAATTAGTCAAAAACAGTAAGTCACCTCTATGGAAAGCTGGTTCCATACTGCCAGATAAAACTACAACTATGGGGCTTTCACTGCCAGTTACAACCATCAGACCCTTCCATATCATCAGGGCTGAGGAGACAATCATACCAAAACTAAGAGCTTGGTAAATGAACTGAAAAGATACCAGATTTTACAATAAATACATCTGATGTATTTTAATAACTAACCTGTCTTTTGTTCATTCGTTTTATATCATCAAAAAGATTACTTATATCCATTTTGGGTGTTGTGTTGGATAAACTTTAATCAGGAATATTGTAATACACACGTAGGAGTCGTAAATTCAAAATCTGGAAAGTGGAAATTATCTTAAGTTGTTTTGACCTATCCAACCAGACCACATCACTTATTTAGCTATCCACCAATCTCACAAGCATAAGCATATCACAGAACCGGCAACGGCAACAGATTAAGTGTCATGGTGACGTGTATTGTCAATTGTCATTGTCATTTGTCCGATGTCATTATTGACATATTCAGCTTAGCCAATCCATAGAAATAAAATTTAAGGACGGGTGACAAATAGTTAGCAGTTTTCACACAAGAGGGCGGGCAGATATACAATTAGGACGAGTTAAATATTTTTAGTTACTTTTATCAAAAACAATGGACGAGTCTACCAGCGCCAGCGTTGCCAACAGCTGCATTGTTATGTCAAAAAATGCTGACAAATCGTTGACTTTTGTGCACATTTTTTGACATTACGATGGAGCTGCTGGCAGCTACTGTTTTCACGAATATCTTTTATGTTTCAAAACTTGCAATTTAATGTGAAATACACAAATCGTTTAATAGACGCTATATCATAGCCCGCGTACACGATGTGTAAAAACAACTATAGAGAGCTGGCAATAATTCCAGTGCTCTCAAAAATGATAGTCCGTAATCAAAACAAAGATAGAATATTTTTTTGATAAATTCAGACTTTTTAGTGATCATTAGCATGGCTTCAGGAAAAAACTTTTCCACTGTTACAGCGATGGAAGATGTTAACAGGATTGCCACAGGATTTGAAGAAAAGAAGACGATCGTGGCCAGCTTTTGTCACTTGGGAAAGGCATTCGACTCCATATCTCATAGAATAATGAAAGAAAAGCTCACATATTATGGCATACGAGGACCCACCAGAAACTATTTGTCTGATATCTGACACAGAAAGAAAAGGTAAGATGGAACGATGAAGAGTCGGAGTGGATAAATCTGGCACGAGGGATACCTCAAGGTTTAATTCTTGGGCCCATTTTCTTTCTCATTTACATAAACGATCTACCGGAGAATATTTTAACTGATCAAGTTTGTCTTTTTGCTGATGATACGTCCTTTATTAATATTGGCTCCAACATTCATGATCCGAATGATAGAAACCAGCAACCAACAACCAACATTTGGGCAAGCAGAAACATGGCTCAAAAATAATGAAATCAAACTTGACAAAGATAAATCAAAAGTAATCACATTTTCAGCTAAAAAATCGAATGACGTATCGGAGGTAAAATTCCTATGCATTATCTTCTAGGCGGATCTCCTCTGGTCATCCCACATCTATTTCATGCTTACCAAGCTCTCCATATTTTATTAGACTGATTCAGGTTGCAACAATTAATACTGTCTTGGATGCTTACACTGCTAATTTTTATACTGTGACAGCCTATGCCATATTGATGGGGTTTGTCACCTGAGAGGGAGGAACTTTTTTTGCTACAAAAAAAAACAGTATGAATACTTACCAGTTATCCTAGACTCGCTAGCTGGCGGGATCTATTTAAGGAGATGGAAAAACTTACATTGTCTTGTGTTTTCATACTTGATTGTGCTGTTTACGCACATGGGAGTCGATATAAATTCCCAACAAACTTTGACTTTCACTTAAATGGAAGAAGAGGTAACAATAATCTAATAATACCATACCACCGACTGAAGCGTTCTCAAACTAGCCTAAATTATATGTGTTTAAATAACAGCAACATCGCCCTTCTTTACAAAATAACGACACTAAACGACGTCCCATCGGACCACAACCCAGTCATATTGCAGCTCGGATATGACAGTGATGAGCCCGACTTCCCAAGGCAAAAGGTAGTAGCAGTGGTGGGGAGGGTAACGCCAAGCAAGTAGGTCACAATGGGCCCTTTTTGCCAACCCCAGCAACCATGCTCTACTCTTACTCGGTTCCGTCGCCAAACCGCTTCGACCTCGAAATGAAAGCCATGGCGGTCTTCAATTGGACAGTACTTACCTGAGTCCTCGAACCGAACAATTCTACTCGAAGACTACCAAAAGCCTTGCATTCACACATGTAGTGGTAAGACGTTTCTTCATCCTCGCCGCATTCCTGGCAAATGGGATCCCTCTTTAGGCCTATCAATGTGAGGTGTCTTCTAGGGGCGCAGTGGCCTGTCAGCACCCCAAAGATGAGGCGAAGCGTAGGTCGACTCCTAGCGAGTAACCAGACAGCTTTATCTTTGTCCGGCCCCTCCACGAAGTCCCTCGCCTGCCTACAGCCACCAACCGACCCCCCAGTGCCTCTCCATGGCTTTTTTTTTGTTCCCTCAGGGCTCGTCCGCGGCCTTGCCGCCCCGATATCACTGCAACCCTTGGTTGATTGTGCCTACCCTTAGTCTTACTCCACCCATTCCAAGATCACTGTGCCTTGAACTAGTCTGCACAGCGATTGGTAGGGTGAAGTTTTATATTGCTCTGTCTCCGGTCTAGAGTGACCGTAGATCAGTTGTCTTTTCCGGTCCAGAGCTATACACTCACACAAGATGTGCTGGGCTGATTCCTCCCCCTCGCCGCAGAGTCTGCATGCGAGGTCCCCTTCGAACCGCCCCATTTTATGCAGGTGTTTCTTGACGGCCATGTGTCCCGTCAAGAGACCTGTTGTGTTTCTGAGCTGTCCTCTGCTAAGGTTTAGCAGCTCCACAGCTCTCTTTGAACTGGGTCCGTCAATTATTGACTTCCCATGTCTGAGCCCTAGACAGTCCGCCCAGTACACCTTGTGTTGGTTTCTGACCCAGGACTTAATGGCTCCCCTGGCAGTGCTCTTTGACACGCCCAGAGCCGGTTCTGGTCCCATAAATGGTTCCGCCGACCCTCTCTTCGCGAGACTGTCAGCTTCTTCATTGCCTTTAACCCCCGAGTGACCCGGCACCCAGATGAGGGTCACCTCATTCTGCCCAGCCAGGTCGCTCGTCTCGTCTCGGCACTCACTCACCAGCCAGGAATTTACCCGTGGGCTACTTAGTGCCTTAAGGGCTGCCTGGCTGTCTGTGGCTATGAGGATCCGCTTGTTGGTGTAGCCCCTCCTCTTGTTCTCCCGCACACAGTGCAGGATGGCGTACATCTCGGCCTGAAACACCGTTGCATGGGCTCCGAGGGAAATACTATGACTTACCCTCGGTCCTTCCGAGTAAACACCTGCCCCCGTCCCACGCTCCCCGCCAGATCCGTCCGTGAACCAGACGAGCGCGTCCCGTGGCATGCCTGGCGTCTCCTCCCGCCATGCCTCTCGATCAGGGATTTCCACTGTAAAGTTGTTTTCCCTGCACATTCGCGGGCTCGCGAAGTCTGACCTCATTTCAAGCATGGGCTCCTTCACGATCTCCTGAATTTTGCAGTGGCCCCTGAAGCCTGGGTTGATCTTCAGTCTACCATTGCAGGCTAGTCTGTATAGTCCTAGCCTGGCCTCTCCCATAATAACTAAGTGTAGGGGGGGGGGGGTAGATCCAGCAACACCTCCATGGCGGCTGTTGGGGTTGAAGACATGGTCCCTGTGATGCCTAGGCAAGCCATCCTTTGGATCTTGCCTAGTTTTTGTTTGGCACTGGATTGTGTCACCTTAGGCCACCAGACCAGTGCCGCATATGTTAACGATGGTCTGACCACCCTTGTGTACAGCCAGTGGGCCATACTAGGTCTTAGTCCCCACGTTTTTCCATATAGCCGCCTAGTGACGGCTAAGGTCATGACTGGCTTACGCAGTATTTTTCCAATGTGACCATTCCAGGTTAGCTTAGAGTCCAATACGACCCCAAGATATTTTATCTCCCTGGCAATTGGAACGCTCCTACCGTATAGAGTGAGAGTTCTGTGACTTTCACACTTCCTCCTCCTCGTAAACGGCACGACGGTTGCTTTCTCGGGGCTCACCCCGAGCCCTTGATCAACCGTCCGCCCTTCCACCACTTTCAGTGCAGTCTGCATACGCTCCCACACTGCCTGTGTGACCTTTCCTCGGACTATGATGACAATGTCGTCCGCATAGCCCTGTACCTCATACCCCCCTCCCAAGAGCCTCCCCAGCAGGCCGTCCACGACAAGACACCAGAGCAAGGGAGACAGAACGCTCTCCTGCGGACACCCCGCCGCGACCCCCGCCAGCAGAGTCCCTCCCGCGAGTGAGGTGAACACCGCCCTGTCCCTGATCATGGAACCGATCCACCTGCAGCAGGTCTCCTCTATTCCACGCTCCCGGGCAGCTGCCAGAACCGATCCGAACGAGGTGTTGCTAAAGGCCCCCTCTATGTCTAGGAAGGCCCCCAGCGCCACCTCCTTGTTCTCCAGCGTATTCTCCAGTTTCAGCACCAGTTGGTGCAGTGCTGTTTCTGTTGAGAATCCTGCTCTGTATGCATATTGTCCGCAGTGTAGAGGACATGCTTCCAGTACACCGCCCCTAATGTGCCGGTCGAGCAGTTTTTCCACTGTTTTCAGCAAGAAGGACATGAGACTTATTGGCCTCAGGGACTTTGCCTGGTCTGTTGGACGCCCAGGTTTAGGAATAAATACAACCCTGGCCAGTCTCCATGCCCTCGGAATGTACCCCAGAGCCAGGCTGGCCCTCATAATGAGGGTAAGCACCGGCGCCAGTATATCTATCCCCTGTTGGAGCATGATGGGCATTATTCCATCAAATCCCGGCGATTTGTATGGCTTAAAGCTGTTAATGGCCCATCTGATTTTGCTCCAGGTAACCACCTCTTTAGCGACTGTCCAGTCTACTCTAGATGCCCGCCTATAAGGCGCCTCTATTTCTGAGTGTTCCCAGTCCGGAGATGATTGGCTTATTATGTTACAGCCGGGGAAGTGCGTCTGGAGTAAAATTTCCATAGTTTCCTCCCCCGAGCTTGTAAAGCCTCCCGTGGGTGTTCTAAGGGAGCCTATGTTAGTCTGAGGGCCCTTAGACAGGATCTTGTGTAGTCGAGCACTCTCGGACGTGTTTTCCACTTCTTCGCAGTGCCTCCTCCACGACTCCTTCTTGGCGTCCCTCAGTCTTTTGTTATAGGTCGATAGGGCCTGTCTATATTCATCCCATGCTCCCGACCTTTTGGCCGCGTTAAACAGCTTACGAACCTGCGTCCTCCTTTGCCTGAGGTCCTCGTTCCACCACGGGACGTTCCTGGTGGACACCCTCATTTTCAGGGGGCAGTTGGCGTTATAGGCCGAGGTAATTGCGTCCCGCAATTTGACTGCTGCAATCTCGAGGTCTATTGAATTTTTTATGGTACTCTTAACCCTCCACAGCCAGGTCTGCCCTGTAGGCTTCCCAGTCCGCCTTGCGGGGATCCCGGTACCATACCGTTTCTCTTTCGACTTTGGCGATTTCAAACCGGATGTATCTGTGGTCTGAGCTACTCACTACCCCAGACACAGCCCAGCTTTTAACAAAGTCACCCAGAAACTGGGTGGAAACTGTTAGATCTAAAACTTCCTCACGCCGTGTTGTGACGAAGGTCGGTTTATTACCCCTATTCAATATGTCTAAATTAAATTTCATAAAGAATTGTAAAAGTGACTCACCTCTAGAGTTTGTGTCCGCGCTTCCCCACAACTCATGGTGGGCGTTCGAATCCATGCCGATTATGATCTGCCATCCACCTGCTCTGCTACCCACCATCAGCTGCTCCAATTCGTTGGGTGGAGGAGGGTCCGTGCTGTCCCCTGGCAGATAGGCTGACGCGACAGTAATGTCCCTCAGCCCATCCGCTCCTCCACATCGGATTTTGATCGTTGCCAGGTCCCTGGAACAGAAATTCATTAGAGGGAGAAACTCTATCCCTTCCCTGACAAAAATGCAGGCCCTCGGGTTCTCGCTGGATCTGCTGTAGATGAGCTTTCCAGTAGCTCCGCCGAGTCCCTTGATCTCTCCTTTATAGGAGTACGGTTCCTGGATGAGGGCCACATCCGTGTTCCTCAGAGCCATTAGTAGTCCGGCCGTGGCTGCCCTACTGTGTTGGAGGTTGACCTGAAGGAACCTAAGTCCCATTAACCCTTAGTTGCTTCCCCAGTGGGCGGAAGCTAACCCTTCCCATGCCCCAGAATGCCTTGAAGGAGGTTCCTTCAAGGGCTCTGTAAGATGTCGGGTCGATCGAGAAGGCGAGCGTCTGTCCTTTCTCCTCTGCCTTCCTGCTTAGAACCGACCAGTGTTGCGTCCCCAGTTCAGGGTTCTGGATCTTAAGTCTGCTGATCACCGTCTCCTGCGGGACGGTGTCAGGGATCCGTACGAGGACCTTGCGTCTCTTTGGGAGTTCCTTGGGCTCGACGGCTGTCAAGTCCGCCCCCTCCCAAATCTGACCGAGGCCCCCGATCGTTTTTCGCAGCCAGTCCCGCGACTGCGGGCCGGCACAGGTTGTCCAGAGGATGCCCCCCGTCAGGCGCGTCCGGTGGAACTGAGGCGGACTCTCCCCTTCCTGAAGAGAGTCCACCGCAGCTACCACCGCAGCCTGGATCAGGTCCGCCTTCCCCTGGTCTAGCGTGACCTCAGGATGGCGTCTGTCAATCACCGCCATCCCGAGGCCCTCCGCAGCCTCCCTGTAAGAGCCAGTCTGCGCCGGTGTTCCGGCCTTGGTTCCTTTGGGAGGTCTGTCTGTAGTAGGCGTGCTAGAGCCAGAGCGCGGCGTCTTCCGACTCGCACTCTCCTCTTGCGCCTTTACAGGCACCCTGGCCCTTTTGGAACGTCTGTCTGTAGTGGGCGTGCTAGAGTTCGAGCGCGTCCTCTTCTGACCCGCACTCCCCTCTTGCGCCTTTACAGGTTTCTCGACCGTCCAGGTCCCGGCCGCCATTTTTTGCGCCCTCCGGAGCTTCTTTCTTTGCGCCCCGGAAAGACGCTTGGACTGCCGGGGCAGTCCCTCTACTCTAACAGTAGAGTCCTCACTGGTGGAGGGGCCCCCGGAGTCCGCGGAGCTCGCCGCCCTCCGGTGGGACCCAGCCTCCAGCTTGGGTGTCGGGGACAGGTCTCTGGCCGAAGCTACCCCCTGATCCCCCGTATCTACGCCGGTCGTGGGACCTCCAGAGTCCGCTGCCGCCCCCTGGCTCGTCTCCGTTTCCGGGATAGACTCAAGGCACAAGTCTGTAGCCGGAGCCACTCCTCGAGCCTCATTGGTTTTGGTTTTGTATGTGTTTATTATCTTCATGTTGTTCCCACGAGAATGGGGGAAATACTGTCCACACCATCAGAACCCCCTGTGTGGTGCAAGGCGGGTTACTCTATAGGGTTGCCTGGTACTCCAGAGGTTCCGTTCACGACACCATCGCCCTGGTGCCATCCATCCATAGGCACGGGTCACGTGACACCGTAGATTGGGGGAGTTTAGTTCGACCTCCTTGTCTAGATCCGGCATGTTTGGTTATTAGCAGGGTCACCTCGTGCAGGATGCGGATTTTTACCGCGCATGACGGTCTTGGGGAAAGCTTCATCGGAAGTTTATGTTGTTATTTCCACTTCCTCAGCTTGTTCCCCTGGAGTCCTTTGGCCCGCGACTCCTTAACCCCTCTCCATGGCTTCCTCTAAGGTCTAAGGCGACAGAGACCGTCTTCCTACTAATGCCTATTGCAGGCTCCGGGCCACAGAACAGCCACTGGGAACCAAGCCTTTCGAGCTGGGGAATGAGGTAGCGAATAATCTCGCAAGGAAAAAGGTACTGTGGCCAGTGTTCACAGATCACCTTAAAAACAACGTTAGTAATATTCCGGTTATCCGCAGCATCCCGGAACTCGAAGGTGCAGTGAATAATCTACAGTCCAAAATCCAATGTTTTATCGAACATGCATCAAGAGCGTTCCTCGCCCCAAGCAATGAGAGCCCGTCCAGTCTCAAAGAAATGATACTAGGAAAGAACCGCGTGCAAAGACTAGCTCAACGCACCGGGAACCCCACCGACAAACGAAACGCAAACAAGAATGATGAGGTCTACGTGAAGTCCGCATCAACCATTGGGAGGAACCCCTGCAAACACTGTCTGCGCTAGACAAAAGCCCTTCGCTCCCAAAAACTTCCGATATTCCTACTTCATGGCCAAAACAGCATCGCATACACGGATGTGGACAAAGCAGGTGTGCATTCTCGGATCATCTGGAGTTGCAATTCAGCCCGAATTAAAACAACGTTGATCTGTCGCCCGTTGCAAAAACGCACCGTTATGTCAAGAGTGCGTTTCGCGTCACCACAGACAAACATCGACCCCGCTACTTCCGAAGAAGTTTCCTAAATAAACAAAACACTAAAAATAGGAAATCTCCGGGATGCGATAAAAAAAATCTCCCCCGCAAAACATTAGTATTCACAGTTACGATTATGAATGCCATGCTGCGATGACCTTTTCCATCCTCGTGGAAACTTGCTGATATTATCAATATTTCAAAACCCAGCAAAGACCCCGATGTTCCCATAAAACTACAGGCCCACTAGCCTATTCCTTGTCATCGGCAAAATCACCGCAAGAATAATTTAGAAAAGGCTAGCCATATCCTTCCAGACGAGCAATTCGGATTTAGACACCAGCACTCCACCACAGAACAAGTCCTTCGAGTGGTAGAAAACATCACCGAAGGATTCAACAAAAACAAGTGAACTGGTGAAATATTTCTCGTTATTGCTCAAGCCTTCAACAGGGTTTGGCATGCGGGCCTCCTAAACAAACTTCTATCATTTAATTATGCTCTCCCCCTGATACTGCTCATTAGGTCATACCTGAAACAGAGGAAGTTCCAGTTCAAACATCTGGGGACCAGATCTGGAATCTACTCAGCCACGGCTGGCCTCCCGCAGGGTTCTGCTCTCTCCCCTCTGCTGTACAATATATTTGTCGCAGGCATATCGACACCGTCCCTAAACGTGACATACTCACTGTTTGCAGACGACACTACAATTCTCAGCAGCTCCATGCAGCTGAGGATGAGGAGTGCAGTTGGTGAACACCAACACCACCTTTCTTCACGAAATAACGACACTTAACGACCTCTCGTGAGACCACAACCCAGTCATATTGCAGCTCGGATATGACAATGACGAACCCGACTTCCCAAGGAAAAATGGAGTTGCAATTCAACCCGAATTATAACAACGTTGGTCTGTCGCAAGAACGCATTGTTATGACAGGAGTGTGCCTCGTGCCACCCCAGACACAAACAACCAGCCTGCTACTTACGAAAAAGTTACCTATATAACCAAAACAGTAAAAAATGGGAAAGTTCTGGGATATGACTGGAAAAATCTCCCACGCAAAGCAGTAGTATTCATAGTTACGATAATGAATGCAATGCTGCGGTTTCAGCATTTTCCATCCATGGGGAGACTTGCCGATATTATCACCATTCCAGAACACAGCAAATACCTGCTGTTCTCCCAAAACTACAGGCCTATTAGCCTACTCCCTGTTATCGGCAAAATTGTCAAAAGACTAATCCACAAAAGGTTAGCCTCATTCACCTCTGAGAGAACCATATCCTTCTGTACGAGCAATTCTGATTTAGATACCATCACTCCACCACAGACCAAGTCCTTCGAATGGTAGATAGCATCACCGAAGGATTCAACAAAAACAAGTCAACTGGTGAAATATTTTTCGACATTACCTAAGCCTTTGACAGGGTTGCCATGCAGGCCTCCTTAACAAACATATATCATTCAATTATTCGCTTCCTCTGACACTGCCCATCATGTTATACCTGAAACAGAGGAAGCTCCGGGTCAAACATTTGGGAACCAGGCCTAGACTCTACTCAGCCATGGCAGGCCTTCCGCAGGGTTCTGCTATCTGCCCTCTGCTGTACAATATATTTGTCGCAGACATACCGACATCGCCCCTAAACGACATACGACTGTCCGCAGACGACACTACTATCCTCAGCAGCTCCACGCAGCCAAGGATAATAACCCAACGTCTACAAACCGCTGTAGACGAGTTGCAAGACTGGCATAGGAATCATGTCTAGCCATAAGCCCCGATAAATGTTCAGCAGTCATATTTTCAAAGAGGAGACACACACCTCACGAACACATATGTAAGAGTCTCACAGTACCTCTATATCACACACTACGGTGTAGGAATGAGGTTTTCATGCAGTCTTCTCCACTCCTGATTTAAAAAAAAACTCTACTCAGGATAGAGATCTCTGACACAAAATGTGATTCAATTTTTATTCGTGAATTAAAGTTTTACTAGTCACCAGTTGATGGTGTGGAAGTTTTGAGGGTGCCAAATGTACGTCCTCTTATGGATGCGTTTTTAAATTTTTTTATTTATTTTTATTAATTTAGGTGTATGAAATCTCAAACAAGCTAAGACTAAACTAATAACTTTTTATTATCAGGCTCAAAGTTTGGTCAAATGAATGACGTAGGCGAAAATATATTAAATGTTACTGTTATATTCATGTCCACAATAGTCAATAGAATTGTGAATGCTGATCCGCAGTCATTATGACAAGGCAGTCGCGGGAGGAAATACTCCTTGTGGCGCGACCTCTAATTTATTGATTTGCGTCCGTTTGACGATATAAACGACCTGCCTGTGGTGCTGTTCAGTAATGATCTTGCCGAACTAACCTTCCTGACCTGCCCTGACATCAGTTTACCTAATTAAAAGTTAAAAACCAACCCTGCCCTACATCAAGGTCATGTGAGCATAGAGTTTTCCTTCCCCCAGCGTTTTAATTACGCAAACTGATGTCAGGGCAGGTCAGGAAGGTCAGTATTCGACTGAGATACTAGATGGTAAACTGGGTCTTTTGGATCTGCCGAAATTTTCGCCGCATATTGTAGTAACGCTGCTTCTCTACGCAGCCAGAGGGTGTGTAAGTTTAAAGTATTAATTTTCGTAATATGCCGTACAATAATCGCGTACAATTCTTATGAAAATTTACTACTATAACCCACTTGCTGAGTACCGATTTTTTTCAATTTCCCTACGCCTACGTATAATTTTCAACTGTGATATAATAAATGCAAGACATGAGTTTTATTACCATTTATTTCATTATTATAACATATATCACGATAAATAAAACTTATTGATATATTACATAAATAATAATTTACATTTTTTAACAGTACTATACAAAGATGTATTTACAAAATATTACATTAAATACAATAAAATAACAAAAGTAACAATTTAACACTTTTGGCACTGCATCATTTTTATGCTCTTTTTTGAAAGTTTTATTATTACATTCTTCGTCTAATAGATTAGTCTAAGAACACTAATTAAGTCATATATATTTATACTCGTTAACATTTCAGTCCCATTTTATTTAATCATAGGGAAGACTACAAGTACCTATATTACGTCACAAAACACATGGCAAAAACGCCATTATAAATATATAGACATGGGACAGCTCTATTTAAAATTTGATCAACATAAGAAAACGTCAAGGAAATAAAAACGTCAGTTGGGGTAAGTGAGACCATTTGTATTAATTTACAAGAAATAATATATAGCAGATGTAACACCGTGATAATATGGTCGTCAGAGACTCATTTTATAACAGTTTTGATCTAGAAACCATGTGCGACACTTTGTCAAAATTTGAACATAACCAACTTGTTTGAACTTTACGAGCGACTAGGTAAATCAAATGATGAAAACTTATAATTCTGAAATTTTATAATATATAATAATTCTCTTAGGATAGACTTAATTGAATAACATTAGAGCTTATATAAATTGTCTTAGTACCGTCATTTTATCTATTGATTATTATTTAACAAGGTGGACAGTTACCCCACAAAAAAATAGAAAGATGTAAGTAGTCCACTATCGGCAGCATTTACCCCAAATTAGGTGATATGATTTAAATACACTGACTGCTTAACCCTACAGTAGTCGCGTCCGGTCTCACAGACCGACAGAAAATCGTTGTCCCGCTAAAACATTTAAACTTGACAGTGCGGTGGCGCCAACCTATGAATGCCTGCGACTAGTGACGATCCTTCTTCAGTATGTGTGCGACATTCGTGCTGTGTAGTTTATTCAACTTGTGGCCGATTTCGGTCTCACACACCGACGCGACCGTTTAATTTCACTTTTGATATACCATTAAAAATAACACAAGGTAAGTTATTGCCGTTAAAAAATAGGATTTATTGTATAATACGTATATGTTTGTATTTGTTTATTTAGCATTAGCGTTTTTTTATTAATAGAATATGTAAATTATTAGAAAACGTTTTTTTCCAAACGCTATGATATTTACAATAATAACTATATTTATTTACTATTACATAAGCTCCTAAAGTTAGTCTGTGCATAGTCAGGTGGATTGTAAATGTCATAGTCTCCACAAAAAGGATTTTACATTTTACCTCTTCCATTTATAAAAATGAGCTGTTGTTAAGATTATTAGAGTTACAAATAACTAAAATTGCAGATGAATCAATATTCTTACGAAAAGGAACAAAGACTTTTGCAGCATTTGATGGAGACTGTCGATACCGACGAGGACGACGCTGATTCAACTTAAATGAAGAACCAAATCTTGAGCAAGACGAAGACGGCCAACTAAACCATGACTCATCGTCCAGTAAATCAAGCGAACAAGATATCGCAACAGCAGCCAGTAATATTTTAAGTTTTGTGCGTAAAGATGGGCAAACCAGATGGAAAAAAATATATTCAATGCCTAAAACCACCAAAACGAGGTCCGAATATATTGTTAAAGTTTTACCTGGGCCCAGTAGACTTACCAAGAACTTGAAAAGTCCATTAGAAATTTGGAAATTTTTGTTTAGTGATGAAATCATTAATGTTATTGTTGTATACACGGATTCAGAAGAAATATATGCCCTATTAGGTTTATTATATTTGGCGGGAAAATATCGTGCAAGTCATCTTAATTTGGATGATTTATAGAAAGCTGACGGCTCTGGAATTGAAATTTTTCGTTTAGTTATGTCCCTTAGAAGATTCAGATTTCTGATGAGAGTTTTGATGACAAGACAATCCGACAAGACCGTGTGAAAGAAAATAAATTAGCTCCGATTCGTGAAATTTTTGATTTGTTTATTGAAAAGTGTCGACAAGGGTATCACCATTCCGAATACGTAACTATTGACGAGATGCTTCTAGGACTTAGAGGACATTGCTCCTTCCGGCAATGTATTCGTCCAAACCCAATAAATATGGGATAAAAGTTTTAGTCATGTATGGTGCTCGGATGTATTACACAAGTAATATGGAAATAGATGTGGCTCTTCAGCCAGAAGGTCCATACAGAGTGTTAAACAGTGCTCAAGATGTTGTTATGAGACTTTCCCGATACATACAGGGCAGTAAGAGCAATATAACCATGGATAATTGGTTCATTAGCGTTCCACATTTCAGGCTTCTTTACACTCATAAGTTGACAGCCCTCTGCACTATTCGTAAAAATAAACGAGAACTACCGACAGAGTTTTCTTTTCCCGAAACCAGACCACCAAAGTCAAGTATGTTTGCATTTCATAATGAATGCACACTAGTGTCGTATTTTCCCAAAGCAAAAAAAAATGTATTGTTGATGTCCACAATGCACCACAGTGATGAGTTAGATCCAAGTACAGTTCAAACCGTTAATAATTACTGATTATAACAACACAAAAAGTGTAGTTGATATGGTTGACAAACTAGTGGCGAATTATAATTGTGCTCGTGGTACGCGAAGGTGGCCACTGGTAATTTTTTATGGGATGATGAATATTGCCGCCATTAATGCGCATGTGATTCACACTGGTAATAATATACAAGGCGGATCTTTGGCAAGAAGATACTTTCTCCACACTTTGTCGTACGAACTTTTTTCACATCATATACGGAAAAGATCAAATGATTCGTACATTCCACGACCTATGCGATTAAGGCTAACAGAAATAACAAATCAGGGAATAAATGAACCTCCTGTTGAAAGGTGACAAATTGGAAGCTGTCGCATTTGTGATTCTAAAAGGAACCGAAAGACAAAATATAGATGAGAACATTGCGGTACTTTCCTATGTTTGGAACATTTATTGGGCCTATGTAATGAATGTAAGGTGTCAAAATACTAATATGTTGTTATTTTCACTATTTCAATATTAGATTTTCATTATCCTTCAATTTTTGAATATTTTTTAAGTTTGTTTTAATAGCTAGTTGTAAACTATTTATGTAGATTAAAGTTCAGCAATATATATTACAATAAAATATGTTTTCTTAAAATAGTTTTTTCATCTGTGGCGCTATCTTTAAGCGATGTAAATTTTTGTCTAAAGAGCTTATATTGAAAAATCGACGTTAAATATTAAAATAGTGCTTATATTAAAAAATCGGTCTTTGAGACCGACGCGACTATAATATCGTAAATATCTCACGCGACCACTGTAGGGTTAAATAAACTTTATTTGTTCAAAAGCAATGATTTTTTAAACCAAGTTTTTCATTTAGCATGTGGGCGGGCAATTATAGGTACATGCTTCTAAGAAAAAAGTTAAGACTGACGATTATGAATCATGATACAAATAACGAGAGATATGATAATGAGACTACCCATTTTTAGAACAGTCACGCGCATGGTGTCAAGTGGTGAGTCCAATGCAACAATAATATGCTGTCGTGCAGTGGGGTTTGACGTTTCATCACAACCTCTTAATAAATAACGTATTTTACTTATCTTGTGCGTATACATATGTAATATAAAAATGAAAAAGATTAAATTTAGTGCTGCGACCTATATTATCTGAAGAAGACAATATAGGCGACGAAGTGGAATGTAACTTCAACCGCATTTAACTGACGTATAGAAACTTTTTGATTGCGAATGACTTTGTTTTAAGTGTGTAGTTGGACATTACTCACGACGTGACGTCATTGGAGGAGGCGGGGCATATGCGCAATATCATATCTCTTCTAAGTCATTATATCATGATTATAAATGTTTTACAATGTACTATGGAACATTATCTTTTAACTTGAACAATTTTCTGTTGCATTTGCCCCAACTGACCTTAATTATGTTAGGAAAACTCGCCTCCTTTTTGTACACTTGTTATGATAAAATGTCTTCTTGTTAATCGACCAGGTAGTTAAAATCTGAATTTTGTTTATCATTTTAGATCATTATAGGGCACATTTAAAAATTATTATTTTCTTGTAATTTTAGAATCAAAGTAGGTAGGTATATCGCATTTAATATAAATTATAAAAATGGCAGATTGATGAGATTTAAATTTAAAGCCTACTGAGATATTGGCGATTTATCAACATTTTTGCAAAGGTAACAAGAAATGCGTGGTATGGTGTACAATTGTCTTTTTGTTCGTAAACTATATTTGTAATTTTCTAGAAACTAGAAATGCAAAAAGCTTGCCCAGATTTTTTTACTGGAAATTGATTCTTCGTATGTCTAATGACGTAAATAGACTTGTAGCAATGGAATCGATTAGGTACTTGATTAGTTTACCATATATTTAGCTAAGTCACTGGCCAGAATAGGATGATTTTAAATAAGCTAATTACCATAAATATACTAAATCTAGGAATATCACAGAGCTCATAAGTTAAATTTTGAAGCTGCACATTTTGAGACTACAATAATTTAAAATTTTTGAAAAATCAATTTACAATTTCTCTATACAATATATTACAATCATTTATTAAAATCATAACAGCTGTTTCATTGTGCTCTGGAAGTTAGATTTATCGTGACAAGTTCACAAAAATAACTAAAAAAAGAAAAAAAAAAGTTCTGTTATGAAAAAGCTGTTACAATAAAAATTTATATATTATCCTAATACAGTACTATCTAGTTATAAGAAGTAGAATTTTCAGCAAAAAATAAGATATCAATACTTATCTTAAAGTATAAGGTTTATATTTTTGAAATCGGATTTTTTTTTTGTGTGGCGGTATTAATAGTTGTTAATTTTTTTGCAATACGAATGTAGTATGGCTGCTCATTTAAACTATATAGGTACCAACTAATTATTTAATTCCAAACTTATGTACTTTAAGTATATGTTGTACAGGTGTCCCACATGATCGAGTTCTCCCTTATATATTCTACTTTTTCATACCAGAAATGTGTAATTCTTTTCAAACCTTGTAGTGCTAGAATTTGATTCTTTATCAAACAGTATACAGAGAGAAAATGTTGTTTTTAAAATGGAACACATATATATCGTCGTATTTGTGGTGAAGTTTAAAATTTTATATGTCGATATATATATATATATATATATATATATATATATATATATATATATATATATATATATATATATATATATATATATATATATATATACACACACAGGGTGTGCCATTTAGAATCCATATGTTATTTACTTCAAAACTAAAAAGTATATTTTACCGCGAAAGGCTCGAATTTTTCCGCAAAAAATATTTTTATTATCACACATGTAGATGGTGCTGTTATGGAAAGAAACTTTTCAATCCTCTGACATTTGAAGTAGGTTGCGTTTAAGTAAGAATTAAATTCCTATTAAATTTGCTTTATTCACAAGTTTCATAAAATCAGCCGTTTTTTAGATATTTTAGGTTAAGTGTAGCGTTGCATACAAGATAAAAACCTTCACAACTTTTTCAATACAAATATTGGACACTATAGTTTCTTTGGAACATTATAGATATTAAAATAGATACTATCAAAGCATGGTGGTGAGCTTGCTGTACAATATCCGGTTTTGCCGGAAAATACTTTTTTTTTTAATTTCAGATAGAACACCCTGTACTTTATTTTGCAGTCAGAAAGATCATACATTTTAAATGAATCTTCTTAAAAAAATTCACTAATGAGGAGATCCCGACTTTTGAATTTTGAAAATTTTTTTTCAAATGAGCGCTAATCAGGCCCCCCAGAACACACACACACACATATATATATATATATATATATATATATATATATATATATATATATATATATATATATATATATATATATATATATATATATATATATATATATATATATATATATATATATATATATATATATATATATATATATGTATCACACCGATAACTCAAAAAATAATAAGCCGATTTTGATTAAATTTGGTGAATAAATTCCTTTTGCAAATGGCTTGGATAAGTTCGTTAGCCAGAAAAATCTGCCCAGGTTTTCCCGGAAAATTTTGTGTTTTCTTTCGAAAAAAATCTCCGGAATTAAGAAAGTAAGGGCAACCAAATTTGGTACACAGATTTATATCATTATATGTAAGTTACCTACCAAAATTTAGCTATGTAGGTCAAAAGACAAAAAATTTATAGGCATTTAAAGAAAAATAAATGGGGGTTTTCCTCAAAACGTCAAAGTTGCGATTTAAAACGTCAAAATCGGCAACATTTAGGCAAATAACTTGAATCTAATACGGGCTATGGAAATCAAATGTCTCAAGAAGGATGTTTTACAAACCCTGAAGTTTTAGTTTCAACCGTCACTGTCTTTCATTTTGCTAAAATGTTTCCAGAAAATTCATTTCAAATAGACCCTTTCTCTGATGCTTGGCAATGGTCTTAGCTATTGAGTTTATCGTTTAATGGTATATAATTTTTGTCGAATTTTCGTAAAAAATCAATAAAGTTCAATATATCCGTTATTATACAAGATATGAAAAAAATTTGTATATATTAATTATAGGGTGTCTTAAGCTACATCTTAAAAAATATTTCTACAATTACAGGCTGGCCCATAAGTCGTTGGTGATACAAATTTTTTTTTTTTTTACACGCCTTATGTTATTGCATGTTTGCATTTTCCATCGAAATATAATGCATGTTTGTAAGAAAAGAAATTCTGGATGCAGCAAGTGCGTTATGGTAGCGAATTTTGATCAAATGCTTCATATTTGAATAGCCCAATTTGCTATTAACCTATAAGGTTGACCAAGAAACGAGTTTTTCCGGGAACACTTTAAGTTTACTTTTGGAAATTTTTGTACATTTTCACACAATAAAATTATTTTTATGAAACATGGCACATTGTTTTTACTATATAGGTTATACTGGTAACCAAAATTGATGCCTGCTTTCTTAAAAAGAAAACACACATATTTGCAATAAAAACATTTTTATGAAAATTCACTACCATAACGCACTTGCTGCGTCCAGACTTTTGAGCATTTTAAAAAATGCAACCATATAATAAAAATTGAAACTGTAAGTATACAGACAGTAGTAAAATATTGTATTTATGATGAAAGGTAGTTCCACCTAGGAGCCACAGATTGCTGATCTAACCTGTGCTAGAAATTCTAAAAATTATTAGGAAGCTTTAAACAATGACGTTAGCATTAAATAAACAGATTAGGTACTGTTATAAGTGTAGAGTTGCATTATAAATACATGTTCTGTTTTGTCAAAAAGGTTAATTCAATCAAAATCGTTCTTCATACAAATGAAGACAAATTAAATATGACACTGATCTAGATGGAAGCAACAAAATAAAAATTAGACTGTTTTTGGAGTCAATGTTTGGTGTGAAATTTTGAATGGTCACATAATTGGTCCATTTCTTTATGAAGGCAATTTAACCGGTGAAAGATATTTAAATTTCCAAAGAACTGAACTTTCAGCTTTAATGAACGATGTTCCCCTAAAATATAGAGTAAATGACTTATGGTTTCAACAAGACGGGACACCTCCCTATAATACAATCACGGTACAAAATTATTTATACCAGAAATTTCCTGGAAGATGGTTGGGTACTAATGGAATTATCAGATTGCCAGCTCGGTCTCCTGACTTAACCCCAACGGATTTTTTTCCTTAAAGTTACGTAAAAAACGTTGTTTACAACAATTTCATAGAAGATTTGGCAGATCTCTTCAATAAAATATATGTTGGTGCGATGGCTATTAATCGAGATATTTTATTAAGTGCTTGCAATAATGAGCTATTCAACAGAATGACATTGTGTATAAATGTAGACGGACAGAATTTTGAACATTTAATCTAATAAATCCTTTTTGATACCTAAAGGTTTAGATAATATGTTTTATTGTTTTTCATTATTTGTTTGAATTTTTTGTTTAAGTAATTACGTTAAAAAATAAACATTTATAGATGTGTCAAATGTACTATCTATTAAATTTAGTTGTGCATACATCTCTGCAATATTCATCAAAAGAGTGGATCTAATGCAAACGTCATTTCTCAAAGCATTCTAATTGTTCCTATTGTAACTTACCATAGAACCTCGGTGGTTCAGAGGTAAGAACGTGTGCCTCTGAACCGAAGGGCACTGGGTTCGATCCCGGGGTACTCCTTTCACTTTTTCAGTACAAACTGTAAAATTAACATCAACCGAGGTTCTGGCATTGTATTTGAACAAGTTGAATGTCTGCACGTTCCGCCCTTCGGAGGGGGCGTAAAGCTGTCGGTCCCGTGTCCATGCGATATTGGGCACGTTAAAGATCCCTACCCTCCTTACAGAAAGACAGGGGTTCGGCAAAATTTCCAGGACAGTGAGGTAAAACTGCTCCCTGGCGTCGGTGATTGGCCATAGTCGCGGAAATAGGCCGACGTTAAAGAAAAAAAAACTTACCTTCCATCATATATACAGTGTTTTTATATTATCTATATACAATTTCAATCTTTATTATATGGTTGTATTTAAAAAATTGCCTTAAATATATTATCTTTCTGACTATAAAATAGCAGGCAGTAACAGGTCAACCTATTCGAAATAAAAAAAGTTTTTTCCGGCAAAGCCGGATGTGGCACAGAAATCTAACTACCATGCTTTATTAATATCCATTTTAACATCTAAGATGCTCCAAAGAAACTAGTGTCCAGTATTTGTAATGAAAAAGTTGTGGAAGTTTTTATCTTGTGTGTTGTGTGTGTGTGTGTGTTTTGTTTCTTTAACGTCGGCCTATTTCCGCGACTATGGCCAATCACCGACGCCAGGGAGCAGTTTAACCTCACTATCCTGGAAATCTTGCCGAACCCCTGACTTTATGTAAGGACGGTAGGGATCTTTAACGTGCCCAACATCGCATGAACACGGGACCGACGGCTTTACGCCCCCTCCGAAGGGCGGAACGTGCAGACATTCAACTTGCTCAAATACAATGCCAGAACCTCGGTTGATGTTAATTTTACAGTTTGTACTGAAAAAGTGAAAGGAGTAACCTGGGATCGAACCCAGTACCCTTCGGTTCAGAGGCACACGTTCTTACCCCTGAACCACCGAGGTTCATGTTTTTATCTTGTATGCAATGCTACACTTAACCTCAAATAACTAAAAAATGGTTGATTTTGTGTGACTTGTGAATAGAAACATATTTAATTTAAATTAAATTCTTAATCAAACGCAACCTATTTCAATGATCTGGGGATCGGAAAGTTTCTCTGCATAGCAGCGCCATCTACATGTGTGGTAGTACAAAAATTTTTTTTCGTAAAGTTCAAGCCTTTCACGTCCTCAATTAAACTGCCTCGACAGATTTTAAATATCCTATTTAGTTTTGAAGTAAATGGCATATAAAGTTTTAAATGGCACACCTATATGTATATAGGGTGTTCCATAATTAATCGGACATTAGCTAAGAGGTGATAGCTGGCACAAAAATAAAGCGATTTGGCTCAATACCTTAGTAAAATGTTACTTGTTTTCGTTTTACAGGGCGTTTAAATAATTTTTCTTGAAACCATTTTTTCAAATATCTTGAAAATAGTTCAACATATTATTATGAAATGTGGCATGGTATTATTAGGCATCATTAGTAATACGATGACGGTATCAATTTCACCACTGTCGCTAGGTGGCGCCACCGACACCAACACTGGCTATTAACATGGTCATAATTTTCTGTCCACTCTGTATGCACATTTTCTAACAAAAATAAAGAAAGCCCATTTAGTTTCACACAAAAAGGTGTGCTTCTTTGAAGTCAAAAAAGTTGACCTTTTCCAAAATAAACGTACTTTTTCAATGAAATTAAATTAACGACTAGGCGCAAACATTATGTATTCTCAAATTCTTCGATCTTATTGCAAATTATGTGTATCCGTTGTAGATACTTTTTAGCACAATAAAATGTACGTTGTCGAAAGAAACATTTTTATTAAGTTTTCAACAAAACCATTAAATAAAATAACATTTATAAAACTATTAATTAAAAAGAAATAGTTAAGGAAATGGATATCGAAAAGATTGTTACAAATTGCATTAATCTACCTAATTAAATTAATCTAAAATTAAACTGCAACTTTAGAAGCAAAACAACAACAAATCAGAGTAAGTGCTCAAAGTGTTCACCATTTACGGCAATGCATTTTCTCACTCGTTTATTAAAATTCACTCTTACTTTCAAAAATGAATTTTGTTGAGCTCTGATATCATTAATACCCTGTACGATCTTTTTCCATAATTTCTGGCGGTTATTTATTCGATATTTGTAGACCAGTGACTTTAAATAGCCCCAAAAGTGCAAATCTAGCCGATTTAAGTCGGGACTACGCGCTGGTCGTGGGTGCACACGACCTCTACCAATCCACCTTTGAGGGTAAATTTCATCTAAATAATTTCGCACATCTCGGATGTAATGTGCTGGAGCATCATCATGCGTAAACCAAGAGTCATTTCTTAAAGTACTAAAAGTACATCTTCTAAAATGATCGGTAAATTATCTCTCAAAAACAAGAGATACGTTGCTCCGTTAAGTCTAGGTGGCAGTTCGAATGGTCCCACAATACAAATTCCAAGAATGCCACACCAAATCTTTATTGAAAATTCATGTTCAAAAAGGTGTTCGTGGATAGCATGAGGATTTTCAGTCGCATAGGTATGGCTACTCCGCAAATTGAACATAATTCTTCTGGTGAATGAGGCTTCATCAGTAAATTAAATTTTCTTGTAGAAAATTGGATCCTCTAAATAGCGTTCTCTCATAAACTGGCAAAATTAAAGTCTTCTTCCTGCGTCCTGCGGTAAAAGCTGCTGTACTCGAGCGAAATAATACGGATGCAGTTTTTCTTTGCGAATGATTCTGGACACCGAAGATTTGTTTATACCCGTTGCTGCACTAACACGTCTCGTGCTGGTTTTCGCGAGATAAATAGAGCCACAACAATAGGCGATTATACCAACAAGTCACCTTCCCACGAGCCGGACGGCCGAGTCAGCAGGAGGATAGAAGGCGCCCTCAAGCAAGCAAGTTGCAAATACGGACACAAATGAAATATCGATACCATCACAGTATCGATACTTTTGCACCGATAACTAGTACTTTTGGCATCGATACTTTCTTAGCGATATCTTAGTAGTATTGATACCGTGTATATGCCTTCTTAACCTACTGATGTCTATGTTTTTTGTCCTTTCACTGTCACTAACATTCTCAATAATAATATTATTATTATCGTCCGTTCGTTGTCGATTTTCATTTGTCGTCAGCCGTGTAGCCGTCCGTCGTCGATGTTTTGGAAATTTTCATTTCTCAACTTGCCGCCATTTTTTGTCGTCTGCTGTCGTACGTACCAGTCTTAGAGATGTCTGGTAGTATCGAGTACTTTATGATCGATATCGTGTCCCTAGTTGCAAACGACAGAATCGACGGAATATCACACATGGGAAACAGCGTCAGCAAGACCAAAGTCACCTCTGGGAACAATAGTCCCACGCCAGGGGGCAGACGCCTAGACTGTTCGCATGTGGAACGTCGTTCATTCTTGTTTCCGATTTAGATCCTGCACATCGTGTGCTGAACATTTTACATATCACTTGTATGTTGATATTCATATTTGTCTTTAATTTTATATTATAATTTTTATATTAAGTATTAATTGTGTAAAGTACTAAATAAATTATTTTTAAAATTCAATCGTCTTAACCGTAAAGTTAAGTCGTGTCTTCTACAATACGAACTATGATTTCGTCTTCCATATCAGCATCAATTACACTCGGTCTTCCTGCATTTCTCTTTTTGGGATGAAATGAGCCAGTTTCACCTAATCCAGCGCACAGTGCATTAAAAGTTTTATGGCCTGGTTGCCTTCTATCAGGATAAGGCTCAAAATAGCGCTGTGCTGCTCTGCGCGATCAAAAATTTTCCTGGGCATAATCTCGCATTTGTGATTTTGAAAAATCATTACGACGCGGCATTCTAACGCAAATAACAAGAATAAAGTAACAATTGAAGATCCTTGTTTAATGTGAGCCTGACAAGTTATAGTAAACAAGTTCCTAGTTGCTACCAAAATATACTTAGCAACAAAATAAATACAAAATTTTGGTTTTCATTGAAAAAGTACGTTTATTTTGAAGCCGGCAACCTTTTCGACTTCAAAAAAGTATACCTTTTTTGTGTGAAACTAAATGAGCTTTCTTTATTTTTGTTCGAAAATGTGCATACAGGATGGACAAAAAATTATGACCATGTTAATAACCAGTGTTGGTGTCGGTGGCGCCACCTAGCGGCAGTGGCGAAATTGATACCATCATCATATTGCGCATGATGCCTAATAATACCATGCCACATTTTATAATAATATGTTGAACCACTTTCAAGTTATTTGAAAAAATAATTTCAAGAAAAATTATTTAAACACCCTGTAAAACAAAGACGAGTAACATTTTACTGAAGCATGTTGAGCGAATTCGATTTATTTTTGTGCCAGCTATCACCCCTTAGCTAATGTACACCTAATTAAGGGGCACGCTGTATATATACACACATATAATATATATGCTGGGTGTTTCCTAATCACGTGTAGAAAATTTAGGGGCATGCCCTTTGACTTATTTAAAGAAGAAAAAAATCATATGAAGATTTTCCAATAAAACTTCGTTTCAGAGATATGGGGGGTGTTAAAGTCCATGGAGGTAAACACTTTTTTATCATAATTTCCGAACCCACCATTATATTTTAACGAATTTGCCATACACCTTAAGCTTCCGTCTTGCGATGAAATGATGTTATAAATTCATTGTTCTGAAAAACAGGGACGTAGATATGAGGTGAGGCCGATAATCATTTATCCATAGAAAAATTTTTTATCAAGAATTCAGCACCACAATCAGAATTCTTAGGAAGAACATTAAAAATTACAGCAAAAAGGTAATCTTGTTTAATTTCGATAGGATCCACGGAATTATCTTCAAATTGCAGTGACTGGTGGCGGATGCTAAAAAAAAGAAAATAACTTCAAATGTAAGTACCTCGTCAAATCATCTTTAAATTTCAGTAGCTGGTTGTAGTCACGAAGAGAAGAAAATAAATTCTAATGAACTAGGGTATCAAAATGTTTCGTTATCGAGATACCGGATGTTAAAGTCGAAAGCGACAAAAATATAATCTCATGACTTTGCCACCCGGTATCTCGATAACGAAACATTTTGATACTCAAGTTCAGTAGATATTATTTTCTTCTCTTCGTGACTACAACCAGCTACTGAAATTTAAAGATGATTTGACAAGGCTGATTATCCCAGTGGCGTTACACTACGGGAAAGTAAGAACATATTTTGTAGTTTTTCTTTAACGCAGTAGATCCTATTGAAATGAACAAAAGTACCTCTTTGGTGTAATTCTCAATATTCTTCCTTAAAATTCAGATATTTGTGGTGAAATCTTGATAATATTTTTCCTTGCGATTAATGGTCATCGGCCCCACCCAATGTCTACGCCCCTGTTAATCAGATAAGCTAATTTATAACTCCATCTCATTGCAAAAAGAAAGCTCAATGTGTGTGCCAAATTTCGTTGAAATATAATAGAGGGTTCGGAAATTATGATAGAAAAAGTGTTTGTCACCCATATCTCGGAAATGAAGCTTTATTGGAAAATATTCATATGAACTTTTTTTCTTGAAATTAGTCAAATTCTGAATTTTCTGCACGTGATTGGGAAACATCCTGTATGTATGGGTATTTCCTAGTCGTGTCCAGAACATTAATTCATTGACTAATTACAAGAAGAAAACTTTATATGGAGATTCGTCCAATAATGCTTCGTTTCCGAAATAAATTAAATGTGCAACGTGACAACACTTTCTCTATTATAATTTCTAAACGCTTAGCACACAGATTGAGCTACTTGTTTGCGATGGAATGGTGCCAAAGATTAATTTCTCTGACAAGGACGTAGATGATGGTGGGGCCGATGATCATTCATCCATAAAAAAATTCACAAATTCTGGAATTATTGGGAAGGACGATCAAAAATACAACAGAAAGATACTCTTGTTTCATGTCGATAGAATGCAAGGTTTTCGAGAAAACAACAAAATATGTATTTACTTTCCTGTAGTGGCAAGTCACCTGGATATTTTACCTCGTCGAATCATCTCCAAATTTCAGTAACTTGTTGTATATACTAAGAGAAGAACGTAAGCTAATATGAACTTGGGTATCAAAATGTTTCGTTTTCGCGATACCGGGTGATAAACTGGAAGATGAAAAAAAAAGAATCTCATGATTTTTCGAGAATCTGTCGAAATCATTACACTAGAGATTATTTCTTATTTGCGTAAGGGCATAACCTACATTCGCTTTAATGATATTAATAATACTCAATTGCCGTAGATAATATACAATACCTACACTCTAGAAAACGTAAACTAACCCATTTTTTCAGTATCAGTAATAAACTATTTTAGTATGAAGAAATAAAACTAAATTCTACGCGTTAATTTTTTTGACGTAGCATTATAACCACACTTTAGTATTGATAACAATATAGTTATATGTAATAGTATAAATATGATATAAGATCTTAAGAAAATTGGTGAAAGTAATTTTCAGTGCAGTCCACGTATACGAAAAGTGGCAATCAGAGCAAAAGCTCAAAATGACTACCTTGAGGTATTCTGTTGTTCGTCTCATCGAATCTCACACATTTCGGAATATACCAGGTGTGTTACGAATTCCTTATTCCATCTCATTAATTATTCGTTCCCTAAGTTGTTTCTTGGATTCTACCGGAACTTTATAGCCAAGAGTCTTCAGCTGACTCCACAAGAAGAAATCCACAGGATTTAGGTCTGAAAATCTTGGTGATAGATTCGGTTCTTCAACACCCCGACCTATCTACCTATTATCGAATCTTGTGTTTAAAAATTAAAAAATACGCTGGACCACCACCATGTATGAAACACGTCCGTTCTCGCAGCGAAAGTGGAATTACAAGTAATTGAGCCTACATGATATTTGCTGAGAAATCTCTTCAAACAGCAACAGTATGGTTTTTTTAGTGGAAAATAGGGTCAATTAAGAAGTCCCGTTCCACACCCCTTATCTCAGAAACGAGAGAAATGTTCATAACAACTTTTCTTCTTGAAATTAGTGGGAGAACCCGCGCTTCAATTTTCTAGACATAATCAGGAAACACCACATAAATAAATAACGTGTTTTATATTTGTGTTACCAATCGGTCAGATATTGGAAAAATACAAATCAGGGAAATCTGTCTCTCTAGAAATAAAATTTAAAAGGCTAACAGTTAGTTTACAGCAGGTCAGGCCATGTGGAATTAAGTCATGTTAGGATCGAATTGGTTATTCATAATGACTGGAAAATGTAAATTTTAATTAAAAAATGAAGTTATGAGGCACTAATGGTGGATGTGTGACGGAATCAGATATTCCGCTACATAATACAACGTTTTGGCGTACCAGTGAATACCAATAGGTGGTTTCACATCTCTCTTAATTTCGTTCTCATTCCAGCCCACAATGGGTTTACTGACAATACTCCACAGTCTTTGCAATCCCTCTTTGACATTGTGTACAAGTCTTAGCGGCATGAAGGCACCATGCGCTAGCCACTGACTGTCTACGGTAGCGTAACAAGAGGCCAAAACATCGTTAACCACCACAGTACCTGTCGCTGTTAAGGGCGCGTATACACCAGTCCGCAACACGGGCTTTATAGCCACTATTTCATCTTCTATCAGTCTATCATCTGTTCTATTCATCACTAACAATATATCACCAATGTTTAACGCTTCGGCATACACCGTCCTGCTATTTTCACTACTTCCGACGAGAAGTAAATGCCAGGGAGTCACTGTCAGTGTTCTACCTGATTTTAAAGCTATTTTGAGGAACTCGCGTTTTTGTTCGGGGTCGTAGTCAAGGAACATGAGCACTTCACTGTAACTCAACTTGTTCGTGCTGGTGTCTTGGGTCAGGATGCGGTCTCCAATCCGCAACTCGGATAGCTTGCGCTTGTTGCCGCCAGATGTCAGTACGGTGGTGTCTCCGGTGAAGCAGCCGCCGTAACGGGCCGCCTGAGATGATTCTGTAACAAGAATATTAATTACTATATTATTAATTATTATACATAGGTTAGGTACCTTTAGTAATTTTTTAATTTCATTTTTTTAGTGAAATTCACTAATGAAGAGATCGCGACTTTTAAATTTTGAAAAAATGTCTTCAATTGAGCGCGAACTAGCCCCCCTAGAACACATATCCGGGGTCAGCTTCGGTTTTTAACAAAGCTATAGAACAAAATTTGGTACGACGCGGGTTTATATCATAAGACGCTAAACTATGTACCAACCAAAATTTAGATTTCTAAGTTAAAAGACATAAAAGCTATAGGCATTTACCTAATGCAAAAAAATTCAGTTGCTCTGGAGGCCAAATGAGGACACAATGGAAAAATGTTTTGTATGATAAACACAATTGATGTAATTTTATAGACAAAAAAACACAATTTCGGGTTAAGGGCTTGAAAAATATTAAAACAGTAAAATAAGCTTTCGTACTCAACAAAAACAAGATTCTAAGGCGTAATATAATAGCATGATATATAATGACTTAGAAGAGATATGATATTGCGCATATGCCCCGCCCCCTCCAATGACATCACGTGGTGAGTAACGTTATAGAAGTCCAACTACATACTTAAAACAGTCATTCGCAATTAAAAAGTTTCTATACGTCAGTTTAATGCGGTTGAAGTTACATTCCACTTCGTCGCCTATATTGTCTTCTTCAGATAATATAGGTCGCAGCACTACATTTAATCTTTTTCATTTTTCTATTACATAAATATACGCACAGGACAAGTATAATAATTAAGGGGAGCCCTTACTTAGCATTAGGGATACACAAGGTGATACACGAACTTAAAAAAAGTAGGGAACACGTTCGCAGACATTTAGACGTCGTTAACAGTCATACACTTGATTTGATCATCAGGTCACATAATCACAGTATAGTATTCTGATCTTAAAAAATTACTTCCTACTGTATGCACTTAAATATTAGTGAAATACGTAATTTGTTAAGAGGTTGTGATGAAACGTCAAACTCAATTGTACGACAGCATATTATTGTTGCTTTGGACTCAGCAGATGACGCCATGCGCGTGACAGTTCTAAAAATAGGTAGTCTCATTATCATATATCTCATATATAATAATGCATAGTAATACTTCATGACAACAATACATGTCATACTCAGCTGACAAATTATTTTGACAAATGTAAATGACATGTAAACAAATATTTTCTTTTCTGATATGTGTAATACAAATATTGGCATGCTTTTCTTTTTATACTTTGTTGGAGAAACATAATTGGTACGCCCCTGTCTCTTTACTTTCATTTGGGTGCACTATTCTTTAAGTTTCTACCTGGAATTATTTATCTCTGGATTTCACAATCCTTTCCAATTTGATGGTAATCTTTATCTTCTGGCCGTCTGTATCGCATTAGGTTTACGAGTGAACAATGCCATACAAATAATACTTATATACCATTAGGTCCTTTATTGCAAATAGCTTTAGCTGTCTTTGAAGTATTCTTAAGATGCACCCATTGGATTTTCTTCACTAGGAATAATGCTTCTACCTAGTTGGCAATTTTGTATTACTGACATTATGTTATGTCAACTACGTCACCTAGCGTTACGCGAACGCTCGATAAAAGCAAGCCTCTCGCAAGGTACAAGTCAGTTCTACGCCAGATCTCATCTTCGCTCCTTCTTCGCGCCTTGGAACCCCGAGTTCCAAATCTTCCACTTAAACATCGCTCGTGTGTTTAAGCCAGTTCAATTCTTCAGTGCCGTTCTACAAAGAATCTCATCTTCATCGCTTTTTGGGACTTCTGAGATCCCGATCTTCTACCTAAACATCGCTAGCGTGATTACGCCACTTCAGTTCAAGCTCCAATCTTCCTACAGAAATTCCGTTCGTACAGTATGACAGTGAAAAGTCAGTGTTTTCTTCGAAATCAGAAAGTATACGCGCAGTTAAATGCAATAGCAAGTAGCTAATAAGGTTGTGAAATCTCCTGAATAACCCATTAAATTAAGTGTAAAACCGTAAATTGTAAATAAATGTTAAGTTCAAAGTGTATATAGTAACAATACAACATATATAAATATAAAAAAGTGTATTATTGAAATCTTCTGGAATCCAGTGCACCTAAAGTTATAAATACAGTCCACATACAATCCACATCTTCAACATATTCTTCTTCCAACGCTAATTAGCAAAGCCGACTAGTTAGCGAGGGTGGGATCAATCCACCTGCAAAACATTGGGGAAAGAAAAATTTCTCCCCCATACTTATCTTTGCTTTTGGCCATCACTATTTTACTCATAGAGTTAGAGATAATGTGGTATCAGTGAGCGCGAATTACGCCCACTGGAACCCACATCCGAGGTCAATTTCAGACTTTATATATATATATATATATATATATATATATATATATATATATATATATATATATATATATATATATATAATCAGCATACAATGGCTTCGTCCGCAATTCCCTCTTGGTCAGCATATGTCCAGGGTGACTTTGCTATCATTGCTGTACCCAGCGCGAACAAATCCGCCATGGGCACCGATTAACCATCCTGGAGCTTCAGACCATTGTCCCCGATCACCACCTTGTCTTCATAAGCCACCAAGCCTATTCCAACTGCCTGACCATCCCTGAATTCGTGGGTGTCCGTCAGTGCTACGTTGGAGGACATTCTGGTGCCTTCATTAAGCCTAACAGAAACACTGTTTGCGCCGATTGGCAATTTCTAGTTACCCTAAAATTCCATTATCATGCGCCCAAAATTTTTGGACTCCCGCAAGAATACGAACATTCGCTACACTTTCACCTCTCCCGAGGCCTATCTATCTCGCTTGATTAATTAACAGTGGAACTTCAACAAAAGGCTTAACGTTGCTTTCTCAAAAAATGCAGTATTCAAAGATATTGGAATGTAACCATAAAGCTGATTTAAAACCAGTAACCAATCCATCTTTAAACTGAATAACTTGCTTTTCGTAGAGTGAATTGAAGACACGCAAGAGACCTTCCACAAAAACAACACACGGTGTATAAAATTGACAACAACTAGCTCTGATGTGATCTTTGAGGTTTATCATACAAAAGAATAGATAAAGGGAACTACTAAAGTTAATTTGGATCTATTAAACTGGCAGCAAATGTCACAGCCGATAACATCTCCAAACATATCGCTTTCAAGTGACCGAGACGAACGATTCGGAGACAGAGCCGTATAAACTATTTTTATTGATCAGCTATTAGGAGTGATTCTTTTCTTCGGCCCATTTATTGCAATCTTTTATGAACAAACTGAACAAATATGGCGATAATGGGCACCACCAACAACACCGAGATATAAGGACTCGGTGCTCGCGCGTGACGTCAGCACAGAGAGGTCTCGCGCGAAAAACTAAGTTTCAAAGCAAAAATCATTATAAAAAGAATGCGGTCTATTTGGCAAGAGTCATTAATTTGCGGTTTTTAGATGGCTTGGCCAACCGATCATTAGATTTTCCACAATTATTTTGAAGAAGAGTATTTACTGTGCAGATTATGACAATTTTTGCTATATGTACAATCGGATGAATATTACATTTATGATCGACAGACAGTTGCCCCTTATCTGAAAGAAATTTTATAATATAGTGGCTTAGAAATGCACGTTTATTATGAACTGTTAAGAAAGTTTCCTCAAATACATCTAAAATTTTGTTAAATATTTTGAAAACTGTCATCCTCCTCATCTGAAATATTTGCGAGCAATGAATCTAATAAGTTTTAAATGTGTTTTAAAACACTTTTATTTTCATCGCATTTTTCAGCATAATTTTCTTCAGAGTTTTTGTCAATATTATGTAACAAATCTTTGACTTATATTATATTATTTATATTATTAGAAGTAAATGGGGTCGTTAAACCAGGTTTAATGTCATTTCGGGCAATTTGTATTTCGCAGCCACGCAAAAATGTTTCAACTTGTAAGTCAGTATTTATTATTACAGAATATGTTATTAGAGGCCCAGGAGAATATTTTAATTTAAACAATGTAACTTTTTGATCGTCACAAATTTTAAAGCAACGTTCGGGTAGATGAAACAAGTTTAAAACTGCAAGAAACTCTTTAAAATTAGTGTACATAAATTATTTTTGCAAATATTCAAATTCAATTCAAATTCTACTAATTGCCTTGGCAAAATTTTCATTTTTCAGTTTATGGACTTTTTCATCGCGACTTCGGCGCAATTGAACAGTTTTTGATAAATGAGAAGGGCAATTGGGGAGTTGTGAGGGTACAGCATTACGTTTTAGTCTGGGAATTTTTAAATTTGAGGTTACCGTGAGACCGGTTTGTGAATCCGTTGCAATAGAACAATTTATCATATTTTCTTTAACAAAATGCAACTCACAGACTCTGCTGGACTTCGTTGGCGAAAAATTCTCCCAGTGAATAGCTGAAACCCATTTAGCAGACATGGCGACGTCCGTTGAAAAACGAAACAAGTGTACCTTCGGTCCATTTTTATAATTTCCGCGGCATCGCGGCACACAACACGAATACGGCATTGTTAATATACCGGTAACACTACTAAAACACACCACAACACAAGAATATCACACAAATTCTCACTATATCCAGCAAAAAGGGAGTTAGAACACACGAAGTATAACAAAACAACAAGTTGTTGTCTAATCGGAGCGAACAAGTACACCTCGCTGTGCTTACGTCACGCGGCCGTTACGTCAGAGAACCGAGTCCTTATATCTCGGTGTTGTTGGCACCACTGCTGTACACCTTTCCTTATTTTACCTTCAGTTTTATATAATACTTTCATTTTTAAGTACAATTTGGAGAACCCAATTCATCACAATACAGTTTTTATACCCGACGATCGTTTCGTGAACAAGTCATCAGCTTCATCAGATGGATGAATAAATTAACAACTTTCATTTTTGTATAGATTGTGGATAATGCACCTATCAGTCCAATTCAGTCCAGCTCTCTTTTTTATATACTTTATATTTCATTAAAGAAAATTTAACAATAGGTCTATACAAGAGAACCAGATTTATTTTTTGTTATTCTATCTTTCGTTTAACATCTCTAGGCCTTGCCTTTATTTCTAAACATTCTCAATATTATTAGGTATAGGAGAGGGGGGTACTATGGAATAGTCGAGAAATACGGAATACCGAGGTTTCGGCTCTGTTGCTGCTATCATGTGGGAATACCATGAACTACTCAAGAAAGACTATCATTATGCAGTGGCAGTGCAGTGAGAGTTGACCGCTTGTTGTTGTATCACTTGCTACAGAATAAAGTGTGTTTTGTGATTTTCAAGAGTTTTTCAGCTAAGTTTTTAAACATTTTAATCTACTAGTACACATGTGACTTGAACATTGATTGTAAGCATAATGCACACTAAAAGCATTGTAGTTTCTTAAACTGTGGTCGTTTCTTAGATGACAATGTCTTGTCCATCAGTTTAAAGGTTCATTTTCAAAGATGGCGTGTCCGGTATTATGAAATACTAGGTAATTCACTATACCCGACAAAATATACTCAATAAAAATAAAGTTAAAAATAAGTTTTGACAACCGCCCCCCCACCCCACCCCCAAGATTTTTAAATAATCTGTATTTTTTCAGATGTGCTTATAAAGAAATAAGATGCGGGAAAGAAGCGCTTTGGTATCAGACGCCGATGACTTAGGCTATAGAAGCTGCTAGTGAGAAGAATATGGGGTACCTTAAAGTTTTCAAGGAATTCTAGATTCCCAGAGACTCTTTCTTCCACCTTGTAAACAGTAATGAGAAAAATACAAAGGTAGCAGCCTGAACTACTCTTGGCCGTAAGCCAGTGTTTCCTAAAGAACTAGAAGACAAGTTACAAAAATATTTAGTTGAGATGGTGGCCATGTTCTGTGGGCTTACAAAACGAGATGTCTGCAGTCCTGCCAATTACACTGCGGTTCGCAATAACATACTCCATCCATTTAAGGAGAAAACAGCTGCCAAAAACTGGTTCTAGGCTTTTATGAGTAGGAACCCGAAATTTTCAGTCCGTAAATCCACCACCGGTACATCTTTTGCCAGAGCCAGGGCATTTAATAAGGAAGAAGTAGACAAGGTTTTTGACCTGATCGATGTAGTTTCAAAAAACACAACTATCCTTCTAATATGATATTTTTAATGTACATGAAACTGGTTTGTCTGTCAAAGTAAAATTCCTCATGTAGTAGACTTAAAAGGAAAGGACACATTGGGTCCCTTATTTTAGCTGAAAGAGGTACTCTCGTAACCATCATTCCGTGTATGAGTGCAGGAGGTGACTTTGCCTCGCATCTTGTGCTATTACCGAGGAAGAACATGAATTAACAACTTCTTAGAGGTGCTCCACCAGGGACCATCGTTTCGTGCCACCCATCTGGTTGGACACAGACAAACATTTTTACTAAAATTGGTTTGAATATTTCATTGCTGTAACAAAACCCTCAGCTGGGTCACCTGCCCTGCTTCTCCTTGACAGACACACAGCCCACACGCGTAACATTGACGTAATTAATTTAGCAAGGGAACGTGATGTTACGATTTTATGTCTACCCCTCCATTGTTCGTATAAAATTCAACCTTTGGATAAAACCTTTAGGTGTCCATTAAAGTATCACTATAGCGACAAAGTGAGATTGTTTTTAAGACATAGCTCAATGCCCTTGAGTATTTTTGATATGACGGAACTGTTTGGCAGGGACTCTCTTAAAATACAACGTAGGGACATAGCAGTAATTGGCTTTAAAGTGACTGGTGTTTATCATGTCAATAGAATTGTTTTGAGCAGTGAAGATTTTATTGCTTACTGTTCCTAGGCTTCAGACTATGAGACCAACAAACGACCGATTCCTATGTTCGTCCACAAGCTCTGATTCAACTCAACCCTGTTCTTCAAAGAGTCTTGATGTGGTTGTCCCTGATACGTCTAACTCAACAAATTTTGTCCTACCCATAGAGATATCACCACCACCTCCAAAAAAATCAGAAGAAAAATAGAGGCAGAAAACCTGGATCTTCTTCTATAATAACATACTCCCCATATAAAAAATCAAATGACACACTGAAAGAAACGGACAAAAAGATGGAACCAGCAGCTTTAAAACAACAAAAGAAACTGATCATTAAACTTAGACCGACCTTCTAGACCTGAACCTACTAGAGATGACTCCAGTGTTAGCAGCGATGAATCGTTTCATTCTGATGTATCATCTGTTCATATCATTGGGTAAAGAACCGGAAAACAAATGCGCTGAATGTATCTTCTCTAGCGGAAAATTCTGCGAAGATTGGCGAGGAGAAATTTGGATTCAATGCTTCAGCTGTTCTCTCTGGGCTCAGCTTGACTGTACCGGAGCAGAGAAAGAAGATTATACCTGTGACTTTTGTAAATAGACTCTAAGCAGAAATGATTTGCATATAATCTGAAAAATATGGATTTTAAAACTTTATAAAAAATAACTGTTTTAAACAGTTACTTAGTTTTTCAATGGTTTGAAGCAACTACTCCATATTACCAGACTATTTCATATTAACCTCGAAATGTAACATTTTTTAAAAATATTTTTTGTAACAACAAAATAAATAGTATTTTAATTACAGGTGACAGTTCATTACAATTAGTAAGTACTCATGATAATTTAGGGATTTTTATTCAAAAACCAGTAAAGTCCTTTTTAGAAATGTAAATGGTATTACATAATACCCTCCTCTCCTCTACCTAAATTAACCTAGGCCAGTTTTTAATTTTTTTTTACTAAGAGCGGTTTTTTTTCAATTAAATATTTAAGGAAATGTAGCCTTAATCGAAAACGATCTGGTTACAATATTTGTTTTCAATATACCTAACGCTAAATACGTTTTGTATACATATAAAATGTTATCGTGATCCTCTGAAGCGAAAGTCGGTTTTTATAAATATCTCTAAAAGAAGCGAATATCATGATGCGCTTTTTGAACAGGATAAAATGTTTTATACGCTGAATTACGTTTTATGAATTTTCATTGCAACTATTCGTTACCATAACACACTTGACTGTTTTAGTACCTTTACAATTAGTTCAAATGAATTAGAATTTGCTACCGTAACCCACTCCATAAGTTCTGACTGTTTAGCACATGTTCGTCAGCAAATTTGTACTTCTTTAGATTCTCGTAAAAATTATAATACTAAAATGAACCGACCAGTTGATTCTAGAGACTTTCAAACTTTTACTACTCATTTGAAACTTATCTGTTAGCAATGTAGTTAATTTTAAAACAGCCTCCAATTCTTTTCACAGGCCCGCCTGTGGGCAGCTTTGGACTGTGAAGAGTGTATTTTTATCTGATAACTGTGCTATGGGTCATTTGTTATTTCCTACCATCGAAATAAGGTCCGGACTGAATAGAATGTTATAAAAACCTGACTTGCTGCTTTTACAAAATGACATATTGGAATGTGCCATCCATAGGTAATATTGGAAAACAACAAGCATCACCAGCTGACAGATGCAGATATAAGTAAGTATAAATGATTTAGTTTTAATGATCATCACAGCCTAAAGGCAATGTCGCCTACTTCGCTACTATGAATCTCTGGCAAGGCGAAACATTGCTTTTAGTCTGTCTCTTTATTTGTTTTCATTATATATATATATATATATATATATATATATATATATATATATAGAGAGAGAGAGAGAGAGAGAGAGAGAGAGGGAGAGAGAGTCTTGCGAACTTGGACCATTAGCCGTATTTCAGGAACTACTCTGATTTGAAATCTGAAAATTTCTAAAGGTATATTAACCTCTTCAGATGTCAATTTTTGTCCTCGGGGCGCCGTATTTTGGAGACTATTAAAGATAAATACCAACTATGATAAATAAGGTCACATTAAAGTTTGACAAGGAATCTAAAAATGTAATAATATATAGGGGTTCTATTTGAAATAAGGAAATTGGTTTTCACTTCAGTAAAACCGGAAAGGATCTGAAGCTAGAACTATTTTCTTTAAACAGATAATTATAGAAAACAAACCTAGAAAATTTCAGATTTCAAATCAAAGTAGTTCCTGATATACAGCTAACAGTCCAAGTTTACAGGACACCCTGCATATATACAGGGTGAATCAATTTATAACAACCAAACTCAAACATCGTATTCTATGCGTGAAAATAATGGTAGTTTGCTAGACGAACCACTATGGATAATGGCTTCGTTTGGAATATATAGGGAGTCAAAGTTTTATAAAAAAATAGTAGAAATATATTATAGTTCCATAACAAAAATATGTTTTCAATCTCCAATCAATTTGTAAAAAAAGATACCATCGATATTGTGCGCCGTTTTCAAGAAAAAATAAATAAAATCAATTTTAATACATGTGAAAATCGATGGCAATTAATAACTTCTAATCTCGCATTTAATAGTAGCCTGTGGAAAACAAACAAGTTGTAGCTGTCATAAGTGATGTCAATTCCTGAGTTACAGTTGTTGTGTTCTCCCTCTGGAAAACAGTACAGCAATGCCTGCGTTATTAACTTAATAGTTTTAATTGAAAAAATGTCATTTTGTTACTCCAATCAAGAACAAGCAGATATACATTTTTTAATATTTTTTTTAATTTCAACAACACACCACGAGGGCTTACAGCGTAAATACTATCGTAGTGTGGGTGTTGACAAGGAGGAAAGCGGCAGCTTGTTAATTCTGGACTTGAAGGTTTGGAGGTTCAGAGGAGAAGGAAAAACGTGTGCCGGCAAGGAATTCCACAACTTGGAAGTCCTCGGGACAAAAGAGCGGGCATAACAAGATGTTCTAAGTCTGGTGACCTGGACAGTAAAACATTTTGTATATGGATTTTCCAATGGTAATTCAACGCTAGCGGCTAGAGAATACAGAAGATTTCCAAACCGAAGACATCCCATTGTCCTGTGTTCGTTCAGATTCATAATCGTTTTGTGCGGCAAGGACTTCAAGTTGTAATAGGAGCCTATCGAACAATATTCAACAACGAAGAGTGACGAGGCAAATATTGAATCAATTTGATAGAGACCCAACAATAAGTACTCGACGAGTGTCAATTGTTACCGGTACTTCCCAATCAAAAGTTGTAAGAGTACTAAGATGACACTTTAGACATACTTACCATCTGTAACTGGTCCAGGGATTACAAGCTGGTGATGAATTACGTAGAGTTAATTTTTGTCGCTGGATCCTGAACTGCTTAGGTAACAATCGAGACTTCTTGTCTCATATTCTATGGACAGCTGATTCGTGCTTTACGCGGCGTGGAGTGGTTTACTTCCATAATCAGCATGTTTGGGCGCACGAAAATTCCCATGCCATCAGAGCAAGAAAATTCCAACATGAATTTTGTGTTAACGTTTGGATTGGAGTTATTCATAATAATTTCTGCGGACCCTTTTTCTTATACAATCAAGTAAACGCAGCTAATTTTATGGAATTTTTGGAAACAAACTACGCTGATATATCGGATGATGTTCCATTAATTCGGAGAGAACTAGCTTGGTTTCAGTTAGATGGTTGCCCGGCTCATTATGGACGAAAAGTTCAAAATTGTCTTAACACGAATTTCCCAGGCAGATGGATCGGGCGCGGTGGTCCAGTTTCGTGGCCTGCACGGTGACCCGATCTAGCCCCTGGTGTACAAAGACAAAACGGCCTTCATTTTGAAAATTTGCTTTAGACATGGTAAGAATTTATTTTTAATGTTGATGCAAGTTAGCTTGTTTGTCAGAAATTAATAGACAGTACAAAGTTTTGTTCAAAGAGCCGTCTATTAATTGCCATTGATTTTCCCATGCATTAAAATTGATTTTATTTATATTTTTTTTATCGAAAAGGATGGACGATATCGATGTGAACCAAGAGGTATGATTTTAGTCCAACTTAATTGGAGATACAAAAAAAATTTTTGATTCCAGAATAAACAGTGGTGTATAATTTTCCATTGATAAATAGTCATGGATGCCTCTGTAACTCCGGCAGTGGATGATTTTTTTATTAAACTGACTCACCCTGTATATACAGGGTGAGTTTTTTTCGACGTTTAGTACAGGGATCTCGGAAACTACAGCAGTTAGAGGGACGGTTAAATGGGGAAAGTAGTACAGTTTTATGAGTGTAATTCAGAACTGTTTGTGTTTCCATAAAAAACGTCACGGATTACTAGGTATTTTGAAAAAACTGATATTTGACGATTTCTTCAAATGCATTTAGCTGCGTTAGTATTGGGTTTACTGAAAAGATGTAAAGTAAAATAAAGAAAAAATATTTTAAAAAGATCTGTTACTTTTGAGTTATGACATAAACTTGTCTTTTTAAAAAATAAAAACCATAGTTGGCTGTGGCTTAATTAAAGAGGTCTCTTTTTCCTCTTTACATTGATATGAAACACGATTTAATTATTAAAATAAAATAAAAATAATGAAATAAAAATTTATCAGTTGTTTTTTTAATAACATTAGTTACCAGGGAAATGGTTGTTTATTTCAAATAGCGAAAACGTGAATCTAAGTTTTCGCACATAGTTTACATAACATTTCTAATTAGAGATTTAACATACTAATTAACAAAATAAATTTTTTAAATTAAAATAGAAACGCAAACAAAAGTTCAGAGAAAACTCTCCATTATTATTAAGACAGCAAATACTTCTACGCAAAACTGAATTTGTCGCTTTTTTTAATAGAACGTCTATCGATATTGGCAAAATTATCTATCACGGCTTCTCTAAGATCGCTCACCGTATCATAAGACCGTCGGTACACCTTATTTTTTACAGTTTCCCATAAAAAGAATTCTAAAACGGATAGATCAAGAGAGTGAGGTGGCCATGTAACTGATGCATTTCTTCCGATGCAGGAGTTGGGAAAAGTTTTGTCTAAGAAGTTCCGAACTTGTAGCTGGTTATGGGGCGGCGCTCCATCATGCTGAAACCACCGCACGAGCTGCCAAATTTACATTATCCAGTATATCTTAAAAGACAGTTTGGAGAAACTGAAGATAGTGGTCACCGGTTAATGTACCTTCAAAAATGTACGAACCAAGAATTTTTGAACCACTGACACCACACCAGACATTAAATCCAAATTTTATTTGTTGTCTCCGTTGTTCAACATAATGCGCATTTTCTTACATCCAGATATGCTCATTATGGCTGTTGAAGATACCGTATTTTGTGAATTGAGTCTCGTCCGTCCAAAGTATTTTAGATGGAAACTGTGGATCCTCTTCACACGTATTTCGTAACCAGGTGCAGAATTCAATTCGCTTAGGAGGATCATGTGCAATGTTTGCGATGTTGATATTTTATAAGGATGATATTTGTGCATTTTTAGTACCCTAACGGCAGTACGTTGGGATGTACTGGCTTTTGCTGAAATCTTCCTAGTTGAAGTTGAAGAATTTTGAGTCACACTGGCCAATACGTTTATTTGTGCCACCTCACCAATGGTATTTATCCAGTATCTTGGCCTAATGAAGGAACCACATGCCCCTAAATTATCATAAAGCCTTTTAAATGTAGGCAAACTGGGCTGGCGACGATTAAAATATTGTTAAAAACATTGATCTTTAGCACGCACTGAATTTTTATTACTTAAAATGTAACACTTAAACATATCCCGTTTCTCTTGATTCGAAAAATGCATAATTAATTAACTACAAATGTCTCTACCAAAAGAATACTTTTACAACGAAAACGATTTGTGGCTAGTGGAGGATCATTCCGTTGCCATCCTTGCATTTGAACACACACACAACGAAAACGTGAGAGTAATATTTGCAAGTGCCAAAAACAATTATTTACATAGTTACCTGTTAGATTTGACATAGAAAATTAACATGGACTGCCTCTTAAAAAAGTCGGCCTAGATTGTTTTGCTATTAGTGGTAGAAGTTTCAATAAATAGCGACGGATTCGATTTTGCAAAAGACAATTTGTTGTATTAGTAGTAACTCAACGCTTATTAGACATTTTCTTTACATTTTTATCAAACTTTTTACAAATTTGATTTAAACATTTTATTTTGTTAATTATTATTATAATCTCTAATTAGCAATGTTATGTAAACTATGTACGAAAACTTGGATTCGGGTGTTTGCTATTTGAAATAAACAACCGTTTCCGTGGTATCCAATATTTTTTTTTTGAAAAAAAAAAAGAAAACCACTGTAAAAGTTTTTTTTAAGAATAATCATATCGTGGTTCATATCAATGTAAAGAGGAAAAAGACCTCTTTAATGAAGCTACAGCCAACTATGGTTTCCATTAAAAACACAAGTTTATGTCATAACTCAAAAGTTACAGATCATTTTTAATTTGCACATTTTTGCTGTATTTAGAACATATTTATCTTCAACTTTTTACTTTACACCTTTTCAGTAAAACCAATACTAACGCAGCTAAATGCATTTAAAGAAATCGGCGAACATAAGTTTTGTCAAAATATCTAGTAATCCGTGACATTTTTATGGAAACAAAAACAGTTCTCAATTATACTCATAAAATAGCACTACTTTCTCCATTTAACCGTCTCTCTAACTGCAATAGGTTACGAGATCCATGTACTAAACATCGAAAAAACTCACCCTGTATATACATACCGATCATAATCACATAAGGCCATATGTAGATATGATCTTCAGTTATGGATAATATATGTACGGTCTTTTTCAAATCAATTTGTTTTAATCAAATGAAGGAAAGTAGCAGTTGAAACAAATCTATTTTTTGCCACATAAACCACACCAGCCCAAGGATTTTTGTTTAAAAATCACCAATTTTGAAGTTTCAAATCGCTACTTTAACATTTTTGGAAGCAAAACTATAACATTTTCGAAGTAATTTTTCTCGTATTTCTCGACCTTTTTGCGCCAATAAAAAACAATATTTGTTTGTAACACCTAAAGATTGTGTTTGACACACAATATCTAAGACTTGTGCCCTCCTCTGACCCCCGGTGGCACCAATATTTTCCGAAAGAAAACCCAACATTTCCCCCGAAATCATGGTATAATTTTTCTGGCCAACGAACTTACTTACAAAAGAACGGCACCTACCAAATTTTATTAAAATCGGCCAGGGGTCCTAGTTTGCGTGCAATTTTTGTAAATCGCATAAAACAGGAAAAGACAATAGGGGGGATTGCGGCGACAGGGGATATAGCCTTTAGACTGTGATGATGATGAACTCGTGTAAGGAGAATTGGCGGCAGAAACGACATATATAGAATAAAAGAATGAACTTAATACTCATATTCCTGACATTTGCGAAATTGCATTATGATTATATTATACCTTTTCTTGTCACAATGGAAAAAATTGCGGCACAGTCTTTGTAGAATTAAAATATATTTGCTAGAAAACTTAAGTCAGTTAACAAAAATTGGGTGTCCTATACAACAAGCGTCCGAAATCCTGTTAGTATTTAGATAAACGTTGACGTATTCAACTTAGGGGAAAATCACCCGTCAATTCCATCTACCTAAAGAAGAAAACAATCAGTGGACCGGTAAAGTTAATATAACACTTTGTATAAGTTGTATGCGAATGGTTTTAGCATCATCCAAAACAACAGAATAAGCTTAAAAGGGCATCTGCCTTTTCTACGCTGTCATACAGGATTATCTGTATTGGCTTTTAAATTCCCTGAAACACGTAAAGAACTTCTGAAAGAGATGCGTGTATTTTTACCGGTGGGTTATTAGGGTGCGTTCAGGTGTGTGAAGTTTTTAACTGCAACTATTCATGCCTCAGAAGGATTATCTTGTAAAAATATTTGCCTGCAGAAAATTTTTGTAGAAAAAACGTGTTCTTGTCTGTTTTCTTACATATTAAAGATACTGTGATTGGTTGTCACATTTTGACAATCACTATTTGGTTGTTTTGAGACTTATAAGAAGTGTGGGAAGTCAGTTAAAATATTGGTAGTGATTTAACGTAAATCTTATTAGGGTGGCAAAGACAAAGTGGAACAGAGATGATTACTTAAAGGTATTAAAAACTTTTAAATTCATTGTTTTTTTTTGACAGCAGTCGGTTTTGAGAGAAAAATGTAAAAATAATTTACCTGGGAGACAATAATAGTTATCTGTCAATTAACAGTTTGGTCTAAATCATTTAAATAACTATATTTGTCCCTTATAAACAAAAATAATGATGGCTCCTCCTTGTACAAAAGATTCCGGAGATAAAACACCCCTCCACTGGGATCTCCGGGAGAGGGGTGTGCAGGGGGCGCCGGCATCAAGATTTAACATATCCTTCTCGAATACATGTGACCTAAATTCTAACCTGAACTCCATCCACCATTGCCTCCAGGTTAATAGGACCCAACTTCTCTTCCTCACCGAAACCCAAATCAGTGCCAAAACAGCCACTAATCACCTTAATTTCCCGGGTTATAAGCTCCCTACTTTCTTTAGATTGCATGGAGGTATGTGCGCATACGTCCGTAACAATCTACCCTGCACCAGACTCCCAATTTGGAAGCTGGAAGAAAATACATACTTTGGGAAAAACTCTCTCTCAGAGCTGCAACTAAATTCATTTTTTGCATTTACCGGTCACCTTATGACAACAACTTTGTCCAGCTCTTCGACTACCTTTCTGAAAAAACCGACCATCTGATTTCTGAATATCCTTCCTCCGAGTTCACTATTCTTGGTGACTTCAATGTCCATTATAAGGAAAGGATAGGAACTTCAAAAACCGATCCACAAGGGAGAGCAGCGGGGGCCTTCGCAGTCAGAAATTCCTTAGCCAATATGGTTCAGCAATCTACTTACTTTCCACGCATCCCAACACACAGCTCAAATCCCTTGGATCTCCTTCTTACTACAAAACCTGAATGCTATAAGATATCAGTCACCGCCCCCCTTGGTCGCTCAGACCACGGCATGGTCACTGCCTCCTGCGCAATGTAACCCGAGGTCACACAGTCATCACACCCACGTATCGTTTGGCACTACAACTCCGCGAACTAGGACGAAATACGGCATTACTTTTCGTCATTTACATGGGCGTCTGTCTGCTTCTCTCATCCTGACCCCTGTGATATCTCACAAAACGTCACCGAAACTATCCAAGCTGGCATGAAATTATTTATTCCACGTACACAGAAAACCTCTTCAGTCACTCAAAAGCCCTGATTCTCTAAATCCTGTGACAAGGCCAGACTTGAAAAGGTCAAAGCTCACAAAACGCTTCTACATAATCCTAGCCAAGAAAACCGTCAAGCATTTAACAACGCAAGAAACCGCTATGTCCGCATTATTTCTGAGGCAAAAAACTCGTTTAATAACCACATCAAAAACAAAATCCTCTCAAGCTCCAACGGAAGCAAACCCTTCTGGATTCTTGCTAAATCTATTGGGAATAATTTCTGCAAGAGCACGTTCCCACCTCTTGTTTCAGGGGATGAAATTGTTTCTAGCGCTCTGGGCAAGGCTGAACTTTTCGCCTCGTTGTTCGCCGCCAATTCTACTCTCAACCCACCTCCAAATGTTCAACCACCAACAGTCCCCAATGTCGCGCATAAAATGACGGATATCATTTTCAAAACTAAAAAGGTACGAAATATGCTCTTCTCTTAATACCGGGAAAACCTCTGGCATTGACAGGATCTCAGCAATTGTTCTCAAAAAATGCGCACCAGAACTTGCTCCTGTCCTGACTCGTCTGTTTCAGACATCTTCCAATAGAGGCATATTCCCTAGTAATTGGGAAACTGCTCGAGTACAACCCGTCCTCAAGAAAGGATCCAAAGCGCTTCCTAGCAACTACAGGCCTATCTTTCTCCTTTCAGTCGTTTTACTAAAATTTCTTAAAAAAACACGGTCTAGTCCACGACAGGCAGTATGGATTCCGTCAGCGCAGATCAACTGCCGACCTCCTTTCCTTTGTCACCCATTCTTGGAACAAGTCTATGGATCTGCACGGTGGATCCCAGATTGTCGCTCTAGACATATCCAAAGCATTCGACCAGGTCTCGCACGCAGCGCTGCTTAATAAACTTCCGGCCTATGGCCTACCACCAAAACTCTGTACCTGGACAACGATTTTCCTCTCCAACCGGAGAATTTTTGTTGTCCTGGATGGCCATTCCTTTAAACTGTATCCAATTAATGCAGGAGTCCCTCAAGGTTCAGCCCTAGCCTCTACTTTATTTCTTCTCCACATCAATGACCTTTTCTCTAGCACATCCAACCCAGTTTATAGTTACGCGGACGACAGCACCCTCCACTCAAATATACAATATTCTAAGCATGTCTCTTTAGCCCAATAAGATGAGGATCGTAGATTCATGGAGGGTTCTGTCTCTGTGGATCTACAAAAAATATTAGATTGGGAAAGTAGAAATCTTGTACAATTCAACTGCACCAAATCTAAGTCTTGCTTTCTGTCTCATAAGAGTTACACCAGCCCTAGACCCATCACAATCAACAACCAAGTTATGCAAAGTAATGAATCCTTTTCACTTGTTGGCATTTCTGTGGATCGAAATCTCAACTGGCACCAACATGTCACATCTATTGCAGAAGCGGCTGCTAATAAATTAGGTTTCCTCTTCCGGGCTCGCAAATACTTTTCACCAGCTAATCTCTATACCTTATATACTTCACAAATAAGGCCAAACCTTGAATACTGCTCCCACATCTGATGTGCCGCTGCCGCTTCTACACGCGCTATCCTGGACTCCATTCAAAAGAGAGCTACACGTCTCATCGGTGACCCTACTGTCACCCGAAGGCTGCCATCCTTTGCCCACCGACGTGCCGTTGGTGACCTTTCTTTTTTTATAGATATCTTCACGGGCACTGCTCAGAGGAGCATTCTTCCACAGTTGCTCCCCCTGCTGACTCCAACAGATCTACCAGGGGAACAGAACGAATGCATCCTCTTACTGTCAAGGTCACCAGACATAGAACATCTTGTTATGCCCGCTCTTTTGTCCCGAAGACTTTCAAGTTGTGGAATTCCTTGCCGGCACGTGTTTTTCCTTCTCCTTCGAACCTCCAAACCTTCAAGTCCAGAATTAACAAGTTGCTTCTTCCCTCCTTGTCAACACCCACGGTACGATAGTATTTAGGCTGTGAGGTCTCGTGGTGTGTTGTTGAAATAAAAAAACCTCAATATGAAAATATCGATTTAAAAAAAATTTCATAGAAATTCGCCAAGACTTTTTAACATTTTCTTCAAGTAGGCGCAAATTAGATCCCTTAGAAGTTATATTTGGGATCCGTTAAACTTTTTTGTTTATATGTGTATTAGGGTGTCCTCAATAGCCACCCTTTCTTGATTTATTTATAAGTAGCATGCAGAAAAGTTTTCGCTTAAAGTTGCTAACAACAGAAAAAAGGAATTAGGGGTGCGACATCAAAACTTTTAGATAGAAAATTTGTGGCTGTGCCATTTATTTTGACACACTCAAATGTTGCCAATCCCACTATGGTAATTCACAACCTTTTCAAAGCAAACATAAGTAACGTTGTCATAAAAGCTCTATCCAAAGCTTTTAATTTCGTACCGATTCCTAAATTCATTCCATAAGACAAAATAATTTCTCAAACAGAAGATGCTATAGCACACCAACCTAGTGACGAAGCTGAAACTACAAGACGAGACATTGTCAGGATTCTATGTTATGCCAAACTTCCACTTACCAACGTTTCTTTTTACAAACGATAATCACGTAGAGATCGAAACCGGAACACAGAAATTATTATAATCCTACCAGCAGATAAAGTCAACGCTTCAGTCATACTGTACAAAACAGAGTATACACGAAAGATAGTTAATACAAATTTTAGTTGGGCCACCTGTATATAATAAATTATTAACTTGGATTAACAAAATTTCTAATATGAACATTTACCACAGTCGAAAATAATCTGCTATGATCATCTTTCTTCTGCTTGGTTTTATCTATTTTTGTGAACATCACAAAGTATATTTGTTCTTGAATTTAAAATTAATTAATTCAGGGTGTCAAGACAATTCGAAATTAATTTTCATCAAATTAGGACACAAGTAGTTTCAATTTGTTGGCAAGTACAAAACTAGGACCGTCAGTAAATATAAAAGTCCCATTTGTCCAGGTATAATGTTCTGAACTTTTTGTAACGCAGACCATAACCGTCCAAGAACCAGGTATGGATCTGCCATATATTTCAGCAAGCTCACCGCTTCTGTCTCTCGATACCTTGTAAAAACAGTTGACAATCAGCTCCAAGTCACATAAATATGACAGATAACATCTACAGCCTTTTTAAAATGGGCATTTACTTGTTTTTTAACTGCTGTCCACTACCTTACTTCGTTTCAAATTATCCGTTTGCAACTATAAGATATATAAACCACACAGAAGGCTATGATTTACTTACTTCGCAGTTTGCATAATGTGCAAAATCTTGTTTTGTGTTTCAATAATTAAAAGTGTTAACATAATAAGAAAATACCAAATTTTATACCTAGTTAATTATTCAACAGTCAATGACTTACAAGGATGAGTTTTTATCACGTGACAGTTAAATGAGTCATCGATATTACCGTAACTTGAATAGTAGATATATTTTTCTATGATTTTCAAAACTACATACAAAATATAGTTCTAAGGTAGCAAATGTTTTATGTAGCGAATTTATAAGCTCGATTAAAAATGGAAACTTTCCATTCTTGATGGTAATTCTCCATTCAATAACACTGCATTCACGCAGCTGCATTTTAATCGAAAAATCGATAATGCAAAGATTGCAACCTAAGACTTAAAAATTTGCTTTAGATGGGCTCGAATGAGGATCTCTAAAACCAATACGTAAATTATATATATATATATATATATATATATATATATATATATATATATATATATATATATATAAATTAGCGTCCAAAATTAATTTTCCAGTGTAATGAAACAATGTGCAAGTTTCTAGGTTGCGTAGCAGCTTCGAAAACCATGTTGTACAGCTGTGTGTACACTAAAGAGATAATTTATGTACACATTAAACAACAAAGGGCCCAAGACTGAACCTTGACGACCACCAAATTGAACTACTTAAAAATCACTGGAGCCGTCGTCATTTTTTGTGCAATGCCTTCTAAACCGTAAAGAATCCTCGATTAAAAGCAACGGATCAGCTCTAAAAACGGACGTTTTCCGCTAGAAATTAAATATCATCTGTGAATGATTTATCCCAGTATAAAAACATTCATGTCATCAACTATTTTGAACTATTTTAACAATTTATTTTAAGGCAATTATTAAAAAGTGTTAAAATATTTTGTAGCTACCACAGTGCAGAATAAGAAGTTTTTAAAGAAAATTTTATATTATGCAGGACCAATAAAGTTAAAACATTGAGCATAAGGTCTAGACATCAGTTTACTTTCTGGTACTGTCTAATGTTCTGTTTTCGTTGTCTTATAATTTTATTTACCCCAAGCTTGGCGAACAAAACCATATGTATATATATATATATATATATATATATATATATATATATATATATATATATATATATATATATATATATATATATATATATATATACCGATGTTACGCTGTACAGTTTCTACATTCCGTCAGCAGGCAAGTCAAAACCTGTGGGAGCCCAGGTGTAGCTCCAGACCAGCTGGTGAATCTTTGGAAGTGCGAGCGCACTATATGTGAGTCATTTTCAACTTTTTGAGTGATCTTTAAGACTAGACAGACATAATATTCCTACATCATTTAAATTTCTCATTAAAAATTATATATATATATATATATATATATATATATATATATATATATATATATATATATATATATATATATATATACAGTGTACCCCATTTAAGATGGAAACACCCCTGTAGCTTTTGTAGTTATAATTCGATTTTGATGAACAAAAGATCAAAATATATTAGATGAAAAACTCTATGAAGGCTGTAAAAATTGTTCTCTATGTTACCTGACAAAGGCTTAAAAAGTTTGAGTTATCAGTTATTCGTGCAGTCATAATTTCACAAAACTCCAGCCGCCGATCAAAATCATCTTCATTCAGTTGTTGTACAAGATGAATTTTATACGGGTGAAATTTATGATGCTTCAATATTCGCTGAATAGTTCTTCTTTTGATGTTTGGAACAGTGGGCAATTTTCTCGTGCTCAAAGTTGGGTCTGCAGCAATTTGTCCTAAAACTTCAATCTCAGTAGTCTCATTTCTAACCAGAAATTCACGTTTGTTGGCTACTGAACCACTTTGTCGAAACTTTGCAACTAACTCCAAAATGTATTTTCTGTTAACATGTCTGTTCGGATGTCGTTCATTAAACAAATTTGCGGTACGGTTGGCACAGTCATCGTTTAAAAAAAAAAAGAGTAATTATTTCAACTCTTTCTTCTACAGAATACACCATTGTGAAATTAATTTTCGGTAGTACTATCAAGTATCAAACCGACCGATAAACTGAAATAATAAACCGCATTTCTCTCATTCCGATAAGAAATGTTCTGATAGTCAATTTTTTGTTTACAAACCAACAAAACATTGACTATCAGCACATTTCTTATCGGAATGAGTGAAATACGTTTTTGCATCTGCAACTGTGAATAATTTTTAAACGAGTTAATAAAAGTTCCAAAAAAATTAGTGTGTTGAATTCTGAAAAGAAAGAGCTTTCAAATGATGTAACACTCGACCCATGTTCCCTATTTAAAATAAGGGTTGTTATCACCACCCTTAAGGGGTTGATGTGACAAAGTTGAGTTTTATGTCAAAACATGTCCCTCTTAATATTAAAATTAACGTGTTTCGGCGTTTCTTAAAAAAAAAATCTCTAGGCGCAAATCGGTTTGTTTCGTTTTAAATGCGCCACCCTATATATATATATATATATATATATATATATATATATATATATATATATATATATATATATATATATATATATATATATATATATATATATATATATATATATATATATATATATTGAATTTCATCAAAAAGAAGAATTATTAACCATTTTCGAGAAGTTTATTTTTGTGACCCTTCTCACATGGAAACACCCCTGTCACTTTTATATTTATAAAGCAATTTTTTTGACGAGGTCTCAAAACATAGAAAATTAAGAAGTCTATAGATCCGGTGAAAATAATTTCTTATGCCATTCCATCACGGCCTACTAAAACTTTTTTTAGCTTTTGAGATGTTGTTGACTTTCATAGTTCGTTAAAACAGTTATTTTTTGATGAAATTTGGTAGCAGTTTTGAAGAATGACAAATCTAGAAGCGCACCTACTTATTTTTTCCCAAAACCAACCCTAAACCTCTTTAAAAATTTTTTGACATATGAACATACTTTTAAAACCAGCGAACGTAAGAATCACCCGCTACAAAAAAATCAAAGAAGCTATCTTTTGCATAAAAAGAGCCAGTCATTAAACTAACATGGAATGTATTGATATCTCATCAAGACATCTCTGCAAGACTGGCATATAAAGCAGTTTACGGGTGTAGAACTTTATGTGTATCACCCTGTAGAACAGGTCTCGACACGTTTAAAACAAGTCTGGACGCAGCAAGTGCGTTATGGTAGTGAGCATAGAAAATGGGGAAGAAAGAGCTTGTTTTCTTGCCCCAACGTTTTGCAGGTGGATTGATCCCACCCTCGCTAACTAACAGAAAATATGTAGGAAATTCTACGAAAATTTACTAACATTTTTATATAAAATGGCAGAAACCACCATGTAAGCAATGAAATTCAAACAGGCTTTCCGGATAAATAATACCGCTGGTAATGTCAAAGAAAGGTCATGACACAGTTAATTTTAATTTTCTGTTTTATGTTTACGACTGCAAATAAAGAACTATTTATGCCAAGTTAGTGATATTTTCTTAAACACTTATAAATTAGATTATATAAACATTTAAATTTAATTAAATTATGCAGTTGCTTTTCACAGCAATTATTCATTAAATATTTGCAACATGATTAATATTTTGTTATTGTATGTGTCTAATAAGAAACATATGTAGTTCGCCATGACTTTAAAGTCATTAGAATAACTCCGTCAATTTCCAACGATTTTTTGACAAGCCATTTTTTACAAGGTTAACTCCAAATAAAAATAATTAATAATAATAATAATAATAATAATAATAATAATACAACTTTATTCATAAAATCCCAAACGGGCAAGGAACACGTCAAAACATAATATGTAGCAACTCGTTACACAGAGCATTATTATATAAACATTGCAAATCCATACTAGGGACTCAATAAAAAAGGCCCCAAACCTACAGTTAGGGAGTCATTGTCTAACATACAAAAAAAAAAAAACATATAAAAACAAACTCATGAAAGGGCATAAAATGCAGAACACTGCGCAGACAAAATAACAATTAACCCACACAACATACGCTTTTACGCATGCACACTTCAACAAATACACCATCATATGTTTATATTAAAGTCTATACAATGTATTAAAATGGGACAAGATATACCAAATTGAATAGGTTTCTAAAGATATTAGTTTCACACAACTTATTTGAAACCTACCTAATCATTTTATAAACAAGTCTGGTCGCAGCAAGTACGTTATGGTAGCGAATTTTCATAAAAAGGTTTTTAATAGGGAATATGTCATTTCTTAATGAAAGCAGGCATCAAATTTACCAGTACGACCTATTTAGTAGAAGCAATGTCCCATATTTCTTGAAAATAACTTAATTTTTTAAAAAGGTACAAAAATTTTCAGAAAATAAACTCAAAATATTCCCTAAAAAACTGGTCTGATTTTCCTGACCAACGAACCTCTTCAAGCTATTTACCCCCAAAAAGCTTTTCGACGAAGCTGCAAAAAAAAATTGTTCCACGACAATTTACAAATGATTTTTTAACGAAAATCCGATTTTTTTTTACAATAACTAATTAAACATTTATTATTATGCCCTTCACTTCTAAAACACAGAATACAGGCTGTTCCATTTGAAACAATTTGAGTTACGGCAGTTTGATTTTTTTTTATTCAGTCACTATTTGAGAGCGCCCTGCATACGGCATTTCTATTTTTTTTTGACGAATAATATAAACGAAGACCTCACTGAATGCCTTACCTAATTTTTGGGGACTCTTGCTATCTATTGGTAAAAACGCTGTATTATATTTTTGATATGTCCCAAAAATGTGAAAAGTTGCAAAACAATTGAAATAACTTGAAAGCAATGAACACTATTAAACTTTTTCCCTACAAACATGCATTATAATTCCTTGAAAAATGCAAAAATTCAATGATGTAAGGGGGTTCATAAAAAGAAAGTTTTTTATCGCCAACGACTTTTAGGTTTTCTTCTGGAAAAAGTCATATCTCCGGAAATAACAAAGCTATGGCAACATTTGGCAAGCTGGTTTGTGTTGTAACAGTAAAACGCTGCACCAAAATTTGGGTTCTATCTTGAAATTAAAAAAAAGTTATAAGCACTTAATGAAGCAAAATTTTAGTGCCACTAAAACTCAGAGAAGGCGCAATACCAAAACATTGTATGTGTTAAACAAAATCTATTAAATATTACAGACAACGTTGATCTTTTCATAGCGCAAAAAGTTCAGGAAGTACCGGAAAGGGTACTTTGAGTATAATTTTTCTGTAGTATATGTCAAACTGGAGATTTGAAACGTGACAATCAGTATAAGCATTGTGGTTTATAAATGGTAAATATTGCATAAAATGTATACTAGAATGTTTTAAATTTATGCTACACTTCTCATTTGTTAAAATAACTGCAAAATCTGCCTCAAAAGACCTTACATGTTACAAATAAATAACTTAAAACCATTATCGCTTATCTACCTTTCTTCACTGCAGTTTATCAGAAGGCTTATGTGGTGTAATGGTTACTCTCCCTGACTGATGAGCGTAGGGACGCGGGTTCAAATCTCACCGTTGACTGAATTTCTCTTTTAACTTTTTTTTAAACTTTTTTTCGTCTTTGATTCCAATTTATCGTTATCTGATCAGATTGTGTAATTCCAATATATTTTTAGCGACTTTTTGTTGAAAATGAAAGATAAGTACTTTTAAAATTTTTAATTCAAGTTTAATAGTAGCTGTTGTTGCCCTTAGTTGGAAAAACCGTGCCACAGTTAACATAGACGTAGAGATTTGTGACATGCGAAGAGGTTGTTTTCTTCTCTACAACCGGATTCAGTTTTTACAGCATCCACAGGCAAAAGGATTTTCTCTGCGAAGCCACAGAAAAAGTATCTAGTTCTGTATTTAGATAAGATTTTGCTGATATTGCCGGAAACACCGTTAATATATGGTAAGAGGGCTTTGTACTGTTGGTGGTAGGAAGGCTTTGTGGTGCTGAAAAGACTTTGTTTGTTCATGTTGTGTGGTATAGTGGCTGCTTTCTGGAGGTCTCTAATGTTTATCAACATGTGATTTTTGTCGTATCTCTATTAGTCAAGAGTATCATGTTATTAGGATTCGAACTACAAAATTTAGTTGGGATGGCTGATGGTGAGATTGGGCGCTACGGTAGCGATTAGTGTGGGTTGGTTTTCGTTAAACAGTGTAAGAAAATCCTCGTTGTGGGTTTTTGGCGATGCATAAAACTAAGAAAGGTATACATATTTTTTTAAATTTCCGTGGTGAACTGAATTTGAGGGTAAATGTTATTTGGGGGAGGGGAAAGTTAGTCCAAAGATTCTTTACTGTGTGACCAGACAGCGGAAATGTAGTCAACCAGCCGGCTGGTTTTAGTTCGGATGAATTGAAAGCTTCTGTCTTCAAATTTTACATAAAAATATGAGCCAGTGCAGGAGAGAGCGGTGAACCCATTGGACCACCTCAAATTTGTTTGTAAAAAAGGAGGTAAGTGTTAGAGACGCAAGGTTCTGGAAAGGCCGGGGTATCCGGAATATTGTGTTTACTCTGTGAATGCCGAGGGTTCCAGATAAGGATGAGAGAACTTAAAGCAATATATTTACTTTTCTTTTCTATTTCTTTAACCTCTTGAAAATAGCTTCAAAACAGAAGCCGAAAGGTGAGCCAAGACGTGGAACACTAGTTTAGCGTATCTCACAAGTCATCGATTTTTGCAAATAGATACACAAGATGCAAAAATCAATAAACCTTGTAGAGAGTTGATATAAATGACTTTACCTGACTTGACGGAGCAATGTATGTGAGCTCTGCTTTCGTAGTAGACCCAGTCGAAACCGGCTTCCACAGCCAGTCTGGCCAGCATCCCGTACTTGGACCTGTCCCTGTCTGAGGTGGTGATGTCCACTGCTCTACCCTCGTAGTGCAGTGAGTTGGGGGAGTGTAGCCCCTCCTCGTCCCAACCCTCGGTCACCAGGAGTCGCACACCAGGCCACTGGTTCATCACGGAGATGGCCAGGGTATTCAGACGTTCCTTGCAACGCTGAAACAGAAAGGAGAAATGTTATTAGTAAATCAAATGATAAATAAGTGTATAAAGTGAAACAGGAACATTACGTTTTTTAAGTACATGTAATTAGACATAAGAAGATATCTCGTAATATCTTGCAAATGACGGGTCGCTCAGACCACGGCATGGTCACTGCTTCCTGCGCAATGCAACCCGAGGTCACACAGTCATCACACCCACGTATCGTTTGGCACTACAACTCCGCGAACTGGGACGAAATACGGGATTACTTTTCCTCATTTCCATGGCGTCTGTCTGCTTCTCTCATCCTGACCTCTATGATATATCACAAAACGTCACCTAAATCAGCCAAGCTGGCATGGAATTATTTATTTCACAGAAAACCTCTTCAGCCACTTAAAAGCCCTGGTACTCTAAAGTTTGTGACAAGGCCAGACCTGAAAAAGTCAAAGCTCACAAAACGCTTTTACACAATCCTAGTCAAGAAAACCGTCAAGCATTTAACGACGCAAGAAACCGCATTCTTTCTGAGGCAAAAAAAAACTCGTTTAATAACCACATCAAAAACAAAGTCCTCTCAAACTCCAACAGCAGCGAACCCTTCTGGACTCTTGATAAATCTTTCTGCAAGAGCACGTTCCCACCTCTTGTTTCAGGGGATAAAATTGTTTCCACCGCCCTGGGAAAGGCTGAACTTTTTGCCTTGTTGTTCGCCGGAAATTCTACTCTGAACCCACCTTCAAATGTTCATCCACCAACAGTCCCCAATGTCGGGCATAAAATGACGGATATCATTTTCAAAACTAAAAAGGTACGGAAGATGCTCTCTTCTCTTAATACCAGGAAACCTCTGGCCTTGACAAGATCCCAGCAATTGTTCTCAAAAAATGCGCACCAGAACTTGCTCCTGTCCTGACTTGTCTGTTACAAAAATCTTACAGTAGAGGCATATTCCCTAGTAACTGGAAAACTGCTCGAGTACAACCCGTCCCCAAGAAAGGATCGAAAGCGCTTCCTAGCAACTACAGGCCTATTTATCCCCTTTCAGTCATCTCTAAAGCGATGGAAAAGTATATAAACACCGAATTACTAAAATTTCTTGAAAAACACAGTCTAATCCACGACAGGCAATATGGATTCCGTCAGCGCAGATCAACTGCCGACCTCCTTTCCTTTGTCACCCCATTCTTAGAACAAGTCTATGGAACTACACGGCGAATCCCAGATTGTCGCTCTAGACATATCCAAAGCATTAGACCAGATCTGGCACGCAGCGATGCTTAATAAACTACCGGCCTATGGCCTACCACCAAAACTCTGTACGTGGACAGCAAATTTCCTCTCCAACCGGAGCATTTCTGTTGTTGTGGATGACCATTCCTTTAAACTGTATCTAATTTATGCAGGAGTTCCTCAAGGTTCAGCTTTAGCCCCTACTTTGTTTCTTCTCCACATCAATGACCTCCTCTCTAGCACATCCAACCCAGTTCACAGTTACGCGGACGACAGCACCCTCCATTCAAATATACAATATTCTAAGCCTGTCTCTTTAGCCCAATTAGATGAGGATCGCAGACTCATGGAGGGTTCTATCTTCGTGGATCTTCAGAAAATATTAGACTGGGGAAGTAGAAATCTTGTACAATTTAACCCCACCAAATCACAGTCTTGCTTTCTTTCTCATAAGAGATACACCAGCCCTAGACCCATCACAATAAACAACCAAGTTATTCAAAGTAATGAGTCCTTTTCACTTGTTGGCATCTCTGTGGATCGAAATCTCAATTTGCACCAACATGTCAGATCAATTGCAGAAGCGGCTGCTAAGAAATTAGGTTTCCTCTTCCGGGCTGGTAAATACTTTTCACTAGCTAATCTCTATACTTTATACATTTCACAAATAAGACCAAACCTCGAATACTGCTCCCACATCTGTGGTGCTGCTGCCGCTTCTACACTCGCTATCCTGGACTCCATTCAGAAGAAAGCTATACGTCTCATCGGTGACCCTACCCTCACCCAAAGGCTGCCCTTCCTTGCCCACCGACGTGCCGTTGGTGACCTCTCTCTCTTTTATAGATATCTGCACGGGCACTGCTCAGAGGAGCTTTCTTCCATAGTTCATCCACCTGCTGCCCCCAACAGATATACCAGGGGAACAGAGCGAATGCACCCTTTTACTGTCCAGGTCAGCAGACATATAACATTTTGTTATGCCCGCTCTTTTGTCCCGAGGACTTCCAAGTTGTGGAATTCATTGCCGGCGCATGTTTTTCCTTCTCCGAACCTCCAAACCTTTAAGTCCAGAATTAACAAGTTGCCTGTTTCCTCCTTGTCGACACCCACGGTACGATAGTATTTAGGCTGTAAGCCCTCGTGGTGTGTTGTTGAAATAAATAATTAGACACAGGGATACATCTTGTGATACCTTGAAAATGACGGTATGCATTTGAATAGAAATTTTTTACGTGTGATTAGACATAGGGAGACATCTCGTGATATCTTGAAAATGTCGGGATATATGTGAATAAAATTTGTTTACGCCTAATTAGGCAAAGGAGAAATATCTCGTGATACCTTGGAAATGTCGGGATATAGTGGAATACAATTTGTTTACGTGTAATTGGGCAAAGGGGAAATATCTCGTGATACCTTGGAAATGTCGGGATATAGTGGAATACAGTTTGTTTACGTGTAATTGGGCAAAGGGGAAATATCTCGTGATACCTTGGAAATGTCGGGATATAGTGGAATACAATTTGTTTACGTGTAATTAGACAAAGGGAAATATCTCGTGATATATTGAAAATGACGGGATACATTCGAGTAACATTTGTTTGCGTGTAATTAGACATAGGGAGACATCTCGTGATATCTTGAAAATGACGAGATATATTCGAATAAAATTTGTTTACGTATAATTAGACATAGGGATACATCTCGTGATATCCTGAAAATGTCTGGATATATTTGAATAAAATTTGTTTACGTCTAAGTAGACCAAGGGAAACATCTCGCGATATCTTGAAAATGACGGGATATATTTGAATAAAATTTGTTTACGCCTAATTAGGCAAAGGGAAATATCTCGTGATACCTTGGAAATGTCGGGATATATTGGAATAAAATTTGTTTACGTGTAATTAGACAAAGGGAAATATCTCGTGATATCTTGAAAATAACGGGATACATTCGAGTAACATTTGTTAGCGTGTAATTAGACATAGGGAGACATCTCGTGATATCTTGAAAATGACGAGATATATTCAAATAAAATTTGTTTACGTATAATTAAACATAGGGATACATCTCGTGATATCCTGAAAATGTCTGGATATATTTGAATAAAATTTGTTTACGTGTAATTAGACAAAGGGAAACATTTCGCGATATCTTAAAAATGACGGGATATGTTCGAATAAAACTTGTTTACCTGTAATTAGACATCGGGAGACATCTCGGGATATCTTGAACATGTCGGGATTCATTTGAGTAAAATTTGTTTACTTGTAATTAGGCAACGGGAAACATCTCGTGATACCTTCAAGATGACGGGATATATTTGTACGAAACTTGTTTACGTGTAATTCGATTCAGGGAGACATTTCCTGATAACTTGATAATGATTGGATACATTTAAATAAAATTTGGTCACGTGCAACCAGATGTAGGGAGACATCTTTTGAAGCAAATGACGCATTTTTAGGAAAAGCCGTCAGTTGCAAAATAAAACTCTTTATTAAATGCCGAGCTTTCGGAAAAATTTATTCCATTCTCAAGGCTACAACATGGAAAGAAAAAGTTTACAATTTACATAGGAAAAATATAAAAGTCTAAAATACTAACATATAACGTGAGTTTTACTAAACTTAAAAAAATAAGAAACATGAAAAAAACGTTAACCCAAAGCCAAAAAATGTTTTATTTCACTAGGTAATTCGTTATTAGAGACATTTTTAATCCAGTTTTCTTGCATGTTAATTTTTCTAAAAGTTTCATTAATTAAATGGTTTAATTTATTGATATTCTTAATTTTAATTTCAATAAACTTTCTATTGTACCTAATAATTTTAACAAGAGCTTACAATATAAACAATGATTATCACATAAGAGACTCTTTTCACTTTTTAGATTTTATAAAGGATGTTACAATTCCAGACAATTATGTAATTGTTAGTCTTGATATTGTTTCACTTTTTACTAACATACCACTTCAACTCTTTAAAGATAGCATTGAGAAAAGATGGGTTTCTATTTCTCTAGAAACATCCATTCCAAAAAATACATTTCTTGAAATAGTTGATTTTATTTTTAACTCGAGCTATTTTGTTTTCGAAAACACATATTATAAACAAATTTTTGGAACTCCAATGGGTGCTTGTATCTCTCCAATTATTGCTCAATATGTTATAGATGATTTACTTGAAACATGTATACCAAAATTAAATTTCAATATTCCTTTTTTAAAAAAATATGTTGACGATATTATTTGTAGTATTCCTCTAAATTCAACAACACACATTTTAGATGTTTTTAATTCTTACAACCAATTTATTGAATTTACATTAGAAGAGGAAACAGATAACAGTGTACCATTCCTAGATACAAAATTAATTAGAACAAACGATAACAACATAATTTTAGATTGGTATATAAAGCCAACTAATTCTCAAAGATATATTAATTTACATTCAGATCATTTATTTAAAACTAAAATTAACATTTTATTAGGTTTAAAAAATAGAATATTAAAGATATGCCATCCTTCTTTCCACGAAAAAAATTTAAGAAAAGTTTTTTATATTTTTGTTAACAACTCAAACTACTTAATAAACTTTTATACAATTGTTCAAACAATCACCATTACAATACAAGACAATCTCTACAAACAGTATCAAATTTATCTGACAGACATAACACCCATATAATTTCAGGTTCGGAAACATCTAACTTTTTTTACATATCAATCCCATACATTAAAAGTTTTTCAATAGGTTAAAGTTTATATTTAAAGATAAAACCAATTTTAAAATAACGTTTCGATATTCAAACACAATTAATAACATGTTCAGTAAACTTAAAAGTAAGGATGAAATTTCCAAAGTGTCTGGAGTGGTATATTGTATTCCATGTAATAATTGTAGTTTAAGATACATTGGCCAAATAAGCAGAGTCCTTAAAGATAGATTAACACAGCACAAAAGTGACATACGTTTACAAAAAAGAACTTGCGCTCTGTCAGAACATAATCTGGATACTGGTCACAATATAAATTTCAGTAATGTTTCTATTTTACACTGTGAAACCTTAAGTAATAAAAGGGTGTATTTAGAAAAATTTGAAATTACTTTTAACGACAATTTAATAAACTTAAAGAAAGATAATAATTTTAGAAATCACTACTTCTATTTATATTTCCTAGACAAAAACAAAAAACAAATTAAATTAGATAATAGTTAGCTTTATATGTCAGTTTGGCACTTTTCGATTTCACTCAAATTTATAAAAAGGTTTTGTTCATGTTTGTTATTGAATAATTAGTTTAGTAAAACTCACGTTATATGTAAGTATTTTAAAGTTTTATATTTTTCCTATGTAAATTGTAAACTTTTCTCTTTCCATGTTGTAGCCTTGAGAATGGAATAAATTTTTCCGAAAGCTCGGCATTTAATAAAGAGTTTTATTTTGCAACTGACGGCTTTCCCACAATTTTTTGATATATATATATATATATATATATATATATATATATATATATATATATATATATATATATATATATATATATATATATATATATATATATATATATATATATATATATATATATATATATATATATATATATATATATACTTAAACTGACCATGTAAATGGATTTCAGAGGCCCTAATTCGCGCTCATCTGAAAAACTTTTCCGAAAGTCTCACCATCGGTACCTCTCTATTAGTGAATTTTCTTAATGAAAATTCACTAAATGCATTATTTACAGGACAAGTGACAGACTTATTTGTAAGATGCGCTGTAAAACTATGTTATACAATAAATAATAATAATAATAATAATAATAATAATAATAATAATAATAATAATAATAATAATAATAATAATAATAATAATAGTAATAAATATAATGAGCGGTTTATGGGTAAAAACTTAGATGCAGAGGAATAGGTTAGGTGTGAAGAGGTTAATTAACAATTTTATAATAAGCATTTTAATAAAAATTCGCTACCATAACGCACTTGCTGCAGCAGGATCTTTTTCTATCACAAGAATACTCATTGAATTTCTTAGATAAAACAAGAATGAGTAAAAGCACGTTCTGCAGATAAGAAAATTCATCACCAAGAGACCTAGATAAACAAATACAATTCCCACCATATTGGGAAGGATAAAAGTGTGATGCATCAACTTACTGCAATATAACTATAAACTAGGTATATTTCTGGGCAATAAACTGGACAATAGAATCACTTGTTGTTCACTAGTGGCCGGCCCATTCCTTTGATTTCTTATCTGATAACTAAAGCGTGGGAACTTCCTTTGTATTTTATTGTTTCATTGTTAGTAAACGATAGTTTTCTAATAGCGCCAATAATAAATATTTACCAATACCTTTTCAGGCCCTATTTGTCTTTATTATGACAAGTCTAGTAATTTTCTATCACATTTTATGACTCTTTAGAACCGGACGTTGTAAATTATTGAGTTACAGGTTAAAAGAACGTGACAATGGGAAATTATAAGTGAGAAACCTACTTTGTAATATGCCTCCTTCTATTTAAATAATATCAAGCTTATGTAAGAGTCTAAGTAGTCTTCTGGGAAGTTGTAAGGTATCTGTTGAGGTAAATTACCAGTAATTACAAACAAATGTTATCAAAATGAAGCATACATACCATATAAAGCGAATCCAGGACATGAAAGTAGGTAAAATGCGCGAATGGTGTAAACACCCTAGCCAATATATAGACATCACACATTATATTTTAGATAAAAAATGTGCCTGATCTTTTCAGTGAATTTTTATTCAAAAAAAAATCACTAATAGAGAGGTATCGATGGTGAGACTTTGCAAAAAATGTTTTAAATGAGCGCAAACTAGGACCCCTAGAACCCATATCCGGGGTCAGTTTCAATTTTTACACGTTTATATATATATATATATATATATATATATATATATATATATATATATATATATATATATATATATATATATATATATATATATATCCAAGCGATAACTCAAAAAATAATTAACCGATGTCGATGAAACTCGGCAAATGCGTTTCTTTTATTAGTGGCTTGGATGAGTTCTTTAGCCAGGAAAATCGAACAAGGTTTTCTTTCGAAAAAAATTGTTTTCTCCGAAAATTGCAAAGCTGCTTTGATGATATTTGATGGATATGTTGCCTTAGGAAAAGCGTTACTATACCAAAACTCAACTTTCTACGTTTATAGAAAATTGAGTTAGTCAAATTTTGAATTTTCTTTTGAAAAAAATGTGTTTCTCTGAAAATTACAAAGCTATTTTAATGAAATTTGGTGGATATATTTCCTGGGAAAAGGCAAATCTGCATACTAAAATTCAACTTTCCAAGTTTACAGAAAATTGAGTTATTCAAATTTGAAGCATTTAATAATAATTCACTACCATAACGCACTTGTTGCGCCCAGAACTTTTTACTGATTCCAGATGTTTTATCTTATGGTTTATTATACAGTGTGGAATAAGTATGGACTTCACCTAATAACTACGTTCTTTTATTTTTAAAACACTCGGAACACATCAATTTTTTATTAGCCTACTTTTTCATCTAATTCATTTGTTTTTTCATTAGTGGCCGTCAAAGGTATGACGTCATCGCCATTTTTTTTAATTGCAGTATGCGGCTTGTGATACCTCATTCTGACGGCTCTTATCTCGCACAATATGCTCCTAATTTTTGGCGCGATTCTATCACGCATTTTCCAAGGTGCGATCTTTTCTTTCCAGAAATATATTTTTTTAATGAACTAAGAATAACTGACTAAATTCTGTGAGTCTTCTATTTAAAGGTAACTATCAAACATGGTTTTAAATTATCACTTGGGCTTGGGCTAGAGCAGAGTAGTACTAGTACTATTCTACACTAAGTGAGTGGTAGACGTGCCGCCACCTACTTGCAGAACCAAGTAGTATATTGTCACGCCAGCTCCAAATAACACAAGTACTATTCTGTTAAATGAGAAAACATAAGAGTAACACAACAACAAAAATATGTATGTCAAATGGAATTAAATGAATAAATACAAATAACAAAAAAGTTCTGGATAACTCAATTTTCTATAAACTTGGATATTTGAATTTTGGGATGTAGTAAGGCCTTTCCCAAGGCAACATATCCACCAAATGTCATTAAAATAGCTTTGTAATTTCAGGAGATAAAAATTTTTTTCGAAAGTAAACTCAAAATTTTAAAATCTCAATTTTGTATAAGCTTAGAAAGTTTAATTTTAGTACGTGGTAAGGTCTTTCTCAAGGCAATATATCCACTAGATTTCATTAAAATAGTTTTGTAATTTTCGGAGAACAAAATTTTTTTTGAAAGAAAACTCAAAATTTTCCCGGAAAGCCTTGTTCGATTTTTCTGGCTAACGAACTTGTCCAAGCCATAAGAAAGGCACCTGCCGAGTTTGATCGAAATCGGTTAATTATTTTTTGAGTTATCGGTTGGATACATATATATATATATATATATATATATATATATATATATATATATATATATATATATGTATATATATATATATATATATATATATATATATATATATATATATATATATATATATATATATATATATATATATATATATATATATATATATATATATATATAAACATATAAAAATTGAAACTGACCCCGGATATGGGTCCTAGAGGTCCTATTCGCGCTTATTTGAAAAATTTTTGCAAAGTCTCACCATCGATACCTCTTATTAGTAATTTTTAAAATAAAAATTTACTAATAGGGATGACCTGCGATTGATAAATGAATAATTTATTTCAGTAAGTGCTGAAAGTGTTGTCCGTTAACTACTTGACAATGTCAAAGTCTAGAAGCAAACTCTTCTTGAACATTGTGTATTGTTCCGGGTAATTTTTTCTCATTTCCATTCTTATGCGGCTCTTTAAGACATCAATATTTCTTGACCGATTTAAAAACACAATTTCAAATAATCCCTCAACAAGTGGAGAGGTGTCATATCAGGTGATCTGGCTGGCCATTCAACAAGACCTCGTCGACCAATCCGTTTTACCAGAAATGCCACATTAAGATAGTCTCAAACTTCTTTTGCATAATGTGCTAGGGCACCATCTTGTTGTTGCCAAATTTCTGGACTGGGTAAATCAGGATTATTTGAGTCAGGATAGAGTGTAACTAAATCTGATAGAAGACCGAATTGCAAAAAAATTTAGGTACGCTTCATCTGTAAGATTTCCTTCAAGAAAAATGACCCTAGCACTTTGTATTTTAATATGCCTGCCCACATATTAAGCTTCTCGGGTGATTGGCTATGAGCTTCTTGAATCCATCGTGGATTCTCCAGTATCCACAATTTTGCTTAATCACCGTTCCGTTAGGTAAAATGTTGCCTCAGATGAGAACAAAGTGTTTGATGCAAAATTTGGATTTCGATTACAAACTGGTTGCATAATTTCACAAAATTGCAGTCTTCGGTCGAAATCGTCTGCATTTAATTCGTGTAACAAGCAGAATTTATATGGAAAGTATTTTTCTTTGTGCAAAATTGTTTGCTTTGTGACTTATTCCCATATTATGAGCTATTTGGCAACTAACACTATGCGGATTTTCTTTAATAGTCAGTAGGACATCAATCTGAATGTTTTCATCCACCGTAGGTCCTCCACTTTTAGGCAATTTTTAACACAGCCGTGTTCTTCATATTTTCTTAAACAATTGGAAACCGTGGACTGTGTAATCGGAGTTCGATATGGATGGACTTGGTTAAAGAGGTCCAGTACTTCATAAGTCAATCTACGACGATCTCCCTAACCAACCATCATTAAAATTTGACCACGATATCTTTCACCGAGAGACATTTATCGATATTGAAAAGGAGAATTTTTAAAGGCAAGACAAGAATGTAGAATATAATGTAATCACTACTGTCAATTTTGACTTTTCATGTTTGTTGTTTGTTTGCATACTCTTTGTCAAAACTCCAAACTGCTTGTCAAAAATTAGGGATATGTTTTTTTTTAAATAACATAACAAACAGAACGTACTGATATTGATAATTTAAAACCATATTCAACAGTTGCCTTCACCATAGAATCACATACTTTAGTCATTTGTTTTTATATTTAGTTCAATAAAAATAATTTTCTTGAAAAAAAGGTCGCCATTTTGAAAATACATGATATAATCACGCCAAAATTGAATTTAATTTATAGTGTTCGAGATAAGAGCTTTCAAATTATACATCACAAGCCGCATACTGCAATTAAAAAAAGTCTGGACGCAGCAAGTGCGTTATGGTAGTGAATTTTCATTAAAATGTTATTATTAGGGGCAGTCCATACTTTTTTCCACACTGTATAATAAAACATAAGATAAAACATCCGGAATCAGAAAAACTCTGGACGCAGCAAGTGCGTTATGGTAGTGAATTTTCATAAAAATATTTTTAATAGCAAATATGTTTTTTTTATGGAAGCAGGCATCAAATTTGGTTACCCATATAACCTATATAGTAAAAACAATGTGCCATGTTTCATCAAAATAACTTTATTGTTTGAAAATGTACAAAAATTTCCGAGAGTAAACTTAAAATGTTCCCGAAAAACTCGTTTCTTTGTCAACCTTATAGGTTAATAGCAAATTGAGCTATTTAAATATGAAGCATTTGATCAAAATTCGCTACCATAACGTACTTGCTGCATCCAGAATTTCTTTTTTTACAAACATGCATTATATTTCGATGGAAAATGCAAAAACATAAGGCGTTTTCGACTAAAAAAAAATATTTGTATCACCAACCACTTATGGGCCAGCCTGTGATTGTAGAAATATTTTTTAAGATGTAGCTGAAGACACCCTATAATTAATGTATACAATTTTTTTTCACATCTTGTAGAATAACGGATATATTGAGCTTTATTGATTTTTTACGAAAATTCGACAAAAGTTATATACCATTAGACGATAAACTCTATACCTAAGATTACTGCCCAGCATCAGAGAAAGGGTCTATTTGAAATGAATTTTCTGGAAACATTTTAGTAAAATGAAGGACAATGACGGTTGAAACTAAGACTTCAGGGTTTGTAAAACATTCTTCTTGAGACATTTTTTTTGCATAGCCCGTATTAGATTCAAGTTCTTTGCCTAAATGTTGCGAATTTTGACGTTTTAAATTGTCACTTTGACGTTTTGAGGAAAACCCCAATTTATGTTTCTTTAAATGCCCATAACTTTTTTGTCTTTTGACCTACAGCACTAAATTTTGCTAGGTAATTTACCTATAGCGATATAAAACGGTGTACCAAATTTGGTGGCCTTTACCTTGTTATTCCGGAGATATGATTTTTTTTCTAAAGAAAACACAAAATTTTCCAGGTAAAGCTTGGCCGATTTTCCTGGCTAACGAACTTATCCAAGCCACTTACAAAAGGAAGGTATTCACCAAATTTTGTCAAAATCGGTACATATATATATATATATATATATATATATATATATATATATATATATATATATATATATATATATATATATATATATATAAACATATAAAAATCGAAACTAACCCCGGATATGTGTTCTAGGGGGCATAATTAGCGCACATTTGAAGATTTTTTTTCGAAATTCAAAAGTCGGGATCTCCTCATTAGTGAATGTTTTTAAAGAAAATTAACTACAAAGGTCGGTGTCATACTTTTGAAAAAACACATGATCTAGATGAGAAATTAGGCTAATTAAAAACTAAACTGACGTGTTCGAGCGTGTTTCAAAACAAAAAATATTGTAGTTATTACGGATAGTCCACACTTTTTCCACACTATATAGAATGCGTTAAGGAACCTATGGGGGTTAAGGAGTCGCGGGCCAAAGGACTCCAGGGGGCAAGCTGAGGAAGTGGAAATAACAACATAAACTCCCGATGAAGCTTTCCCCAAGACCGTCATGCGCGGTAAAAATCTGCATCCTGCACGAGGTGACCCTGCTAATAACTAAACATGACGGATCTAGACAAGGAGGTCGAACTAAACTCCCCCAATCTACGGTGTCACGTGACCCGTGCCTATGGATGGATGGCACCAGGGCGATGGTGTCGTGAACGGAACCTCTGGAGTACCAGGCAACCCTCCAGAGTAACCCGCCTTGCACCACACAGGGGGTTCTGATGGTGTGGACAGTATTTCCCCCATTCTCGTGGGAACAACATGAAGATTATAAATACATATAAAACCAAAACCAATGAGGCTCGAGGAGTGGCTCCGGCTACAGACTTGAGCCTTGAGTCTATCCCGGAAACGGAGACGAGCCAGGGTGCGGCAGCGGACTCTGGAGGTCCCACGACCGGCGTAGATACGGGGGATCAGGGGGTAGCTTCGGCCAGAGACCTGTCCCCGACACCCAAGCTGGAGGCTGGGTCCCACCGGAGGGCGGCGAGCTCCGCGGACTCCGGGGGCCCCTCCACCAGTGAGGACTCTACTGTTAGAGTAGAGGGACTGCCCCGGCAGTCCAAGCGTCTTTCCGGGGCGCAAAGAAAGAAGCTCCGGAGGGCGCAAAAAATGGCGGCCGGGACCTGGACGGTCGAGAAACCTGTAAAGGCGCAAGAGGGGAGTGCGGGTCAGAAGAGGACGCGCTCGAACTCTAGCACGCCCACTACAGACAGACGTTCCAAAAGGGCCAGGGTGCCTGTAAAGGCGCAAGAGGAGAGTGCGAGTCGGAAGACGCCGCGCTCTGGCTCTAGCACGCCTACTACAGACAGACCTCCCAAAGGAACTAAGGCCGGAACACCGGCGCAGACTGGCTCTTACAGGGAGGCTGCGGAGGGCCTCGGGATGGCGGTGATTGACAGACGCCATCCTGAGGTCACGCTAGACCAGGGGAAGGCGGACCTGATCCAGGCTGCGGTGGTAGCTGCAGTGGACTCTCTTCAGGAAGGGGAGAGCCCGCCTCAGTTCCACCGGACGCGCCTGACGGGGGGCATCCTCTGGATAACCTGTGCCGGCCCGCAGTCGCGGGACTGGCTGCGGAAAACGATCGGGGGCCTCGGTCAGATTTGGGAGGGGGCGGACTTGACAGCCGTCGAGCCCAAGGAACTCCCAAAGAGACGCAAGGTCCTCGTACGGATCCCTGACACCGTCCCGCAGGAGACGGTGATCAGCAGACTTAAGATCCAGAACCCTGAACTGGGGACGCAACACTGGTCGGTTCTAAGCAGGAAGGCAGAGGAGAAAGGACAGACGCTCGCCTTCTCGATCGACCCGACATCTTACAGAGCCCTTGAAGGAACCTCCTTCAAGGCATTCTGGGGCATGGGAAGGGTTAGCTTCCGCCCACTGGGGAAGCAATTAAGGGTTAATGGGACTTAGGTTCCTTCAGGTCAACCTCCAACACAGTAGGGCAGCCACGGCCGGACTACTAATGGCTCTGAGGAACACGGATGTGGCCCTCATCCAGGAACCGTACTCCTACAAAGGAGAGATCAAGGGACTCGGCGGAGCTAATGGAAAGCTCATCTACAGCAGGTCCAGCGAGAATCCGAGGGCCTGCATTTTTGTCAGGGAAGGGATAGAGTTTCTCCCTCTAATGAATTTCTGTTCCAGGGACCTGGCAACGATCAAAATCCGATGTGGAGGAGCGGATGGGCTGAGGGACATTACTGTCGCGTCAGCCTATCTGCCAGGGGACAGCACGGACCCTCCTCCACCCAACGAATTGGAGCAGCTGATGGTGGGTAGCAGAGCAGGTGGATGGCAGACCATCATCGGCATGGATGCGAATGCGCACCATGAGTTGTGGGGTAGCTCGGACACAAACTCTAGGGGTGAGGCACTTTTACAATTCCTTATGAAATTTAATTTAGACATATTGAATAGAGGTAATAAACCGACATTCGTCACAACACGGCGTGAGGAAGTTTTAGACCTAACAGTTTCCACCCAGTTTCTGGGTGACTTTGTTAAAAGCTGGGCTGTGTCTGGGGAAGTGAGTAGCTCAGACCACAGATACATCCGGTTTGAAATCGCCAAAGTCGAAAGAGAAACGGTATGGTACCGGGACCCCCGCAAGGCGGACTGGGAAGCCTACAGGGCAGACCTAGCTGTGGAACTGCGGGGGGTTGAGAGGGCCATAAGGGATTCAATAGACCTCGAGATTGCAGCAGTCCAATTGCGAGACGCAATTACCTCGGCCTATAACGCCAACTGCCCCCTGAAAATGAGGGTGTCCACCAGGAACGTCCCATGGTGGAACGAGGACCTCAGGCAAAGGAGGACGCAGGTTCGTAAGCTGTTTAACGCGGCCAAAAGGTCGGGAGCATGGGATGAATATAGACAGGCCCTATCGACCTATAACAAAAGACTGAGGGACGCCAAGAAGGAGTCGTGGAGGAGGCACTGCGAAGAAGTGGAAAACACGTCCGAGAGTGCTCGACTACACAAGATCCTGTCTAAGGGCCCTCAGACTAACATAGGCTCCCTTAGAACACCCACGGGAGGCTTTACAAGCTCGGGGGAGGAAACTATGGAAATTTTACTCCAGACGCACTTCCCCGGCTGTAACATAATAAACCAATCACCTCCGGACTGGGAACACTCAGAAATAGAGGCGCCTTATAGGCGGGCATCTAGAGTAGACTGGACAGTCGCTAAAGAGGTGGTTACCTGGAGCAAAATCAGATGGGCCATTAACAGCTTTAAGCCATACAAATCGCCGGGATTTGATGGAATAATGCCCATCATGCTCCAACAGGGGATAGATATACTGGCGCCGGTGCTTACCCTCATTATGAGGGCCAGCCTGGCTCTGGGGTACATTCCGAGGGCATGGAGACTGGCCAGGGTTGTATTTATTCCTAAACCTGGGCGTCCAACAGACCAGGCAAAGTCCCTGAGGCCAATAAGTCTCATGTCCTTCTTGCTGAAAACAGTGGAAAAACTGCTCGACCGGCACATTAGGGGCGGTGTACTGGAAGCATATCCTCTACACTGCGGACAATATGCATACAGAGCAGGATTCTCAACAGAAACAGCACTGCACCAACTGGTGCTGAAACTGGAGAATACGCTGGAGAACAAGGAGGTGGCGCTGGGGGCCTTCCTAGACATAGAGGGGGCCTTTAGCAACACCTCGTTCGGATCGGTTCTGGCAGCTGCCCGGGAGCGTGGAATAGAGGAGACCTGCTGCAGGTGGATCGGTTCCATGCTCAGGGACAGGGCGGTGTTCACCTCACTCGCGGGAGGGACTCTGCTGGCGGGGGTCGCGGCGGGGTGTCCGCAGGGGAGCGTTCTGTCTCCCTTGCTCTGGTGTCTAGTCGTGGACGGCCTGCTGGGGAGGCTCTCGGGAGGGGGGTATGAGGTACAGGGCTATGCGGACGACATTGTCATCATAGTCCGAGGAAAGGTCACACAGGCAGTGTGGGAGCGTATGCAGACTGCACTGAAAGTGGTGGAAGGGTGGACGGTTGATCAAGGGCTCGGGGTGAGCCCCGAGAAAGCAACCGTCGTGCCGTTTACGAGGAGGAGGAAGTGTGAAAGCCACAGAACTCTCACTCTATACGGTAGGAGCGTTCCAATGGCCAGGGAGGTAAAATATCTTGGGGTCGTATTGGACTCTAAGCTAACCTGGAATGGTCACATTGGAAAAATACTGCGTAAGGCAGTCATGACCTTAGCCGTCACTAGGCGGCTATATGGAAAAACGTGGGGACTAAGACCTAGTATGGCCCACTGGCTGTACACAAGGGTGGTCAGACCATCGTTAACATATGCGGCACTGGTCTGGTGGCCTAAGGTGACACAATCCAGTGCCAAACAAAAACTAGGCAAGATCCAAAGGATGGCTTGCCTAGGCATCACAGGGGCCATGTCTTCAACCCCAACAGCCGCCATGGAGGTGTTGCTGGATCTACCCCCCCTACACTTCGTTATTATGGGAGAGGCCAGGCTAGGACTATACAGACTAGCCTGCAATGGTAGACTGAAGATCAACCCAGGCTTCAGGGGCCACTGCAAAATTCAGGAGATCGTGAAGGAACCCATGCTTGAAATGAGGTCAGACTTCGCGAGCCCGCGAATGTGCAGGGAAAACAACTTCACAGTGGAAATCCCTGATCGCGGGGCATGGCGGGAGGAGACACCGGGCATACCACGGGACGCGCTCGTCTGGTTCACGGACGGATCTGGCGGGGAGCGTGGGACGGGGGCAGGTGTTTACTCGGAAGGACCGAGGGTAAGTCACAGTATTTCCCTCGGAGCCCATGCAACGGTGTTTCAGGCCGAGATGTACGCCATCCTGCACTGTGTGCGGGAGAACAAGAGGAGGGGCTACACCAACAAGCGGATCCTCATAGCCACAGACAGCCAGGCAGCCCTTAAGGCACTAAGTAGCCCACGGGTAAATTCCTGGCTGGTGAGTGAGTGCCGAGACGAGACGAGCGACCTGGCTGGGCAGAATGAGGTGACCCTCATCTGGGTGCCGGGTCACTCGGGGGTCAAAGGCAATGAAGAAGCTGACAGTCTCGCAAAGAGGGGGTCAGCAGAACCATTTATGGGACCAGAACCGGCTCTGGGCGTGTCAAAGAGCACTGCCAGGGGAGCCATTAAGTCCTGGGTCAGAAACCAACACAAGGTGTACTGGGCGGACTGTCCAGGGCTCAGACATGGGAAGTCAATAATTGACGGACCCAGTTCAAAGAGAGCTGTGGAGCTGCTAAACCTTAGCAGAGGACAGCTCAGAAACACAACAGGTCTCTTGACGGGACACATGGCCGTCAAGAAACACCTACATAAAATGGGGCGGTTCGAAGGGGACCTCGCATGCAGACTCTGCGGCGAGGGGGAGGAATCAGCCCAGCACATCTTGTGCGAGTGTATAGCTCTGGACCGGAAAAGACAACTGATCTACGGTCACTCTAGACCGGAGACAGAGCAATATAAAACTTCACCCTACCAATCGCTGTGCAGACTAGTTCAAGGCACAGTGATTTTGGAATGGGTGGAGTAAGACTAGGGGTATGCACAATCAACCAAGGGTTGCGGTGCTATCGGGGCGGCAAGGCCGCGGACGAGCCCTGAGGGAACAAAAAAAAAAGGAACCTATGCTTCTGATAATCTTTTGTTCATCTCATTCTTTCCTACTTATTCATGTGTATGTGGTTGCGAATGTACGCGGTTATTCACGTTTTAGAAAATAACACTAACAATAATAATTTTTGTTGTAGACTTCGTGCTTTATAATTTTCTGTCAGAAGAATCATTTTAATGTATTGTTTCTTCACGGAAACAAGGCAATACAACAGTCAGTTAGCATAACGAATTCTAAACTTAAATATTTTACTTGTTTAATAATAGTAACATATAGAAATAAAGTAACGGCTGAGTGACACACGTGAAATCAATTTCCCCAACACAATGTCACCACCTTAAAAGGACAAACTCATGTTGTACTAGGACGTAACATTGTTCACCTTTAGATATTGAATCTCACAATGTGAGAATTAGCTCCAGTCGGCTGTCAAACGGTTGTGCTTCATCTTGTTAACACAACACCAAACAATGACTCCTGAAATAATAGAATTCCCAGAAATTAGTGAAACTGTTTAAAATACTTGAATATTGACCTGAATGGGCGCCTGTTTACACTCTTTCATACCCATTCTATCGGAAGTGCTTTGAAGATGCTGCACTGTTTGTCTTTTATATACACACATTCCGTTCCTCACGTATTTTCTTTGTTGATTGTTATTTGTTTTAAAGAAACTAAAACATTTTAGTCTAATAACAAAATCATGTTGTTTTTGGTACAGCTTCTTTATAGGTACGTGGATTTTTATGTGATTGTGGAAAAAATCCTACACAGCAAGTGAGTCATCGTAGTAAATTTTCATAAAGAGTAAAGAAAGTAAAGAAGTAAAGTAATTTAGATATTTAGAAAGACTGTAGAAAACAGGGGCGGCTCGTCAATAAGTGCGCCCGTGCGCGCGCACTGTCGCCTGCCGTGGAAAAAATAATATTTTTGCTATGCTATATTTTAATAAATTTTTATTTACTTTTTTACCTCCTGCATTCAAAAAAAAATTAGTATATCGAGGATCGCAGAGAGTCGGCAGCCATTAATACAGAATCAGAATAAGTTTCAATAAGTATAGTGTTAATAGTTGCAGACGTTATATACATCCATATCCATATAAAGCAGTCGGGCGGCGGTGTGTATTTTTCGGCGCTCTCAGGAAATGCAATACTTCAGTGCGAAATGATCGCCGAATCTTGATGATATTCGTCGAAAACGATCGAATAAGCAATCTGTTGTGCGCTATAAACTTACACACTTCAAGTTTGTGTGGACTTTTGGCAGAGCGTGTGTACCTACTGCCTAGTAATTTTCGTCTTCGCGTCGGATTTATTTTTAATTAGATCATTTCGTTGTTGTTTACATATTCTAACAAGACAATTATTATTATGATGGTTACTACTTCGGGTTCCACTTATTAAGTGGACAAAATAATTGTGATACTGTGATTAATTCAGTGGATATTTTAAATTTAAAGGTTAACTTTTTAAGTGACTTTTTAACTACTATAACGTATAACTAACTAGAGGAAAACTTGGCAAGTAGTTAACAATTATTAAGTTTAGTAAGTAGGTTTCTTTATAATACCTTTTCGGGGAAAGAATAGGTGAGCCCTTCATTTTTAGTGGATTTTTATTTAAAAAATTTCACTAATAAAGAGGTATCGATGGGGAGACCTTGCAAAAATTTTTTCAAATGAGCGCGAAATAAGACCCGTAGAACCCATATCTGGGGTCAGTTTCAATTTATATATATATATATATATATATATATATATATATATATATATATATATATATATATATATATATATATATATATATATATATGAAATAAAATTGTCTTCGTTAATGAACATCTAAGGCGTGACCGACCTAATCGCAAATGTTATACTTCTTTTTAAGTCAGTTAAATCGCGTGGTTTAGTTTTGTATACCATACTTTTGGCATATTCTCATAAGAAGTCTAACAGCGTAAAATCGGGTGATCGTGCTGGCCATTCTAACGATCCTCGCCTCCCTATCCAACGATTTGGAAATAATAAGTCTAGATACTGCCGGACAATGATTTGCTAATGTGCTGGTGCTTCATCCTGCTGACACCATATTGCATTGGCTGGAACTTGTGGGTTTGCTCGATCAGGATATAAGTTCGCCAAAGTTGGCACGACATTATTTTGGAAAAGTGGTGAATAATTACCTCCATTTAAATCGCCATCAATAAAAAGGACATCAATGACATACTTTCAACCATTCCTGTCCAAATCTTAGGTTAGCTTTTTCAGGTTGAAATTTTTTTTCGAAAATTCAAAAGTCGTTACCTCTCTAATAGACAAATTTTCTTTATGAAAATTCGGTAACACATAACAAAATATTTTATGTCTTAATTGAACCATTATTTTAAGCGAATATCTTAATACATATTTGCATATAAATTAGATTACTATTACTGTTTTTGTTTACCTTACTACGTGGGCCTACTGCATAATAGGAATGGCGTGAGGGGTAGTAGTAGTGATAGTAGTAGATGTCAGAAATTATAACACACGAGATCATTCAAAGCAAATGCAGGTAAATAAAGGAATGCAAAATAGAAGAACTCTGGACGCAACAAGTGCAGTATGGTAGTGAATTTGGATAAAAAACGTTTTTAATAACCAATATTCCTTTTTAAAATTAAAACAGGCATCAAATTTGGTTACCAGTATAAACTACATAGTTTGAAAAAGTACAAAAATTAATTAACAATATAAACGAAAACCTCTCTGAACGCGTCTTTGTCATTGTATTTCGCTATCTATTGCTGAAACGCCGAATCATAATTTGTGCTATGTGCCAAAAATGTGAAAAGTTGCAAAATAACATTTTTCATACAGACACACATTATTGTTCGATGCAAAATGCAAAAATGCAATAATATATGTGGTGTTCGATAAAAAAAAAGAACATGAATATCACCAACGACTTATGGGCCAGCCTGTGATTATTAACATAATTTTGTAAGATGCAGCTCAAGACACCCTATCTTTTCACAATTCGATAGTCAATGTTTCCTCATTAGCACATTTTTTCTACGAAAAGTTGCTAAAAATTATAGACTCTTAAACCATAAGTACACTTGGAAATACCCAAATCACCACAACACATATTTCAAAGACATTACGATCGTTTCGTTGACCATGTCAACGTCTTCAGAGGAAGAAAAATTCTAAAATTAAACTCGCTTGAATTCGATGTCTACAGAAAGGAAACGGCCACTATTAGTTATATTCCTAACGACTCACATCATACGTTTGCACAAAAAACGGCTAGTTTAAATTTCCTAGCAAACAGATTGATAAAATTTCCGTTAACTAAAAGTAGATTTAATACATAATTAAAGTACATACAAAACGTGGCGAGATATAACGGTTATTCGGATAGTTTAGTAGACAAATTAGTTAACAAACACAGAACAAAGAAAATGATATCTGAATATACAATGTTTAAGAAAGATAAAATAGAGAAAAAATTTGGGTGTCTACCTGATGAACCACGAATCACAAAGGGTTTGGAAAGTATTTTTAAGAAAGCTAATTTATATTTGACGTTTTCGACGAAAAGTAATTTAAAAAATTTGTTGGGTAATACGAAAGACAAAGACAAAGTCACTGAAATGTCCGGTATTTATGAGATTAGTTGCAAAGATTGCAATCTTAAATACGTGGGTCAAACCAGGAGAAACAGTCACCAGATTTCGTGAACTTCTCGTACATTTAGGATATGGTACGGTGGACAAATCGTGTGTGGCACAACATATATGGGATAATAATCACCACATTGACAAAAAAAATTTGAAACTTGTCAAAAATGTTACACATCAAACTATGCTTGATTCCTTAGAAATTATTTATATTTCAAGGTCGATCAAGAACAGAACTTCATTGAACCGTGCGGCACCTTTAATTTCAAGCCCTTCATTTTCACTTTGCATTTGACCACATAAACACTCCTAATTTGTCTGGCAGAATAATAAGTTATTGTCAATAACTCGGCCGGTCTAAACATATACTAATCTTTACGTTTGTCTCGACTTAAAGACCCCATTTCGTTTTCTCTTGCTGCTTGTTTTTACGTAGAATAAAAATCAATATAAATATTGTTTTATGTAGAATTTTAAATGAATTATTTATCCTTTGTTAAAGTTGACATTGTGAGCCAAACACTCGGTTTGTTTTTTATAAAAAAGATGAACGGATGTTATGGTGTCTGTTTCGCCAGATGTGCTTGTTTGGCTTGCTCCAATATTCACATGGTAAATTTCTAGATCAAAAAGGAACGTGCAGCATTCTTATATAACTCGGTACCTTTCTTTTTAAGCCCATTATCTTTACATTAGATAAAAGCTCATAAATTTGTCAACCAGAAGATTAAAGCAGGTCTTCGACCTCGTAGGTTCACTACACAATAGACAAACGATGGGTCGTCGACGACCATTTTACTTCGGACTAGTTCGTTTACCTAGACGCGATATAAATACACTGTAGCTTTTGAGTTTAATTTTAGAATTTTTCGTCCTCTGAAGACGTTGACATGCTCAACGAAACGATCGTAAGGTCTCTTAAATATGTGTGGTGATTTGGGTTCTCCAAGTATACTTATAAGTGCTTATCACAGGTTCCAGTTTTCACATACTCTTAAACCATAAACTCTATAACTAAAACTACAAGAACCATGACGGTTGAAGCTGAAACTTAAGGCTTTGTAAAACACACTTCTTGCGATATTTTCTCTACATAACCCGCACTCGTTTCAGGTTCTTTGCCTAAAAGTTGTTAATTTTGACGTTCCAAATCGCGGCTTTAACGTATAAAGAAAAAATTTTCAAAGTAATTTTTCTGGTATTTCTTGACCTTTTTACGCCAAAAGCTGAACCTTTATCTGTAATATGCAATGGATTTTGTTATCCACACAAAATCTTTTGGTTTTGTGCGTTTGTCTGATCATCAGTGGCACCCAATTTTTTTTCCTTAAATGCCAAAAGTTTTTTTCTTTCAACTTACAGATCTAAGTTTGGCATATTTGGTTGCCATAGTATTATCATTTTCAGCGAAACAGAAAATTTTCCAAAGAAAACCAAAAATATTCTTGGGAAAACTGAGTCGATTTTTCTAGCTTACAAAGACAGGTACCTACCAATTTTCATCAAAATCTGGCCATTATTTTTCAGTTATGGTTGGATATATATATATATATATATATATATATATATATATATATATATATATATATATATATATATATATATATATATATATATATATATATATATATATAAATTAATTTGAAGTATGTCAAATTAAAATTTCATTTTTGGTCTCGTACAAAATTTACAATTTCGGCAAAAATATGGGTAGTTGAGAAAGGTTTGCAGTTGGAAAAGTAATATGGAGTATTAATTGTAAATGGAGGTATCAGGTGAAACATTAGAAGAACGAAATGGAAGAGGAAATAAATTTTTGAAATGTCAAAATTTTAAGGTTGTTGAATTTGGAGTGTTGTCAAGCAGTTTTGGATGCAACTATGTATAAAATTATGTTAATATTCACCACAAGTCTTAGACTTATTGAATAAACATGTTGTATAATTATTTTAAGCAATAAAGGTAATAATAATAATAATATATATATATATATATATATATATATATATATATATATATATATATATATATATATATATATATATATATATATATATATATATATAAAAACAGAATGTTCCATGCTCGCCGTTGGTTAGAAGTACTTGGAGAACCGCAAAAGCTATCAAATCAAAATTTATTATGAAGCCTTTTGAGCACACTATTTGAGATATGGATTTAAAATAATTTTAAAATGGCGGAACTTCCAGAAGTACCGGAAATTGCCAAGAACTTTGTTATCTTAAATGAAATGTTTTTTAACTTTCCTATGATTCCATGTTGAATTTTAGATCCACCTTATGGGACATACCACTAACCTAAAACGTCAACTTTCGGAGATAAAAACAGTTTTATGTTAAAGCTGACAAAAATACCCAGTGTTAAATTTGTAAGAGTGGAACTAATAAAGATAAAACAAAAAAATTTTGGCCGTAGGAAGCCAAACCATTTAGGTTCATTTTAATTTGATTCAATTTTAAATACATCGACAGGACGGTCTAAAAAAATTTGAACGGAGTTAACACAAAAACGCTAAAAAGTCACCACTGAAACTTTACTAGCATTCCCTTCACCTAACTCAATTTTAGTGAATTTTTATTTTAAAAAATTCACTAATAGAGAGGTATCGATGGTGACATCGATGGCAAATTTGTGCAAATGAGCGCGAACTAGAGCCCGTAGAACCCATATCCGGGGTCAGTTTCAATTTTTATATGTTTATATATATATATATATATATATATATATATATATATATATATATATATATATATATATATGTATCCGTCTGATAACTCAAACAATAATTAACCGATTTCGATGAAACTTGGCAAGTGGTTTTCTTTTATTAATGGCTTGAATGAGTTCGTTGGCCAGAAAAATCGGACGGGGTTTTCCGGGAAAATTTTGAGTTTTCTTTCGAAAAAAAATTTTTTCTCCGAAAATAACAAAGCTGTTTTAATGAAATTTACTATATATGTTGCCTTGGGAGAGATCTTACTATGTACTGAAATTCATACTTTCTAAGTTTATAAAAAATTGAGTTATTCAAATTTCTTTTCGAATTTTTTTTTCCGAAAATTACAAAGTTATTTTTATGAAATTTGGTAGATATCTTGCGTTAGGAGAGACCTTACTCCACACCAAAATTAAACTCTTTAACTTTATAGAAAATTGAGTTATTCAAATTTGAAGCATTTAATATTTATTTAACATGAAGTTTTTACCACAGAAATCGTAGAAACGACGAGACGATTTTCACGTCTCTAGTATGAGGATCACATTAGAGGATAGGCAGTGGCATGTTTAAAACTAATGTTGTACATGCAGTTTGTTATTCTGCAGATGATGTTTTCAATATATGGTGAATGTAACAGAATAGTTGAGACAACAGTTCGAACATTTAACAACAGATTCCTTTATTTGGCTCCAATGAATAGAACAAAATTCAGCAGAATTAAAAGTAAGCCGTCAAGTCATGGAATAATACTGACACGACGAGTTGTTAAACGTTTCAAAATTGAAGACAATGAAATGAATGAAATTATAGTTCTTGCATATTTTGAAGCATGTCTACAAAGTTCGTTAAGAAGTAGGTCTCAAGATTTGGGTTTATCTATCTGGGCAATACACAGAATATTGGGAAAGCACAATATGCATAATTAGTGAATTTTTATTTTAAAAAATTCACTAATAGAGAGGTATCGATGGTAAGACTTTGCAAAAATTCTTTCAAATGAGTGCGAACTAGGACCCCTAGAACCCATATCCGGGGTCAGTTTCAATTTTTATATGTTTATATATATATATATATTTATATATATATATATATATATATATATATATATATATATATATATATATATATATATATATATATATATATATATATGTGTGTGTGTGTGTGTGTGTGTGTGTGTGTGTGTGTGTGTGTGTGTGTGTGTGTGTGTGTGTGTGTGTGTGTGTGTGTGTGTGTGTGTGTGTGTGTGTGTGTGTGTGTGTGTGTGTGTGTGTGTGTGTGTGTGTGTGTGTGTGTGTGTGTGTGTGTGTGTGTGTGTGTGTGTGTGTGTGTGTGTGTGTGTGTGTGTGTGTGTGTGTGTGTGTGTGTGTGTGTGTGTGTGTGTGTGTGTGTGTGTGTGTATCCGTCTGATAACTCAAAAAATAATTAACCGATTTCGATGAAACTTGCAAGTGCCTTTCTTTTATAAATGGCTTGGATGAGTTCGTTAGCCAGAAAAATCGGACGGGGTTTTCTGAGAAAATTTTGAGTTTTCTTTCGTAAAAATTTTTTTTCTCCGAAAGTGACAAAGCTGTTTTAATGAAATTTACTATGTATGTTGCCTCAGGAGAGATATTACTATGTACCAAAATTAAACTTTCTAAGTTTAGAGAAAATTGAGTTATTTAAATTTTAAATTTTCTTTGGAAAAAAATTTTTTTCTCCGAAAATTACAAAGTTATTTTAATGAAATTTTGTGGATATCTTGGCTTAGGAAAGACCTTACTACGTATTAAAATTAAACTCTCTAAGTTTATAGAAAATTGAGTTATTTAAATTTGAAGCATTTAATAAAAATTCACTACCATAACGCACTTGCTGCGTCCCGAGTTTTTTTTAAATTGGTTTGCAATGATGATGAATTCAAGACCAGGAGTAAACATATAAAAATTGAAACCGACCCCGGATATGTATTCTAGTACCGGGCCTAGTTCTCCCTTGTTTGAAGGAACTTTTTTAAAAAGTCAAAGGTCGTGTCTCCTTTATAGTGAACTGTTTTCTACGAAAATTCACTAATAAAGGAATGCAAAATAAAAACTACAATTTCTTATGAATTTATACATTAAATACGCAATGTGCCTATTCTATTATAACTACATCATTATTAAACACACAATGTCAGCTCTACCCGCTTATACTTTTAATTTTACACCATCCAGTTATCTCCGCTTAATTAAATAGTCTTTATATTGATGTTACTTTGTCATGCACGAATAAACTTACAAGCTCCCATATCAAACTAATTTGTGTAATTCAACAAATGTATGTTTCTCTTTAAACAGACACCTGCGATTAAATAAAATTAAAGATAATGTTAGTAGCTTTGCAGCAGCATTAAAAAAGCTCATTAAGCTCCCATTCAACAATAATCCGATAAGCAACCTGGCATAATTCAAACTTGCATTTAGAAATTAACATTAAACACATTCGGTACATGCGATAATGGGCAATATGCCATAAAATTATTATCAGAGAGCTATTAACACTCTCGTAAGAAGTCACGGTGAAATGTGTGGTAGGCAGTAATGAAGTGTAGCTATAGACGATTGTATATGGCCATTGTTTAAGACATTGCGAATAGCCAGTTAACATTGTGCTAAACACACTATAATCATCTTTCAAACGTGAATTTTAACTTTCATTGTTATGTGAAAATAGCGATTATAAGCGCAAAAGGCTCTATAAAACGCTGCAAAATTTACCGTAAAAACATAATATAACAAGAGTGGTTATTACATTTAAATGTGTGTTATTAGATAAATACGTATGTTGACAAGCAAATTACATGTAATGCATAGCTGGCTTTGATTTAGTTCGGAATTAAAATTGTTTGTGAGCTGTTAAGGAGCCGGATTCAAATGTTAAAAGTTCATTAACTCCTGTAGAACGGTTGACATTAGCTATAGTCACCAGCTACTCCTGGTATTATCAGTAAAGAAAGCCAGTCCTATGACTAAAATAAAGCCACTTTTAATTAAGACAGAAAGCAGTTTAGCGAAAACTCCTGACGAAGACAACTTCGTTGACGAAATACATATGTAACGCACGACTCTCTGTTATTATTTTGTGTTTTGTTTTTGGGGTGATTCTTCCTTTTAGTGAATTTTCCTAAAAAAAAAATCACCAATGAGGAGATCTCGACTTTTAAAATCATGAACAAAATTTCTTCAAATACGCGCGAACTAGACCCCCTAGAACACATATCCGGGGTCAGTTTCAATATATATATATATATATATATATATATATATATATATATATATATATATATATATATATATATATATATATATATCTCAAAAAATAATGGGCCGATTTCCTTAAATTTGGTGAGTGCGTTTATTTTGCAAGTGGCGTTGATAAGTTCGTTAGCCAGTAAAATAGCACAAGTTTCTCCTTAAAAAATTTTGGGTTTTCGGAAAAAACTTGTATCTCCGGAAATAACGAAGATATGGCAACCAAACTTTGTACACAGTTTATATATTAAATAGTGAATTTTCGTAGAAATGATCTGGCAGAAAATATTTTATTATAACTTTTTTTTCTTGTAACATAGAAATCTAAATTTTGGTGTATAGTTTACTTTTTATATCGTAAGCCTACCTACCAAATTTGGTTATCAAAGATTTTTTATTTTTTAAGATAAAATTTTTTTTCAAATGGAATCTAAAAATTTTGGCGGAAAACCTCGTCCGATTTTTCTGGTTAACAAACTTATCAAAGACATTTACAAAAGGAAGGGACGTGCCAAATTTTATCAAAATCGGCCCATTATTCTTTGAGAAAAAAAATTTTTTCGAATAAAAACTCAAAATTTTCCTGGAAAACCTCGTCCGATTTTCCTGACTAACAAACTTGTCAAAGCCATTTACAAAGGGAAGGTACATGCCAAATTTTATTAAAATCGGCTTATTACTTTTTGAGCTAAGAATTTTTTTTGAATGAAAACTCCAAATTTTCCCGGAAAACCTCGTCCGATTTTCTGACTAACGAACTTATCCAAGCCATTTACAAAAGAAAGGTACATGCCAAATTTTATCAAAACCGGTCCATTATTTTTTGAGTTATCGGTGTGATACATACATATATGTATATATATATATATATATATATATATATATATATATATATATATATATATATAAATATAAAAATTGAAACTGACCCCGGATATGGGTTCTAGGGGTCCTAGTTCGCGCTCATTTGCAAAAATTTTTTGAAAATTTAAAAGTCGGGATCTCCCCATTAGTGAATTTTTTCTACGAAAATTCACTAAAAAGTTCGGGACGCAGCCAGTGCGTTATGGTAGTAAATTTTCATTAAATGTTTAAAATTTGGATTACTCAATTTTCTATAAACTTAGAAAGTTAAATTTTGGTATGTGGTAAGGTTTTTCCCAAGGTAATACATCCACCAAATTTCATTAAAAAAGATTTTTAATTTTCGACGAAAAAATTTTTTTTCGAAAGAAAACTCAAAATTTTCCCGTAAAACCTTGTCCGATTACCCTGGCTAACGAACTCATCCAAGCCATTAATAAAATAAAGGCACTTGCCGAATTCCAAATTGGTTAATTATTTTTTGAGTTATTGGTTGGATATATATATATATATATATATATATATATATATATATATATATATATATACATATATATATATATATATATATATATATATATATATATATATATATATATATATATATATATATATATATATATATATATATATAAACATTCATTTGAAAAAAAAGTCTCACCATCGATACCTCTCTATTAATGATTTTTAAAAAATAGAAATTAACTAAAAAGTACACTATATACCAAGTTTTTAGATCTCCAAGTTTAAAGAAAAAAAAGTTATAGGCATTTAAAAACATCTTTGGGTGCCACTGATGACCAGTGAAACCAATAAAACAAATATATTTTGCGTGGATAACAAAATCTATTGTGTATACAGACTAAGATTTCTGGTGCAAAAAGGTCCAGAAATACCAGAAAAATTACTTTGAACATTTCATAGTTTTTCTCCTTAAAACGTCAGAGTCGCGATTAAAACGTTAAAATTGTGCAACATTTACACAAAGAAACTGAAACAAATAAGAGTTTTGTAGAAAAAATGTCGCAGGAAACGTGTTTTACAAAGCCTTAAGTTTCACCTACAACCGTCACTGTCCTTCATTTTACTTAAATGTGTGCAGAAAATCATTTCAAATAGACCCTTTCGCTGATACCTTGGCAGTAGTTTTAGTTATAGAGTTTATCGTTTAATGGTCTATAATTTTTAGCGAATTTTCATAGAAAAAATTCGGTATTTAGGAGACCGCGACTTTTGAATTGTGAGAAATTTCTTCAAATGACCACAAACTTGGCCCTCTCAGATCCCACATATACAGGATGAATCATTTCTACGGTACAGCTCGAAATCTATATATATATATATATATATATATATATATATATATATATATATATATATATATATATATATATATATATATATATATATATATATATATATTACACAAGTGAAAGAAAATCTTTGTACCCCTTTTAGGCAAATTGTGCGAACAGGGGAGTGTGAGATCTGGCGTGGTTAAAGTTCATATGGAGAACGAGTGCAAATAAAATCAGATAAAATTCATGTACAAATAGATTAAACAAAGCTTTGTTTTAATTGGATAATTGAATTCCACTGGTCCTTACCAGATCTGAGCTGGCCGTTAATATCTAATCTGTCAATGTCAAACACATATTACTTTATGGTCAAACAGATTCTTGCTATACATCAACGCACTACCAAAATCAACAGACTTAGGTTAGGTTAATTTTGTTTTGTTTGATGATGATACGACTTCCATTTCTCAGATCCAAACATGAGTACATCACTCCCTACCATTAGCAGAATTAAAGATGTTTATCAGGGTTGGTATTTAGCAAGTCAACGTAGCTTGAACAGTCTAAAATCTGAGTCTTTACTCTTTTCGTTAAAACACAATGGTGAAATACCTTGGAGTCATGGTCGACAGCAAGCTAATTTGGTACTCACAATGCATATATGCATGTCAGAGGGAATCCCGTGGCATGTTTCTCCTGTGGACTCTTTTGGCCCAAGTCTCTACTCCCACTTTAAAAAGTGCATACTATGAATGTGCACATAGTATCTTAACTTACGCCGTTCTGGCATGGGGACACTCACCACACTCTGATTTGGTTTTCGTAACCTAACGTCAGGCAATTCGAATACTGGGTGGTTTGGGGGTATAGAGACGACTGTCATAGCCACTTTAGAAGCTTTCAGATACTTATAATACCTTGTGCTTATATTTTGCAGTACCTTTTATATGTGAAGTGCCCCGAATCAGACTTCAATAGGCACAGTACCATTCACAGCCATCTTACACGCGGTAAATATTTTTTTTATTTAAAAAAATTTATTTTGACAACATACCACGAGGACTTACAGCCTAAATACTATCGTACCGTGGGTGTCGACAAGGAGGAAAGAGGCAACTTGTTAATTCTGGACTTGAAGGTTTGGAGGTTCGGGGGAGAAGGAAAAAACATGTGCCGGCAAGGAATTCCACAACTTGGAAGTCCTCGGGACAAAAAGGCGGGCATAACAAGATGCTCTATGTCTGGTAACCTGGGCAGTAAAAGGGTGCATTCGCTCTGTTCCCCTGAATCCTTTGGGGGCAGCAGGTGGAGGAACTATGGAAGAAAGCTCCTCTGCGCAGTGCCCGTGCAGATATCTATAAAAGAGAGAGAGGTCACCAACGGCACGTCGGTGGGCAAGGGATGGCAGCTTTTGGGTGAGAGTAGGGTCACCGATGAGACATATAGCTCTCTTCTGAATGGAGTCCAGGATAGCGAGTGTAGAAGCGGCAGCAGCACCCCAGATGTGGGAGCAGTATTCGAGGTTTGGTCTTATTTGTGAAGTATAAAAGGTATAGAGATTAGCTGGTGAAAAATATTGGCGAGCCCGGAAGAGGAAACCTAATTTCTTAGCAACCACTTCTGCAATTGATGAGACATGTTGGTGCCAATGGAGATTTCGATCCACAGAAATGCCAACAAGTGAAAAGGACTCATTACTTTGAATAACTTGGTTGTTCATTGTGATGTGTCTAGGGCTGGTGTATCTCTTATGAGATAGAAAGCAAGATAACTTCGCACTCGATTTCACGCTCTTAACGGGAACAAAGAACGGAAGCTACCACTTTGGAATGAAATTTTATAATAAACTCCCCTATAATATAAGAAATTTAGATGAGAACGCCTTCAAGTCTGTCTTTAAGAACATTTTGATAAGCAATGCTTTTTATACATTTGATGAATATTTTGCAAAATAAACGCTCGCACGTCATGCTACAGTTGTATAACTTCAATTTGCATCGATATTGTTGTATCATGGCACTTTTGTTGACTTGTTCTGTTTTGTGCTGTGTTTTTTTGTTTCAATATTTGTACACGTTGTGATGTTTTTGTACATTCATTATTCATTGGTTGATGCAGCTTTTATTTGTGTGTTTTGACCTATCCTGATGTTTTGTATGCATATGTGTGTATACCTATGTAGGTTATCACTTTATTTTGTTTGTACACATAAGTACCTGTGTAATGCACCATTGTGTAAAGACACCAATAAACAATTATTACCATTATTAGTAAATTTTCTTAAAAAAATTCACTAATGAGGAGATCCCCAAATGAGCGCTAATTAGGCCACCGAGAACACATATCCGGGGTCAGTTTCAATGTTTATATATATATATATATATATATATATATATATATATATATATATATATATATATATATATATATATATATATATATATATATGTATGTATGATGTATGTATGTATGTATCACACCGATAACTCAAAAAATAATGGGCCGATTTTGGTAAAATTGGGTGAATACCTTCCTTTTGCAAATGGCTTGGATAAGTTCGTTAGCCAGAAAAATCGCCTCAGGTTTTCCCGGAAAATTTTGTGTTTTCTTTAGAAAAATGTATATCTCCCGAATTAACAAAGTAAGGGCAACCAAATAGTACACGGGTTTATATCATTATAGGTAAGTCACGTACCAAAATTTAGCTCTCTAGGTCGAAAGACAAAAAAGTTATAGGCATTTAAATAAAAATAAATTGGGGTTTTCCTCAAAACGTCAAAGTTGCGATTTAAAACGTCAAAATTGGCAACATTTAGGCAAAGAACTTGAATCTAATACGGGCTATGGAAAGAAAATGTCTCAAGAAGAATGTTTTACAAACCCTGAATTCTTAGTTTCAACCGTCATTGTCCTTCATTTTACTAAAATGTTTCCAGAAAATTCATTTCAAATAGACCCTTTCTCTGATATTTGGCAGTAGCCTTAGCTATAGAGTTTATCGCTTAATGGTATATAATGGTCGAATTTTCGTAAAAAATCAATAAACTCAATATATCCGTTATTATACAAGATATGAAAAAAAATTGTATACATTAATTATAGGGTGTCTTGAGCTACATCTTAAAAACATATTTATACAATCACAGGTTGGCCCATAAGTCGTTGCTGATACAAATTATCTTTTTTTTTAATCAAACACGCCTTATGTTATTGCATTTCCCATCGAAATATAATGCATGTTTGTAAGAAAAGAAATTCTGGGCGCAGCAAGTACGTTATGGTAGCGAATTTTAATCAAATTCTTCATATTTGAATAGCTTAATTTGATATTAACCTATAAGGTTTACCAAGAAACGAGTTTTTTCGGAAACACTTTAAGTTTACTTTCGGAAATTTTTGTACATTTTCAAACAATAAAGTTATTTTGATGAAACATGGCACATTGTTTTTACTATATAGGTTATACAGGTAATCAAATTTGATGCCTGCTTTCTTAAAAAAAAAACACACATATTTGCTATTAAAAAATATTTTAATGAAAATTCACTACCATAACGCACTTGCTGCGTCCAGAGTTTTAGTATTATTATTATTTTAATGCTAAGAATCTATTGCTGCTCTGTGTACTATTATTTTAAGGACATTACTATATAGAAAATAATTTTATGTATTATAGTAGGTAGGTTTCCGTTTCAGAAACGTAACGCGTCTATTGATTTAAAATAGTACCTTCTCAAACATTTTCACAATAATAAATATATAACAAAACATATTATTTTGCCATTTTATACAATATCAAACATATATGCGATTGTGTAAAAGCCACAAAGATGCGAAATACACACAAAAGAACCGGAGGAAAACCATACTTCACACCGGCAGACAATAAGTACAGGGCGGTTTGTAATATCATCCCCAAGGGTGGGCCGACAATATCTGGAGTCAAAACTATGAAAATGCCTCTACAAACATCACCTTATATTTATCTATGTGTGTGTGTGTTATGTGTGTGAGCGTATTTGTGTGTTGTGTACACAGCTATCCATTAGTCCCATTTTAAATATATTGCTAGGGAATGAATACACACGCTGCCAGGTCCCAAAGGCACCGCCTCAGCGTTTACCTTCTCTTATGTTCTGCTGATGGAATGTGTTCGAAATAGCTCGTGAACTGTGTTCTTTAAGATTTGTTCTTTATTCTTATAAAGTGCAGCTATATGTGACAGGGAAATATAAATAGACCGCCACAATAATGGTAACAATGGGGATGTATATTGGTTTCTTCGGTCAATTGGACCAACGGTATAAGGTATGAGAAGGGATTTGGATTTAGAAGGTCGGTAAAATGGACTTGGTTTGTCCGACAAAGAGTTTTGGCGCTTCTTGAGTGGTTTTGTAAAAAAGAGCCAATTCATAAATTGGATTAGTGATTATACGGATCAAGAAATAAGAATTGCGAAGTCGTTATTGGGAAATAATGATTTTTTTTTTGTTGGCAACGACGTTGTTCATTTTGCATAAAAGTACTCAGTTTTAGTTATTGTTAAAGTAATTTATAAATATATAACGAAAAACCCTTAAAAACAACACTAATACACTAAAAAGAAAATAATAAGTTTTTCAGCTCTTAAAACAATTAAAAAAAATTAAATAAATTATTAAAACAAAAGTGTTGAGCGCGACAAGATGCTGTAGAAGTTGTTTCCATAGTTATCGGGTAATAGGAACATTGTTATTATATTAAGTTATATATATATATATATATATATATATATATATATATATATATATATATATATATATATATATATATATATATATATATATATATATATAATCCCGCAACACGTCAATTTTATAATTAAAAATGACATCTTGCAACGTAAAAACTTCACCCCTACATACAACCCCCTTCGAGTGACAGCTGCAACCTCTGAATTCTTAAATAAGAAGTAAGGGCTTGTGAGGCAGTGTGGGAGCGTATGCAGACTGCACTGAAAGTGGTGGAAGGGTGGACGGTTGATCAAGGGCTCGGGGTGAGCCCCGAGAAAGCAACCGTCGTGCCGTTTACGAGGAGAAGGAAGTGTGAAAGCCACAGAACTCTCACTCTATACGGTAGGAGCGTTCCAATGGCCAGGGAGGTAAAATATCTTGGGGTCGTATTGGACTCTAAGCTAACCTGGAATGGTCACATTGGAAAAATACTGCGTAAGGCAGTCATGACCTTAGCCGTCACTAGGCGGCTATATGGAAAAACGTGGGGACTAAGACCTAGTATGGCCCACTGGCTGTACACAAGGGTGGTCAGACCATCGTTAACATATGCGGCACTGGTCTGGTGGCCTAAGGTGACACAATCCAGTGCCAAACAAAAACTAGGCAAGATCCAAAGGATGGCTTGCCTAGGCATCACAGGGGCCATGTCTTCAACCTCAACAGCCGCCATGGAGGTGTTGCTGGATCTACCCCCCCTACACTTAGTTATTATGGGAGAGGCCAGGCTAGGACTATACAGACTAGCCTGCAATGGTAGACTGAAGATCAACCCAGGCTTCAGGGGCCACTGCAAAATTCAGGAGATCGTGAAGGAGCCCATGCTTGAAATGAGGTCAGACTTCGCGAGCCCGCGAATGTGCAGGGAAAACAACTTTACTGTGGAAATCCCTGATCGCGAGGCATGGCGGGAGGAGACGCCGGGCATACCACGGGACGCGCTCGTCTGGTCACGGACGGATCTGGCAAGGAGCGTGGGACGGGGGCAGGTGTTTACTCGGAAGGACCGAGGGTAAGTCATAGTATTTCCCTCGGAGCCCATGCAACGGTGTTTCAGGCCGAGATGTACGCCATTCTGCACTGTGTGCGGGAGAACAAGAGGAGGGGCTACACCAACAAGCGGATCCTCATAGCCACAGACAGCCAGGCAGCCCTTAAGGCACTAAGTAGCCCACGGGTAAATTCCTGGCTGGTGAGTGAGTGCCGAGACGAGACGAGCGACCTGGCTGGGCAGAATGAGGTGACCCTCATCTGGGTGCCGGGTCACTCGGGGGTCAAAGGCAATGAAGAAGCTGACAGTCTCGCGAAGAGAGGGTCAGCAGAACCCTTTATGGGACCAGAACCGGCTCTGGGCGTGTCAAAGAGCACTGCCAGGGGAGCCATTAAGTCCTGGGTCAGAAATCAACACAAGGTGTACTGGGCGGACTGTCCAGGGCTCAGACATGGGAAGTCAATAATTGACGGACCCAGTTCAAAGAGAGCTGTGGAGCTGCTAAACCTTAGCAGAGGACAGCTCAGAAACACAACAGGTCTCTTGACGGGACACATGGCCGTCAAGAAACACCTGCATAAAATGGGGCTGTTCGAAGGGGACCTCGCATCCAGACTCTGCGGCGAGGGGGAGGAATCAGCCCAGCACATCTTGTGTGAGTGTATAGCTCTGGACCGGAAAAGACAACTGATCTACGGTCACTCTAGACCGGAGACAGAGCAATATAAAACTTCACCCTACCAATCGCTGTGCAGACTAGTTCAAGGCACAGTGATTTTGGAATGGGTGGAGTAAGACTAAGGGTATGCACAATCAACCAAGGGTTGCGGTGCTATCGGGGCGGCAAGGCCGCGGACGAGCCCTGAGGGAACAAAAAAAAAGGGCTTGTGATACCACCTCATTTGAAAGATATCTTTATTCTCTATTCAAAAACGCTACGGTTTTAAAATTTATTGCAAAACTAACAGTAAAGAAAAATAAATAAATCTAATTGACGAACTTTACACACACTAAAAAAATAATAACTAATGTGTTGACAAAGGAAAAAAAAACATCAATTTGAATGTAGGAGATGTTCAAAATCCATACAACGTCTTGGCAGCACCTTAATCGCGAATAAAAGTCTTCTAACGTTAATCAACATTTGAGGCGTGACCGACCTAATCGCAATCGTTATTCTTCTCCTTAAGTCAGCTAAATCGCGTGGTTCAGTTTTTTATACCATACTTTTCACATATCCCTATAAGAAGTAGTTATTGCAGTCCTGTCAAAAGTGGTGCTTACGCATTTTTGCCGGTTTTTTTTCAGTCAAACTGAAATTTGTGTGAGAATTTTCAAGTGCTTTTCGCTTTGTGAAAACTGGAACCTGTGATAAGCACTGATAAGTACACTTGGAGAACCCAAATCACCACAACACATATTTCAAAGACCATACGATCGTTTCGTTGACAATGTCAACGTCAGCAGAGGATGACGTTGACATTGTGTGGTCCATAAGTCGTTGGTTATCCCCAAAATTGTTTTTTTTTCGAACAACCTTATATTATTGCATTTTTCCATTTTTTATCGAAATATGATGCATGTTTATAAGAAGAAAATCTAGATCGAGACGCAGTAAGTGCGTTTTGATAGCGAATTAACTTAAGGTTTGTTGGCTAGGGAACCAGTTTTCTCGGAAACATTTTAAGTTTATTTTCGGAAAATTTTTGTACATTTTCAAACACTAAATAATTCTAATAAAATATGGTACATTGTTTCTACTATATAGGCTATACCGGTAACCAAATAGATGCTTGCATTAGAGAGACATATTTGCTATTAAAAACATTTTTATCAAAATTCACTTCGATAACGCACTTGATGCATCCAGACTGTTTTTAGTGAATTTTCTTTAAAAAAAAATCACTAATGAGGAGATCCCGACTTTTGAATTTTGAAAAAATTTCTTCAAATGAGCGCTATCTAGGACCCCTGGAACCCAAATCCGAGGTCGGTTTCAGACTTTATATGTTTATATATATATATATATATATATATATATATATATATATATATATATATATATATATATATATATATATATATATATATATATATATATATATATATTTATGTGTCACACCTATAACTAAAAAAATAATAGACCGATTTTGATAAAACTTAGTGAGTACCTTCCTTTCGCAAGTGGCTTGGATAAGTTCGTTAGCCAGGAAAATCCGCTGAGGTTTTCCCGGAAAATTTTGTGTTTTCTTTCGAAAAAAATTATATCTCCGGAATTAACAAAGTCAGGGGTTTATATCATTATAGGTAAGTTACCTACCAAAATGTAGCTCTGTAGGCTAAAGGGCAAAAAAGTTACAGGCATTTAAAGAAAATTCTCCGGAAATAAAGTGAGGGCAACCAAATTTGATACGCGTATTGGTATTATAAAGAGTGAACCATGTACCAAAATCTAGGTGTCTAAGTTTAAGGACGAAAAAGTTACGGGCAGCTAAAAAAACAAATTTTGGAGTTTTCCTCAAACTCGCAATTTAAAACGTCAAAATTGGCAATGTTTAGGCAAATAACGTGAAACAAATACGGATTGTGAAAAGAAAATCTTGCAAGAAGTGTGTTCTGCGAACCCTTAAGTTTCAGATTCAACCGTCATTGCCCTTCATTTTACTAAAATATTTACAGAAAATTCATTTCAAATAGACTCTTTCTCTGATGCTTTGATTATCGGTTTAGTTAAGTTGATGCTTTCGCTGTAGGTTTAGTGAAATTTATCGTTTAACGGTGTATAATTTTTAGCTAATTTGCGTAGAACAAATTCGTTACTGCATTTTAATTTTTTTTATCGAGATATGATGCATGTTTGTAAAAAAAAATCTGGACGCAGTAAGTGCGTTTTGGTAGCAAAATTTCATTAAATCCTTCCAATTTCAATAACTCAATTTGCTATTAACGTAAGTTTTGTTGGTTAGGAAACCAACATTTAACTTTATTTTCGGAAAATCTTTGTATGGCGTTTTGGTTGCGAATTTTCATTAAATGTTTCAAATTTCGATAACTCAATTTGCTATTAACCTAAGGTTCATTGGCTAGGAGGCCAGTTTTCTCGGAAACATTTAAAGTTTATTTTCGGAAAATTTTTGTACATTTTCAAATAATTATTTTGATAAAATATGGTACATTGTTTCTACTATATAGGTTATACCGGTAACCAAATTGATGCCTGCTCGCATTAGAGCGATATATTTGTAATTAAAAACATTTTTATGAAAAGTCAACTCCATAACGTACTTGCTGCGTCCAGACTGTTTTTATATTATCGAACAACAAAATGCAGTTTTGTGCAACTTGTCAAGTAAAAATCTGAATGGGGACTGAGAATGAACAAGGACAAGTGACAAGTGACAAGTGACATAAGAGCTAAAAGTGACATGAAACAACGGCGAGAGGAGAAATGTCAACGGCACAGACAGAGAAACCACGAACTAACGAAAACAGACTTGTTTTGTTCCATGGTTGGAATCGACCGCAGATCAGCCGGAGCACTACTATGGAAAATCTATTCTATCAAGTTTCTGTATGTGAAAGGAAAGCTCAGGGTACTGGTGCTGGAAACATTAAGAACATTTTTGTATTTGTAAAGCCCTATTTCTTCCAGGACAAATTGCTCGGTGCCAAAACTTTTCTAATTGATTTGGATGTGTTTGTTAGCCAGGAAAATCGCACCAGTTTTTCAGGGAAAATTTTTGTCCTTCACAAATAACAAAGCTATGGCACCAAAATGTGTTCTTTACAAGTTTATACTATAAAACGTATCTTACATGCCAAAGTTCAGATCTGTAAGTTAGAAGAAAGACAGGTATAGGCAGTTAAAGAAACTTTGAATGCCACTGGTGATCAGATACACAAGACCGTAATATTTTATGTGGTCAACAAAATATCTTGGATATTACAGGCCTTATTTTTGTATAATGTTCGTGTAACATTACTTAAGCAATTTTCGTGAAATCAATTGTTGGCAAATTCTCAATAATTTTTTAAAAATTTGTTAAAAAAGGTTTTGATGCACAATTATAGCTTCGTAGATGTACTTTTTGTAAGTTGCTTGAATGGGTTCGTTGGACAGGAAAATCGGACCAGAAGAATCAGGATATTTTAAACTTTGTTTTGGAAATTTTTTGTACTTTTTCATATAATAAAGTTATCTATCTACCAAATTTATGGTCTTTCATTGAAAAAAACGGACGTATTTGAAATTAAGAAGATTTCTATGAAAATTTGCTATATAACGCATTTGCTGTGTCTAGAACTTTTTATGTAAACATGTTTGTATAAATGTATTTAAAGTGTTAAAGAACCTTAAAAGTTTTAGAATTGAAAAACTTTCTAAATGATTTCAGCGCTGGGTTAAGATACAGACCTATTCGTCGGTATACAAAAGCATATACCTATATATATATATATATATATATATATATATATATATATATATATATATACCGAGTGACAACTTTCAAAGCGGAACATAGGCGATTAACATGGGAAATCAAACATTTGTAAAATTAAAAGTGTGAGCCTCCATGACATGCCAAATTCGAATAATTTTGTTACTGTCAAATCAGACATTTCTGATTATCAATACACATTTTCCTGAAAAGCTTGACAAAGAATAATAATAATAATAGCTATAGTAATGAGGAACAAGTGTTTATTGTAAAAACATATTACAGTGCTGGCAGTTTGCGAAAAGTTTGAGATTTGTCCTCAGTTAAGTACGATGATCTGATAATCGGGCATAATGCTGATTGCACATTATTAAAAAATTACGAAAATCCTCGTTTACCATGATTTTGTTTTAACATAAGACACTTTGAAGAAAAATCAATTATAACAGTAGTGCCTGCAGTTCCGGAACAATAATAAAATCAACTATTAACAAAAAATACGTAACAATAATTTAACTGAAACAATTACAACAAATATTCAAATAGTCCCCCATTTTGATATAAACAATATCCCAACCTATTATAAAATGCCTTTCGAACTTGTGCGAGTTGTTGGTTATTAACGCGTGCACATTCAGCAAAGATAGCCTCCCTCAAAGAATTAATATTTGGGTGACGAGTTTTATAAATTTTGTTTTTAAGGTGACCCCACAAGAAGAAGTCACAAGGTGCCAAATCGGGAGATCTGGCCGGCCAATTAATATTATCACCGCGACGAATCCAATGATTAGGAAAAAAAATATCTAAATAGGTTCTTACGTCTACACCAAAATGAACCGGACACCCATCCTGCTGAAACCAGACTTCCCGATTTTCATTTGCAACTTTGTCTAATGCAGGACATACCTTATTTACCAAGAGTTCCAAATAATTTTCTGAATTTAAATTGCCAATTAATTCAAACTGTCTAATGATATGATTATGAAAAATGCCTGCCCAAATGTTAATTTTCTGAAGGTATTGGGATCTCGTTGAAAGTTGTAACCTTGGGTTTTGTTGCGCCCAGTATCTTGTATTCTGTACGTTAGGTTCATTATTTAGCGTAAACGTGCACTCGTCAGTAAATCAAATCGATGAAAGAAAATTGCGATCCCGATTGGCGCGTTCCATAACATCTTCACAAAATACACGCCTGCTCTCTTCATCATTGCCAACAACTCTTGATGGCACTGCGGCTTGTACGGGTGGTAGTTGTATTTTTTAAGGATTTTTCGCACACGCTCCCGAGAAACACCACATTCTTCTGCTGCAACTCTAGTACTTGTAGTTTGATTGACATTGAATAACGCTATCACCTTTCCTCTAGTTCTGCATTAACTTGTCTTCTAAAGCCTGTTTCATTATAAAATTACATTGATATTGAAATAATACAAATTCAGCTGTAAGCTTACCACCCCTATTTTCTACTGCTATACTTGCAGTTCCTTCAAATTTTCTTGAAATACGTTGGATTGTGCTCACGGATGTAATGGGTCGATCATCGTACTTAACTGAGAATAAATCTCGAACTCTTCGCAAACTGCCAGCACTGTAATATGTTTTTACAATAAACACTCGTTCCTCATTACTATAGCTATTATTATTATTCATTTTAAAGCTTTTCAGGAAAATATGTATTGGTAATCAAAAATGTTTGATTTGACAGTAACAAACTTATTCGAATTTAGCATGTAAAAATGTTTGATTTGACAGTAAGAAAATTATTCGCATTTAGCATGTCATGGCTGCTCATTTTGAAAATATTTAAATTATCATCTCATGATAAAAAAGCTTTTAATTAGTAGGTATTTGGTATCAGCAAGCTCAGAAAATTAATTCTCTTTTGATAGAGACCACTACCGTTCTTTTAGACAAAAGAGGTGAGTAGCAAACTGTAAATATGTGATTTCCCATGTTATTCGCCTATGTTCCGCTTTGAAAGTTGTCACTCGGTATATATATATATATATATATATATATATATATATATATATATATATATATATATATATATATATATATATATATATATATATTGCAATACTTAAGTAAAAAGTAACATTGTACTTAATATTTTTGTGGTACTCAAAAAAGATTTATTAAGTTTTTTATGTTAAAACAATAGTTTTGTATCGGTAGGTAGATTATCGGATTTTTAGGTTATTTTAAATTCTCCCTAGAATTATAATTGCCGATTCGCAACAATGCATATTTAAGCAAGTATTTAATTTCCACGTAGCGGTGTTTGTGTTATGAGTGAATATATTGTGTCCAATAAATTGCTAAGTTTACAGCGTCACGATTTTATTTGCAGGCTGCATGTAGCTCGTACAATTAAGAACCCTAAATGAAGATTTTTTTCCATGGAAACATGTGATTTGTATGCAGCGGTGTTGTCTTGCAAAAGAAAAAAACACCTTTGTATAGCTTTTCTTGTCATTTTCTCTATTTTTTTCGTAAAGTGGTCAGTAACATCAAAAAGTAAGTTACAGTTATTGTTAACACATATGTTATCACCATATTTGGTTTGTCCATGAAGACGGTCAATGCTAACTTGATATTAATACACGTTCGTATAAGTTTTAAAAAATTATTTTTCCAGAATGTAGACCAATTCAGTGTTTTAAAAAAATGCATCATTGTGAAAATTATGTGTCGATAGGTGTGTTTTCTATTCTTTTATTTTAAATGTAATAGTAAATTACAATTTACCTGGTTTTAATAGTAAAACGTTTCACATGACGAAAACTGTTGACATTGTAACAATACACAAATACATTTACTGCATGACAAAAACAAAGTATACATTGTATAACACAAATTGATCATAACAAAAACTCACCAACAAGAAAAAACCGCAAATATAAATGGCCAAGTAACATTAATATGTAACGATTTGACCACAAATATTATAGGAAGTAAAACAAGCTGGACAAGTAGGTGATGTAAATTCATGAGCGAAAAAAACCATTTTACAAGTTGCAAGTCACAAGCTCAGCACGGCTCACACAGGCACAGAGAGAAGTAATAAATATTGAACATGAAGAAGTCGAAGATCGAGAAGGTGAATTGATGACTATGTCCATAAAATCGGCCATTTTTCAATCGTTTTGCCAAGGCATCGACATAAAAGCAGCGAATCATAACTCATTGGTCATCTTCGTCTTGCCTCTTCAGTCTACAGTCTTCATACAAACCGGTATCATAAATACTCAATCAAAATGTGCCAGGCATCTTATTCGACTTGAATAGAACAAAAACAAAGCCCGGCTTTGCATTTTTTTCAGCTTTTTGTCCATCGGTTGTAATGCCACAATGGGAAAAAGTTTCTCACAATGTAGTATGTATACAAGTCGAGATGTGTTGAATGTGAGAAAGACGTGAAAGTTAATTTTGTCAAGCCTATTGCTGATATAAAGCATTTTTATGAAAGAAAATGCAACGTATTCTTTTGACTTGCAGAGAAGAAAGCAACGTTTAATATTTTGGTAATTTTTGAGCCAATATTGTGACTATGTGAAAACTGGAACCTGTGATGAGCACTGATAAGTACACTTGGAGAACCCGAATCACCACAACACATATTTTAAAAAGACCTTACGATCGCTTCACTGACAACGTCAGCCTCATCAGAGGATGAAAAGTTCTGACTTTTTCATTGATTGTTGTTGCCCTTACTTGGTGAAACTTGTCAATACTGCATACAGACTTGGAGAATACTTCTCTGGCTTCACTGTTGGTTTTTAGTGGTGAAGGACGTAGCCAGCGCGTGAGCTAACTGGAACAAGTGGCCCTTCGAATTCTGGAAGTTCTAGGATGTTCTTCAATGCCTCTGTGACTATAGTTTCGCTGCTTGTCTGAAAATGTTGTCAAGCAGCGAAACTATAGTCACAGAGGCATTGAAGAACATCCTAGAACTTCCAGAATTCGAAGGGCCACTTGCTCCAGTTAGCTCACGCGCTGGCTACGTCCTTCACCACTAAAAACCAACAGTGAAGCCAGAGAAGTATTCTCCAAGTCTGTATGAATTCTGACTTTTTCATCCTCTGATGATGCTGATGTTGTCAGTGAAACGATCGTAAGGTCTTTTTAAAATATGTGTTGTGGTGATTTGGGTTCTCCAAGTGTACTTACAAATATTGTGAGTTACGTCAATGGATCTTCTAATATCGATTAATTCTTTCAGAGTTTAAGATACCAGCACATTAGATTTTCAAGTTAATATATAACTTTTTGGCTAAAATTGCTGCGAGACTATGTAAAAATATTCTATATAAGTACAATTTGGAGAACCAAATTGATCACAATACAGTCTTAAGACCTGACAATCGTTTCGATAACAAAGTTAACACCATCAGAGGGATGAATAAACTAGAACCCTTTTTTATATGTTAGTTGACAAGCAATTGCGAACAGCGTCTTGTACGAAGGTACACAGACAAACTCCCACTGTTTAGTCGAAAATATGTGTCATTAAAATTTCATTACCTGCTTTTGTAAAACTTCTCTAGAATTATTAGCAAATTTTTGTAGAAAAAATTCGCTACTGAGGAGACCGCGACTTTTAAATTTTAAAGATTTTTTCTAATGTGCGCGAACTAGGTCCGCTAGGACCCATATCCGGGATTAGTTTCAGTTTTTATTATATTATATTATTTATTATATTGATTATTGTAAATTGATTTAAATCGACATAAAATCTCGTCTAGTATCAGAGGTGTCAGTTTCTCAGGACACCAATATACAGGGTGGCGCATTGAAAACGAAACATACCGATTTGCGCCCAGAATTTTTTTTTTTAAGAAACGCTGAAACACGTCAATTTTAATATTGAGGGGGGCACATTTTGACATAAAACTCAACTTTGTCACATCAACCCCTTAAGGGTGGTGATAACAACCCTTATATTTTAAATACGGAACATGGATCGAGTGTTACATCATTTGAAAGCTCTTTCTTTTCTGAATTCAGCACACTAATTTTTTTGGAAGTTTTATTAACTCGTTTCAAAATTATTCACAGTTTGAGTTGCAAGAACGTATTTCATTCATTGTGATAAGAAATGCACCAATTAGTCAATTTTTCGTTACAAAAAAACAAAACAAAACCAAACGTTCAAAAATGTTTATTCAGTTAAGTAAGTGTTCAAATTGTTGACCACCAGCTTCCATACAAAAGTACAAATTTTGTTCAAAACGTGCTCTGACATTCTGAAGCATTTGTGGAGGTATTAGACGGCATTCTTCAACAATGCGTCGTCGTAATTCTTCCAGAGACTCCGGTTCCGTTGCGAAAATTCTACTCTTTAAATTGCCCCATAGAAATAAGTCTAAAGGAGTTAAATCCGGTGATCTAGGGGGCCACTTAATAGCACCTCTACGCCCAATACATTGCTCTGGAAACTCTCTATTAAAAAACTCCCTAACACGTTATGAAAAATGCGGAGGAGCTCCATCTTGTTAAAACACCAATTGATTTTCTTGATAGCGATAATCATTTTCAACAATGTCAATTAGTAGAGGGTAAATGATATCTTCTAGTAACTCCAAGTACGTTTCGCCACTCAAATTGCCATCAAGAAAAATTGGTCCGATCAAACGGTCTCCAAAAATGCCAGTCCAGACATTCAATTTCTGTGGAGTTTGAGTGTGGACTTCGTGAAAATTTCTTGGATTATTATCTGCACAATAGCGACAGTTATGTCGATTGATTGTAGATTTTAATAAAAACGTACACTCGTCTTAAGAAATAGATATTGAACAGAAAGTTCCCGTTATCAGCTATTCGTGCAGTCATAACTTCAGAAAACTCCAGCCGCCGATCAAAATCATCTTCATTCAGTTGTTGTACAAGATGAACTTTATACGGGTGAAATTTATGATGCTTTAATATTCGCTGAATAGTGCTTCTTTTGATGTTTGAAACAGTGGCCAATTTTCTCGTGGTCAAAGTTGGGCCTGCAGCAATTTGTCCTAAAATTTCAATCTCAGTGGTCTCATTTCTAACAGGAAATTCACGTTCAGGAACCCTTTTTTTGTTGGCTACTGAACCACTTTGTCGAAACTTTGCAACTAACTCCAAAATGTATTTTCTGTTAGCATGTCTGTTCGGATGACGTTCATTAAACAAATTTGCTGTATGGTTGGCACAGTCATTGTTTTTTAAAAAAGGAGTAATTATTTCAACTCTTTCTTCTACAGAATACACCATTGTGAAATTAATTTTCGGTAGTACTATCAAGTATCAAACCGACCGATAAACTGAAATAATAAACCGCATTTCTCTCATTCCCGCAAGAAATGTTCTGATGGTCAATTTTTTGTTTACAAACCAACAAAACATTGACTATCAGCACATTTCTTATCGGAATGAGTGGAATGCGTTTTTGCATCTTCAACTGTGAATAATTTTTAAACGAGTTGATAAAACTTCCAAAAAAAAATTAGTGTGCTGAATTCAAAAAAGAAAGAGCTTTCAAATGATGTAACACTAGACCCATGTTCCCTATTTAAAATATAAGGGTTTTTATCACCACCCTTAAGGGGTTGATGTGACAAAGTTGAGTTTTATGTCAAAACATGTCCCCCTCAATATTAAAATTGACGGATTTAAGCGTTTCTTAAAAAAATATTCTCTGGACGCAAATCGGTCTATTTCGTTATATATATATATATATATATATATATATATATATATATATATATATATATATATATATATATATATTAGAAGAATAAGAAAATGTTTATTAAGATGTTATAATAGCCCGCATGGTGTTTTTTTTTACCTAAAAGGTTTTAGCCAATATTACATAAGCCGTAAGCTGGAATAGTTACCCAAGCGAAGGCCTGTCTCACAGGATTTACATAAAATTAAAAAAAGTTTCCTATAGTTACCGAATTAAAGCTATTTAGAAGTTAGCCAATGCTTAGTTGAACTTTAAGTTAAAAAAATGCTATGTATATGCAGCAGACATTGAAGAGAAATTTCGTTAGTTATTTAGTGAAGTACTGTTGTTCTTGTATTACAATGTAATAAGGCCTACTTAATTTAACAAGTCATCTTGTGTAGCGTTACAGGTCTCATATAAATGTCTGCCCACGGCCCACTCGGTCGTTTTGTTATTCATATACAAAACAATAACACTTGTTTACAAATAGCTCATGCATCTATTAGCTTTTATTAAAGTTGCATGACATTTGTGTTACAGTTAAATAATTCAAATCGATTACTATCGTGATACAGATGCATAATATACTAGGTGATTTATTTTATTATAGGTATGCTAAATAAGTCTCTACTTAAATAAAATATTAATGTTAAAGACATGCCTCATATGGGTAAAAGGACACTCAAAGCTTGGGGGTAATGAAAAGGCCGACTATTTTGCTGAAAAAGCAACGATAACAGGTTGTAAACATGATTTTTACAGTAACAGAGATCTACTTCCGCAAGTAAAACAGTGTAATATAAGATGGCAGGATCATTGGAATAAGTTGAAAAGTAGCTGTAACAAGCACTTCAGTAGTATCATCCCCAATCTAAGAAACAGCTCATTTACAAAGAACTGTTGCTTCCTAGGTACTTGTCTACGACACTTAACAGAATTATCATAGGCCATGATGCTTTTAAGTCTCATTTGTATAAAAAAAAAGTTGAAGACAATTAATTTTGCTCATGCGAGAATACCAGCCCAGCTGATTTAAATCATTTGATTTTTTCCTGTATGCACCACGAACAAAGAAAAATATTATTTTGTAATTTGATAGAATATACAATGTTTCCTTTCCACTTGATGTGACATCACTTATGTATGAAGCTGTTTGCAATAAAAGTGTCATGGTAGCTTTCATGTGTTTTGTTAAAGACTCTAAGTTAGCTATGTTTATATAGCTCTTAGTAAAAAGATGCTATTCTGAAAATTGGAATATTCCAATAAATATTGTACTAGTGGCAGTATACTATATAGTCTTAAGGGATACTAAATAAACTTAGCAGATTAATGTATAGTCAGAGAGATAAAAGTAAGTTTCTTTGTGTCTTTCCTTGTGTTAACCTCTTTTGACCTTAGCCTCCTCAGTATGTTAAAAAGTCACCATGACAGGCTCCATTGGTGTGAAAAGTGTCCCAGTGTTTCTCCTGCAACAACTTGTAGCGTAGATGTATGCATGCATATGTATGTGTGTGTATGTGCACATGAAGAAATAATGTGCATTTTCTGTCCTGCACCTAGTGTTAAGTACTGGACGTATAAAGCCTATTGACGCGAGTGCGTATACATGAGTGTATATGCACTCGCGTATGTGTGTGGGTGGATATGTATGCAGGTATTAATTTTAATATATATTTTGAGTAAACAGCAAGTGTATAGGGAGATAAAAGAAGATAAAAAAAATTCTGAACGCAGCAAGTGCGTTATGGTAGTGAATTTTCATAAAAATCTTTTTAATAACAAATATGTGTGTTTTTTTAAGAAAGCAGGCATCAAATTTGGTTACCAGTATAACCTATATAGTAAAAACAATGTGCCATGTTCCATTAAAATAACTTTATTGTGTGAAAATGTACAAAAATTTCCAAAAGTAAACTTAAAATGTTCTCGAAAAAACACGTTTCTTGGTCAACCTTATAGGTTAATAGCAAATTGAGCTGTTCAAATATGAAACATTTGATCAAAATTCGCTACCATAACGCACTTGCTGCGTCCAGAATTTATTTTCTCACACACACGCATTATATTTCGATGGAAAATGCAAAAATGCAATAACATAAGGCGTGTTTAATTAAAAAAAGGAAATTTTTATCACCAACGACTTATGGGCCACTCTCTGATTGCAGAAATATTATTTTAAGATGTAGCTCAAGACACCCTATAATTAATATATACAAATTTTCTTCATATCTTATATAATAACGGATATATTGAGCTTTATTAATTTTTTACGAAAATTCGACAAAAATTATATACCATTAAATGATAAACTCTATAGCTAAGGCTACTGCCAAGCATCAGAGAAAGGGTCTATTTGAAATGAATTTTCTGCAAATATTTTAGTAAAATGAAGGACAATGACGGTTGAAACTAAGACTTTAGGGTTTGTAAAACATCCTTCTTGAGACATTTTATTTCTATAGCCCGTATTAGATTTAATTATTTGCCTAAATGTTGCTAATTTTGACATTTTAAATCGCCACTTTGACGTTTTGAGGAAAACCCCATTTTTTTTAAATGCCTATAACTTTTTTGTCTTTTGACCTACATAGCTAAATTTTGGTAGGTAACTTACCTATAAGGACGTAGACCTGCGTACCAAATTTGGTTGCCTTACTTTGTTAATTCAGGAGATATAATTTTTTTTCGAAAGAAAACACAAAATTTTCCGAGAAAACCTGGGCAGATTTTCCTGACTAACGAACTCATCCAAGCCATTTGCAAAAGGAATTTTTTCACCAAATTTGATCAAAATCGGCCCATTATTTTTTGAGTTATCGGTGTGATACATATATATATATATATATATATATATATATATATATATATATATATATATATATATATATATATATATATATATATATATATATAACATATAAAAATTGAAACTGACCCCGGATATGTTTTCTGGGGGGCCTAATTAGCGCTCATTTGAAGAAATTTTTTCAAAATTCAAAAGTCGGGATCTCCTCATTAGTGAATTTTTTTTAAGAAAATTCACTAAAAGAAGTTAAAGAGCTTGTTAGATTAACATTTTTAAGACAAGATTTGCCATTGTGAAAAGCAAGGTCAGATGCAACCTTGTTCATTTTGAAGATTGACAGTGACTGAATGAGCCAGTTCTCAAAGTCAAAACTCTAATCAAAAAAACAGACTTGCCTATTTTTTTAGACATTTATTGTTTAAAATTGATAACAAGGCCATTTTGCTTAATCACTTTAACGAAAAACCTAAATTTTAATTAAGTTTTTCGAGCAGATTCAACATACATAATTAAAAAGAAACATAAAATGACTAAAAAAAACGTAAAAAGAGCACACTAACTTTATGGGTTATAGTCATAAGACATTTTTGATGTTGTTGCTAAGACGTTTGTTATTTTTGTTGTCCATTTGACTCTGATGCTCAAGAATCTTAGTAAATACTCCATACAGACTTGGAGACTACTTCTCTGGCTTCACTGTTGGTTTTCGTTGGTGAAGGAAGTAGCCAGCGCGTAAGCTAACTGGAGCAAGTGGCCCTTACGAATTCTGGATGTTCTAGGATGTTCTTCAACGTTTCTGTGACTATAGTTTCGCTGCTTGACAGCATTCTCAGACAGATAAAAATTGAGTTAGTACGAAATCATGACAACTACAAATTAATGTTTCCCAGAATGCATGGTTTAACCAAGAGTGCATAAGAAAGAAGGTCATCCCGAAGTACGTAATCATAACAACTACTGCAACATCAAATCAATCAAAAATTGCTATTAAAAAAGCCAGTTTGATCTGGCTGAAAGAAGAATCCAAGAAATGGTTTTCAATTCGTGATAGTTTGCTTCTTTATATCAAGGTAATACATTCAGAACTTACTTATAAATTACATCCAGTAGAATTTGATATATTAGATGACCAAATACCTGCATATTATGTTAGTGAATTGAAATTTAAAAACGCTTAACACAGACAAACAAAATTAGTAACCTAGAAAGCACACAACATTTACATAATCGAGAAAAACCTCCCCCACAAACACATAAGTTCTACAAAAGATTTAAAAACCTAAGCGATACAATTTTTACAACTGAAGAAATTTCTTTTTTAAATAAAGGAAATAAATACTGCCCAAAATTTAAATTTACAAACAAAATTAAAGAGATAAGAGCTTCTGAATCCAAAATTGCTTCCAGATCTATAAGGCAATATGAAAGATTAAAAATATGTGAATTTTTAAGACATTTAACTGCAAAATATGACAAACGTCAAATTAACGAAACTCAAATTTTAAAATCTGTTCGGCATAAAATATTAACAATGATCTAGTTTTTACTAAAGCTGATAAAGGAAATACAACTGTAGCTATAAGTAGGGACGCATATAATATTAAAATTAATGATTTTATTACTACAGAAAATTTAACAGAAATTAGGAGAGACCCAACAAACGCATTTCAGACAAAACTAAAAAATGAACTTAAAAATGTGTTTCTGTTTAGTCAACAACAAAAGAAATATATTTTATATAAAAGCCCGCACCCACCAAAAATGTATGGCCACCTGAAAATTCATAAGCCAAATATACCGATGAGGCCAGTAGTTAGCTATGTTAATACACCTAATCATAATATAGCGAGTAAACTGGTTTCACTTATTAGGGAATACAATTACTTTCCAAAATATTCGGTTAAGAATTCTTATGAACTTACACAAAAATTAAATAACTTAATTATTCCCACAAATAGTAAATTAGTCTCGTTTGATGTTTGTTGCATGTATTCTAAGATACCCCCTAGGGAATGTTTACCTCTATTAGAAAACGTTTTAATAGAAAAGAACGTAAATGTCATAAAAAGACAACAAATAATGAATCTTTTTAACGAATGTATAAAACAAAAATATTTTAAATTTAATAATAAAATTTATATGCAAAATGAAGGTCTACCTATGGGTAGTCCGTTGTCACCTTTATTAGCCAACATATTTATGGAAAACTTAGAAAACCAAATTTTAACATCAGAACTTTCGCATAATATTGTCTTTTGGTACAGCTACGTAGATGATATTTTAGCATGTTTTCAAGGTAGTCATACAGAATTAAATAATCTTTTGAATTTTATTAATAACTTTCACACAAATATTAAGTTTACTTTAGAAGAAGAAGCTAACAGTTGTATAAATTTTTTAGACTTAACAATTAGAAAGTTAGAAATTAATTCATTTGACTTTTCAATATATAGGAAACCAACTTACACTGACACAACCATACCATACGATTCATGTCACCCTTTTTCACAAAAGCTGTCAGCCTACCATTCTATGATACATCGTGTATTTTCAATACCTACATCACAAAACAATTTTGAAAAAGAAATTTCAATAATTAAGGAAACAGCATTTAATAATAGCTGCTCTGTTAAAATAATAGATATAATAATGATAGAGAGAAAAGATTACAAATTAGCGATTAATTTAATTTATCCAAATATTAGAGACAAAGAAGACAACAGATACGTTTCGATAACTTATTTTGGAACCATTTCAGAAAACATTTCAAAAATGTTAAATACCTGTACAAATACAAAGGTAGCTTTTAAATCTTACAACACGACGCGTGATTTGCTATTTAACGCGAAAGAAAAATCTTGTTTCCTGACAAAAGCTGGAGTTTATAAATTAGCTTGTACACATTGTAACGCAATCTACATAGGTCAAACTTCTAGAAATTTTAACACCCGATACAAAGAACATATTTCTGCATTTAGAAATAACCACGCTGAGAAATCTACATTTGCAAAACATATTCATGATACCGAACATAGATCTACAGTAAATAACCGCATACAACCACAACATTTTTATAATGACAAACGTAAACTAGACTTTTTTGAAGCTTTAGAAATCAAAAAGCACACTCACAACAGTAGCTACCTTGTTTTAAACGAGCAAACTGATTTAATGAATTCCCCTTTCTTGGATATTCTTCTTTCTAATTAAATAAGTCAAAGAAAATAAATTTAATCATTCTTTCAAAAAAGTTGTAATAAGATAATGAGTTGAAGTATGTCGATATTTTCGTTGTATAGAGACTCCTTTTTACTGTTATTGTTTAGTTATGTTATTGTTGTAACTGTTATCATAGTTATTATAAGCTAGTTCTATTTTTATGTTAAATATTGACATACATCACATAGACATTTTGAAAGCCCCATCTGTCATCTGTGTTTCATTTTATTTTCAATTTGATAAATTTTTTGATCAAAACATCATACAATAACATAGCAACATATCTTTATTTGTAGTTGTCATGATTTCGTACTAATTCAATTTTTATCTGTCTGAGATTGCTGTCAAGCAGCGAAACTATAGTCACAGAAACAACATCCAGAATTCGTAAGGGCTACTTGCTCCAGTTAGCTTACGCGCTGGCTACGTCCTTCACCTACAAAAATGAAAACCAACAGTGAAGCCAGAGAAGTAGTCTCCAAGTCTGTATGTAGTATGGACAAGTTTCACCAAGTAAAGGCAACAACAATCAATGAATTATTAAATACTCGTCTAGATGATACATTGTTTCTTTAGAGTTCAATCTATTTCAGCGACTACTTATAACCTCATTACTTGGAAATCTGGCCGAACCCCTTTCTTCTGTAATTATGAGGGTAGGGTTCTCTAGCGTGCCCAAAATGGCATGGTATACGCGAGCGACTTCTATGCGCTACGCCACCCCCCATGAGACATTCAACTTGCTCCAGAACAATGCTACAGCTCAGGTTGATGTTAATTTTACTTTGTGCACTGAAACAAATTAAACTACGTCTCTGTGAAATTCTAAACTATGACCTTCGGCTCCAGAGGCACATGTGTACTCAACTCAACTCAACAAAACTTTATTTGTGTTACAAGAAATATTGAACAGTTGAACAATAATGTACAGGGTAATATGGTTGATACAATGCTCCAGTTCTCTCTTAGCTTTATCATTGTGTTTTACATTTAAATTAATTATTTACATAAACATCTTATTATCTACTTTACTATTAGTACAAGTGTATTAGTTTGGGTTTTACAATTAAAAATTTCATTTAATTGCAGGAAAAATGCTTAAAAAAACCTGCGTCTTTAGACTGATGCACCTATTAGCCAATAGATCAGGCACAAGTGCCTCTTACCATAAGACCACCGAGGGTGGTAAGATACTCGTCTAAAATATTAAAGGACTCATTTAAAGTAAAGCTTTGCATAAAAGACCCAAACTTCTGACACCGTTGTGACCTACCAACTACACCTGTTGACAATTTAAAACATTTCTTCAGAATTATGTACCCTTAACTCAATTTCAGCTGTAGTAAACAAACACGTAGATTTACACAAGGTTTGTGTGTTATTCTATCGTTGAAATCTCCTAGAATATCAAATATCACAGCCACATCAGAGACGTTGGGATCAAGTGGCTTCGTGGACAAACCGGCTAACGTCGGGGTTTCAATTCTGATACGTCTGTTCCGATGACAATTAAGACTTATGTTGTTAAACTTTTGGCGTTATAAAGTTAAGAGGTGATCTAATCATGAGATTGCACCAAGCTTGCCGACAAAAGAAGAAATATGGTGATCTAGAATTAAATCGTGGAATGAACATGGACATTTAAACCAGGATGTCAGAAGCGTCAATCCCATCATGCAGGATATTGTAAAGGAACTTTGAGGAAATAAAAGTTAGGCGGCTTAGTGAAGAAGTTTCCGTTAGGCGTAATAAGGGATTCTTTAGATGCACCTCTTGATAGATAAACCACATGAATTTTACGGTTAAGATGTTTTATAAATCTCTGATTTACTCTCTCAAAAGATGAATGAATGAATATATTATGGCACCTGTAATAAGGAATACATACAAAGCAGCAGTATTCAAGCTTCGACCTAATGTATGCATAAAATAAAGCTTTTTGAGTCGCACTTGTAAAGTGACTGCAATTTCTTATAAAGAAACCTAACATACGTAGATATACAGTGCTTGAAATTTGGACATTAAAAGAAAGCTGAGAATCAAATAAAACCCCCAAGTCGACAACTGTGGTGCCACATTGCCGAATATTAGTTGTAAAATAACTGTAGCTATAATTAAGATACTGCTTCATTCTGGTAAATGAGATGATTCTACACATAGTGATATTCGTTTCCAGACAATTTTTTTCACACCATCCATGTACCTTATTTAGGTCTACTTGGAGGGCAGTGCAATCATGCAGAGAATCAATCCGTGTATATATCTTTAGATCGCCGGAAAAAAGCAGCTTTCCGCACTCAACAGTCGCAGGCAAGTCATTTATGAAAATAAGGAAAAGCAAAGAACCCAAGTTTGACCCCGAGGAACCCCAGACGTTGAACTTAAGTCTTCGGAATAATGACCACCTAAGACCACGTACTGAGTTCTGTTTTGAAGCTAGGAACGCAAAAATTAACCAACTGAGAGGAGAATCCCGGCCTGTCCAGTTTAGACAAAATGCTTTCATGATTAATTATGTCAAAGGCCTTTAAAAGTCTATATAACTTACATCGACTTGACCCTGTCCATCTAAGACGTTGGAAATATATTGTGTCATCACATTGATATTGGTATAAGTGGAACGTTTTGGTACAAAACCACGCTGGAAGTGAAACAGGTAATATTTAATCGAAAGATAGATAAAGCTATATAAACACATCTCAATTGGTCGGTAATTAGGAATTTCTGATCGGCTACCTCTTTTATGTTCACGCGTAGTACTTGAAATCTTCCACAAATCTGGAAATGTGCATGTTTGGAATGAATAATTGAAGATGTGGGATATAGAACCTTAGAAAACACACAATTTTTCTTGGATGCGGTGATAAAACTAGAACACAGCAAGAAGTGGGCAATTTGTTTAGTGCGAAATATCCAGATAGGCGTATCAGCCAATCCACTGTGAGTAAAATCGGGAAGAAATAACAGTTTGTTAAGAGGTCTCGCTTGAAATATTGCATATTTCAAAGGTACATATTTCTTAATACCTTACTTTGTTATAGTATTTACCATACTCATAATGCAATTTTAAAGGCGATTAGGAATAAACGTTACGTGTTTATTTGTTAATCGGCGTTTAATTTTACTAAACATAAATCAGGTCCTTCGAGTACAACAAGAAACAAAATCAAACAAAATGTAATATGAACCAGTTTCACAAAGTAAGGGCAACAACAATGAATGAAAATGTGTTACATCTCTACAAAACATAATTAACAAGAAAGCTTCCCATGTAGCAAGCATTGTTCATTCAATATTTGTTATGTATTGATTATATAGGGGCTACATTTACCCAATAATGAGATGTGAAAATTTTTAAATATTGGCAAAATATTGTAATAAATTTCATATAGTGCTACAAAAATGTTTCGATATTCAACCCCATTTATTTACCTGATATTATAAAACAATATAATTAAATATCAAGATATTCAAAGTAGAGCAATTTTTTTCATTATTATCAAAATATATTATAGAGACGGTATTGGCAAAATAAAAGTTTTATAATAAACTATAAACTGAACATTTAAAACTTAAAATTGTCATTATAAAGTATTTAAAAAAGTCTGGACACAGCAAGTTGCGTTATGGTCGTGAATTTTCATACAAATATGTCTTTTTTTAAAAAGAAAAGAGGCATGAAATTTGGTTACCAGTGTAACCTATATAGTAGAAACAATGTACCATATTTTATCAAAATGGCTTTATTGTTTGAAAATGTACACAAATTTTCCGAAAATAAACTTGAAATGTTCCCGAAAAAACTGGTTCCTGGCCAACGAACGTTAGGTTAATAGCAAATTGAGCTATTGAAATTTTAAACTTTTAATGAAAATTCGCTACCATAACGCACTTACTGCGTCCAGTTAAAATTGAAATCGGTTGCAGCAAAGAACAAGCACTTCTGAAGCCACGGGAAAAGTCTACGGCTGTATTAAGTATGGAACGGTTTCACTAAGTTAGGGCAATAACAAACAACCAGATGTGCTATTCAAATTGAATTAAGTCTTAAAACTTTTCATCTCGTCCTAAGCAAATTTTGCATACAAAAACTTGCTAAAAAATTCATCGAAATTACACTATCTGATCAGATAACGATAAAATGAAATAAGACTAAAAAAATTATAAAAAAAAGAAGTGAAGTCACTGAGATTAGAACGCGTGTTATAGGAGTCCATTATTAATTCAAGACTGCTGCCTTTACCTCTTGGCCATTCTGGACATGACAGATGTATCTACTAACATGTACATACTCTAGTATATTACTTTTCTATAGTCTTGATTATTTACACCATAAAATTTTTGTTTAAAATTGATTTTTTTCTCATATTTTAACGAATGAAGGGAAATGGCGGCTAAGACACAGATCTAGGAGCTTGTTAGTCCATTCCAGCCGTATTTTTAACTTACAAAGCGCTAATGCGTACTGTACGACTACCAGAATTATCAATTTTGACGTTTCAACTTTTTTTTTAATCAGAGGCTTGTAATTTCTTTGTCTTTTAATCTAGAGATCTCAATTTAGTACAAATGATACTCTTTATGACAGCAATCAGCGTAGCAAATGTGGTTATCATAGCTTTTTAATTTTAGGAGATATGACATTTTTCAAAAGAAAACCCAAAATTTTCCCGGAAAACCTTATCCGATTTTCCTGACAATTTTTTTAAAAATTAGATTATGATATTCTTGGAATCGCTCCTGCTTTGTCTTAAACTAAGATGTTGAGGAAATGAACAAAATCAGTTAATATACAGGATGGTTTAGAACTGATTTAATTAAATGTGTTAAGAGTAAACTACCTTCGTTTATAAAGATACCGCAAAAAGTTATTATCAAAACTTGTTTAGAATTAAAATTTATGACAGGCTCTAAATTTTCAGCCAGATCAGCCTACTTTGAATTTTCAGGTAAATTATTAACATTTTTTTCCCTATCAACATGGAGCTTTTTACCTGTGGTTTTCTGAACGCACGTGCGCAAAGTGAGTAGCCATACATTGTTAAATAATAATTTATTAGGAAAATACAAAACGCTTATTGCTAAAAAAAATCAAAACGAACAATGAAAAATAAAGAAATTATTCAAATGTGCTGCCACTAACCGATACACATAACTCAGCCGGTTTTTGTAGGCATTTTGATTATGTTGAATTGGAATGCCATCAATTGCCTCTCTCAACCTCAGTTTCAACAAATCAAGATCGTTGTTTAATGGAGCCGCGTAGACTTTCTGTTTGAGATAGTCCCATAAATAAAAGTCCATTAAGGTAAGATCGGGACATCTGGGAGGCCAAGGTATTGGCCCATATCGACCAATTCACCGCCCAGGAAATTCGCGATCTAACCATTCTCGAACGATTCCTGTTTCATGTGCTGGGTGACCGTCATGCTGAAAGTATACTGTTTGTCTATATTATAGTGACATGTTATGCAAATGGTCTTGAAGAATATTTTCCCGCATTTCCAGATAACTGTACTGGTTCATCCTCCGCTCAAAAATAATGGCCCAATTATCCCAGTGTAAGAAACAGCACACCACACATTTACTTTTTTATGGCATTGCCTTCTGCAATTAACTCTCTATTTTGAATTCTCCATAGACCAATGCCGTGCATATTGGGAATTTGCCACCCCATTAGTGGTGAAAGTGGATTCGTCCGAAAAAATAATACTTCTGCCAAAATTGTCATTTTGTAGATAGAAGTGTGTATAAGTTTTGCTTTGAAAGGTTTCACCTTGTTGGTACGATAAATTTGTTGCAAATGCGATTTGCTAATATTGCCAATTTCTAATGCCCTTCTTTTTAATGATAATTTCGGAAAACGCCTAACAGAATCCATAGCTAATGCAGCTGCACCATTGTCTTCTTCATTTAGGTCGGATTTTGTCTTCTTAACATTTAAAACACTCCCAGTACGTATAAATTTTGTAACAACTTTTTTTACACCAGTAGCGGAAACCGAATAATTTGGCCAGCGTTCAAGGAATTTTCTTATCACTCCCTGATAATAATGTTCTTCACCCAAACATAATAAACACTTTTTGTTCTGTTGTTAACATTTTTAAATACAGAAGCTTGCCGTTCGTGACAAATAAAATTGACGTTTCAATTTTCCAAATAAGTAGTATCCCGGGAAACGAACAACAAGGCAGAGCTCAAGTAGCCATGCAACTCGCCAATTATTGCTTTGAATGTCCAATTATGAGTTTACTTTACTTTTTTTATTGGTTGAGATGAAAGCAAATCTACCTCAAGTTTAATTATGGTAAAGACTTTTTTAATACAGTTTCCAGTATTTTTTAAAATACACCTAATCACAGAAGCCGTCGAACGTCATTTAAATAAAGTCGCAGCTAAAAAAAATTCATAGTAGGCTGATATGTTTTAAAATTGAGAGCCTGTCATAAATTTTAATTCTAAACAATTTTTGTTAATAACTTTTTGCGGTATCTTTATAAACGAAGGTAGTTTACTCTTAATACATTTCATTACATCAGTTATAAACCACCCTGTATATTAATTGATTTTATTCATTTTCTCAACATCTCAGTTTAAGACAAAGCAGAAGCGATTGCCAGAATATCATAATCTAATTCGAAATTTTTTTGTCACTTATACCTTACCCACACTCAATCCGTGGACACACTGTATATATATATATATATATATATATATATATATATATATATATATATATATATATATATATATATATATATATACTACATAGGTTATACCGGTAACGAAGTTGATGCCTACTTGCAATAAAGAGGCATATTTGCTATTTAAAGCATTTTTATGAAAATTCACTTCCATAATGCACTTGCTGCGTCCAGACTTTCTTTAATCGAAGTCTAAATGATACGGTCCGAGATCTTAGTAAGAGAATCAGTGGAATTATAATGGTACCTGCCAGAATCTAGCAGTAGAGTAACTGGACAAGTATATACTCTTAAAATAGCGTGAAAACCTGTTTAGAATTGAAACACAATTATTCAGTGTGGCACTCTCAAGCGACATAACCCCAGGGATCCTCGAGCATCCTACTTTCTTGTGAAAATATGCCCAAAAGGCTTTAGGGTCATCCGAAATTGAATTTTCAACCACCTTGATGTAGTTCTTGTAGCTTGCCTCATTTTACACTTTACTAGACATCTTAAATTTTTTAAATTGATTATTATTATTATTATTATTATTATTATTATTATTATTACCTTTATTGCTTAAAATCATACAACATGTTTATTCAATAAGTCTAAGACTTGTAGTGAATATTAACATAATTTTATATACATAGTTGCATCCAAAACTGCTTGACAACACTTCAGATTCAACAAACTCAAAATTTTTACATGAAAAAAATGTATTTACTCTTCCACTTCGTTCTACTAATGTTTCACCTGATACATGCATTCACAATTAATACTGATCTCTCCATAATACTTTTCCAACTGCAAATCTTTCTCAACTGCCCATATTTTTGCCGAAATTGTAAATTTTGTAAGAGACAATATATATATATATATATATATATATATATATATATATATATATATATATATATATATATATATATATATATATATATATATATATATATAGATAATACTAAAATTTGCAAAAAATTAGGTTCTATTTCTTCTGCCTCATAAAAATATTTACAAGCTTGCTTATTATAATAAAACTGCGGTATCATTGAATGTGCAACACGTCTGGGAAGAAAGAGCATAATAAAACGGGGAAAAATAACTTGGACTAGAGAAAGACGGAAAGTGCGTTATGAAAAGTGTTGGTGTGGATGTCAATAAAAGCCATCTATCATGTATTTATGGTTGTTATAAAGGTGAGTTGTGACAACAATACCGAAACTGAGGTATTGTTTACCTGTTATAAAGCCGCATCTAACAATAGAAGGCTGGACCTCTGGGATGTATGACGCTGAGGAAACAGGCTGCAACTATTGCGACCATAATTTACAAGCAAAGTGGTTCATTCACAACTCCTTTATAATACTCTCCTTTCTCTGTTTGCTATAATACCTGGACGATTTTATGACACACTATATAATATATAATGGTCGTATGCACTATACTATACTCATGTTATTATACAGCTTGTGTCTATTGTTATAAAATCATAAATTTATATACAGCCTGATCGGAAAGGTTGTGACAATTTTACTTTTAAAAATAGTTAGTAAAGCAACAGAGCGAATGATTTTTAATATGCAATACCACTTAATAAATAAGAAGACAAAGTATTCTTCTCAGTAATAAACATGGACCACAGATTCAGCAAGTTGTATATTGGATACAACGTTGTAATGTATAACATTGTGAGATGTACGACAGGGTCGCCATCTCGGTGCGGAACAAGTAGTATGTTGTCACGACAGCTCCAAATAACACAAAATGTTATAAAATAGAGAGTGTGTACAACCAACTAACAATTTTGTAAATTTCCAGTCCTGGCCCATTTATTCCCTAATATAATTCCCTCATCAGTAACATCATAACATTTTGTGTTATTTGGAGCTGTATTTCAACAACACATCACGAGGGCTCACAACCTAAATACTGTCGTACCGTGGGTGTCGACAACGAGGAAACAGGCAACTTGTTAATTCTGGACCTGAAGGTTTGGAGGTTAGGAGGAGAAGGAAAAACATGTGGCGGCAAGGAATTCCACAAATTTGAAGTCCTCGGGACAAAAGAGCGGGCACAACAAGATGCTCTATGTCTGGTGACCTGGACAGTAAAAGGGTGCATTCGCTCTGTTCCCCTGGTAGATCTGTTGGGGGCAGCAGGTGGAGGAACTATGGAAGAAAGCTCCTCTGAGCAGTGACCGTGCAGATATCTATAAAAGAGAGAGGTCACTAACGGCATTCAGTGGGCAAGGAATGGCAGCCTTTGGGTGAGGGTAGGGTCATCGATGAGACGTATAGCTCTCTTCTGAATGGAGTCCAGGATAGCGAGTGTAGAAGCGGCAGCAGCACCTCAGATGTGGGAACAGTATTCGAGGTTTGGTCTTATTTGTGAAGTATATAAGGTATAGAGATTAGCTGGTGAAAAGTATTTGCGAGGCCGGAAGAGGAAACCTAATTTCTTAGCAGCTGCTTCTGCAATTGATGTGACATGTTGGTGCCAATTGAGATTTCGATCCACAGAAATACCAACAAGTGAAAAGGATTCATTACTTTGAATAACTTGGTTATTTATTGTGATGGGTCTAGGGCTGGTGTATTTCTTATGAGAAAGAAAGCAAGACTGTGATTTGGTGGGGTTGAATTGTACAAGATTCCTACTTCCCCAGTCTAATATTTTTTGGAGATCCACGGAGATAGAACCCTCCATGAGCCTGCGATCCTCATCTAATTGGGCGAAAAAGACAGGCTTAGAATATTGTATATTTGAGTGGAGGGTGCTGTCATCCGCGTAACTGTGAACTGGGTTGGATGTGATAGAGAGGAGGTCATTGATGTGGAGAAGAAACAAAGTAGCGGCTAAAGCTGAACCTTGAGGAACTCCTGCATTAATTGGATATAGTTTAGAGGAATGGCCATCCACGACAACAGAAATGCTCCGGTTGGAGAGGAAATTTGCTGTCCACGTACAGAGTTTTGGTGGTAGGCCATAGGCCGGTATTCTATTAAGCAGCGCTGTGCGACAGACCTGGTCGAATGCTTTGGATATGTTTAGAGCGACAATCTGGGATTCACCGTGTAGTTCCATAGACTTGTTCCAAGAATGGGTCACAAAGGAAAGGAGGTCGGCAGTTGATCTGCGCTGACGGAATCCATTCTGCCTGTCGTGGATTAGACTGTGTTTTTCAAGAAATGTTAGTAATTCGGTGTTTATATACTTTTCCATTACTTTAGAGACGACTGAAAGAAATAGGCATGTAGTTGCTAGGAAGCGCTCGGGATCCTTTCTTGGGGACGGGTTGTACTCGAGCAGTTTTCCAGTTACTAGGGAATATGCCTCTATTGTAAGATTTCTGAAACAGACGAGTCAGGACAGGAACAAGTTCTGGTGCGCATTTTTTGAGAACAATTGCTGGGATCTCGTCAAGGCCAGAGGCTTTCCTGGTATTAAAGGAAAGAGCTTTCAAATGATGTAACACGCGACCCATGTTCCCTATTTAAAATATAAGGGTTGTTATCACCACCCTTAAGGGGTTGATGTGACAAAGTTGAGTTTTATGTCAAAACATGTCCCCCTCAATATTAAAATTGACGTGTTTTAGCGTTTCTTAAAAAAAATTTCTCTGGACGCAAATCGGTCTGTTTCGTTTTCAATGCGCCACCCTGTATGTATATAATATATATATATATATATATATATATATATATATATATATATATATATATATATATATATATATATATATATATATATATAATTTGTAAGTCTCCTAAAAGGTGTCAGTCATATCAAAATCTTGCTTTTAGTGCAAAAAAAATCAAAACACATGAATCGAATTCAAAACGTAATTTTCTTATGTATCATATTATTTGCTACCATCAAGATTCAGTTACATTATGTAGGAAAAAGTTCACCAATCAACGCATTATGCAGAAATTACACCTCTCGGTTTTTTACCTGCATTTAATTACTTCTCCCACTATACTGTGTTACAGAAACAATAACGAATCTCTAGAAGATACATCAGGGTGGTGATGGTCAATGGATACCACCACAATTATAGCTATAGTTATAACGGAGTGACCTTCATATTTGTAAAGGCAGACTCAGACTTGCATGATGCTTTACAGTCACTATAACTAGTCTTGATTCCGTTTGGAGCTACTCATTTCATCAACCATAAGGAATCGGATCGTAGACTAAATCATCATCACAGTCTAATGACACACGTCGCCCTGTTGCCCCAACCATGATTCTCCGTCTCCAGCAGCTTTAATCGATTCATTGTAGCTTCCGTATTTCTTCAATTGTACTAGGTTTTCCAGAAAATTTTCTATTGGTTTACCGCTTTCATTTTTTTCAAGTGTATTAAGCACATAAATAGACTAAACGAGTGAAGATTGGAATCTGCGATGAGCACTGATAAGTACAATTTGGAGAACCCAATTCTACACAACACAGTTTTCAGTTTGTGCTCAAGCTGGTCCAGTCCTGTGTAGTTCATTGTTCGGATTGTTATCTTAATAATCAGTGTATCTTTCTTAGAAGTTAATAACGACAAGAGGTTGTACAAAAGCAGGTAATGGAATCGTAATTATAGGGATTTTCAACTAAACAGCGGGGGTTTGTCAATATACCTTCGCAGAGGACGCTGTTTGAAATTGCTTGTCAACTAATATATAAATAGTAGTTCTAACTTTTATTCGTTTAGTTTATTCATGATGACGCTAGCTTTGTTAGCGAAACGATCGTCAGGTGTGAAAATTGTATTGTGAGGAATTGGGTTCCCCAAATTCTGAGTACAAATTAGGATAGGTCCAATAAATTATCATTTTCTCAATTTCGTCCTGCAAGCATTTTTCTTCTCTCACCTCTCTTAGCACATACTTCTATTCATATTTCTTTGTCATTTTTAGTGAATTTTTATTATACTTATCCCCATTTCAAAAACTTCTATTCTATGTTCTGCTAACTCACAGTTCAGGTTTCCTCTATATATTTTAACACTTTATACGCTTAACTTGATCACATCAGGTCAGGACAAAAGTACTTGGTCTATTGAATGTTTGCTTTGTCATTGCGATCCCCTCCCGGGTTGTTCCTAAAAATATTTTCAGATAGCCAAGCTGCTATAAAGGTACTGGTTCCTACCGTCGCTATTCAAAAACGGTAAAACGGTATGGTGCGCAAGACTGCCCTCAAGGAACTGGGCAGCTACAATGGGGTATATATATATATATATATATATATATATATATATATATATATATATATATATATATATATATATATATATATATATGAGTGTGTATCACACCGATAACTTAAAAAATAATGGGCCGATTCTGATGACATTCGGCGGATACCTGCCTTTTCTAAGTGGCTTGGAAGTTCGGTACCCAGGAGAATTGTACCAGTTTCTATGCGAAAATCTTTTTTTTCTTTTGGAAAATTTTTGTATATCCGAAAATAATAAAGCTATGGCAACCTAATTTGATACGCAGCTTTATATTTTTTTCGAAAAAATATTATTTTTTTATAGAAAAACTGGTCCGATAGGGTTGGCTAACGAACTCATCCAAGTTATTAATGAAATAAAGATTCTTGCCGAGTTTCATCAAAATCGGTTAATAACTTTTTGACTTATCGTATGGATACACACACACACACACATTATAAACATATAAAAATTTAAACAGACCTTGGTTTCGGGTTCTAGTGGCCAAAATTGACGCTCATTTGAAAAAATGTTTGCAGTCTCACCATATTAGCGATTTTTTTAAAATAAAAAATGCTTAATCATTTTTAATAAAAATTCGCTAATAAGAACAAAAAAGAAATGTCACATCCTTAAAAAAAGGCAACAGCACACGGTGTAACCAGGCGGTCACCCATCTATGCACTGACCATGCCCGAGGTTTATATATTTATTATTAATTTTTAAGTTTCGATTTTAAATAAAGAATTAATATATTTTCGAATTTTGCAATATTTACACAATTTTAAACAGTCCTGATTGCATACGTACTGCCTGTTCCTGTGTGAAAGAATTTAACATAACTTATTTTAAAGGTTGGGGTCTTGGACACCTCACTTATTTGGCAATATGATCAAACAAAACAATGATTTAATTCACAAGCTTTTCATATAAACTAAAATTATTAATCGAAAAACAACCTATTCTCTCATTAACCTAAAATAAAAATAAATTGATATGACATATGACGCCACATAAACCGCACCATTTTGCTTTAAGAATGCAAATAACAGAACAAACCAATAGCAATTAAATTTCTGACCACGTGACCAATAATCGTGTCGTTGGTCATTTCAGAATGTCAAATCTATAGATAATCTCCCTGGACTAAATTCACAAAAAATATTATAATTGTAAAAGTTTTATTCAACTTGTAAAGTTTGTATTTAGTTATTGTTTGGATCACAACTTAAAATCAGGATTAAACTCTTTAGCTGCCGATTTTACCATATAGCTTTTAGAATAACAAATGAATTCTAGAAATAAATATTCCCGTTAATTTTCATAACGAGGGAAAGTTCCCAAGTTTGTGTAATAAAATTTTGAAAGTGACAACTCTGGCTGTTTCAATTTAGGGGCGTGTCGTAGCTTTTAAATGTGTTTAATTCAGGACAACTTAAATTTGTGTTGAGGGAACGCCAAAAAATTAATATATGAGAAGATCTTTGAATGCTCTATATATGTGAAAAATTCGATTCCACTCACTTTAATCAATTAAAAAAATATAGCGTTTTCAAAAGTTTTCCCCGATTTTCTACCGGAAAAACTTGAGCAGAAGGGCTGATTAACGAACTCGACCTCGGTTTTCGCCCAAACAAGATTTTTGCCAAGTGTTATTGAAATGAGTTTAATATTTTTTGAGTTATCGCTTGGATACGTACATATATATATATATATATATATATATATATATATATATATATATATATATATATATATATATATATATATATATATATATATATATATATAAACATATAAAAATTTTAACGGACCTTGGTTTTGGATTCCAGGAACCCAAACGCGGGCGAAGAATTTTTTTCAAAAGCTTTTCATCGTGACCTCTCTATTAGTGAATTGTTTCTTAACGAAAATTCGGTAAAAGTTATATGCATTTAAAGAAAAAAGATCTGGAGGCCACTGGAGATCAGCGAAACACGCAAAACCAAAATATTTGGCGTTAAAAAATTTTACTGAATATTACAGACAAAGAGTATTTTTTCTGGGTCAAAAAGGTCAAGAAGTACGAGAAAAATTACTTTGAAAATTTTGTAGCTCTTCCGAAAATGTCAAAGTGACGGTTTAAAACGTCAAAACTGATGAGCTTAAACGAACATTCTGGGCATGATGCCTTCAAAATATGAAATAAAATGTCTTTACCAACGTTCTAGATTTCTTCAAGTGTTAATCTCCTTCAATTAATTAAAATATTTGCAAAAATTTTATTTGAAATAGAAATTATTTGCTATGCAAAAGCATAATTTTACATACGTGCTTATAACCGGTTCATTCAGGGGCGGCTCCTCAATAAGTGCACCCGTGCGCGCGCACTGCCGCCTGCCGTGGAAAAAATAATATTTTTGCTATGCTATATTTTAATAAATTTTTATTTACTTTTTGACCTCCTGCATTCAACAAACAAAATTAGTATATCGAGGATCGAGGATCGCAGAGTCGGCAGCCATTAATACAGAATCAGAATAAGTACAGTGTTAATGGTTGCAGACGTCATCGCTATATATATATATATATATATATATATATATATATATATATATATATATATATATATATATATATATATATATATATATATATATATCCATATCCAAATATCCATCGCGCGGCGGTGTGTATTTTTCGGAGTTCTGCGGAAATGCGATACTTCAATGCGAAATGATTGCATATCTTCGTCGAAAACGACCGAATAAGCAATCTGGTTGTGCGCTTTCAAATTCCACAGTTGCAGTTTGCAGTGGACTTTTCACAGAGCGTGTCTAGTAATTTTTGTGTAGTACTGCGCGTCGGATTGATTTTAATGAGATCATTTCGTTGTTGTTTACATGTTCTAACAAGACAATTATTATTATTATGATGGCTACGACTTCGGGTTCCTTAATAAGTAGACAAAATAATTGTGATACTGTGATTAATTCAGTGGATAATATTTTAAATTTAAAGGTTAACTTTTTAGGGGACTTTTTAACTACTATAACCTATAACTAACTAGAGGAAAACTTGGTAAGTAGTTAATAATTATTAAGTTTAGTTAATTTAGTAAGTAGGTTTTTTTATAATACATTTTCGGGGAAAAATAGGCGAGGCCTTCATTTTTATTAAAAAAAATTCAGTAATAGGGAGGTATCGATTAAGAAATATTTTTTTCAATTGAGCGCGAACTAGGACCCCTAGAGCCCATATCAGCGTCAGTTCCAATTTTTATATGTTCATATATATATATATATATATATATATATATATATATATATATATATATATATAGATATATATATATATATATATATATATATATATATATATATATATATATATATATATATATATATATATATGTGTGTGTGTGTGTGTGTGTGTGTGTGTTCGCGTGTTTGGGATGACCTCGGAAGCTTAAGTTAATTGGCCACAGACTTTTGAAGATTGTTGTTTGTTTGTTTTCGCGGATTTTAATGTCTTTCAGTGAGCCTCTTACTTGATCATAGCTTTACAAATTGATAGTACTTAAATATAATTTAAATTAAAATAACGGAAGTGTTTTTTTTTTCTTTTTTATATAATATATATATATATATATATATATATATATATATATATATATATATATATATATATATCCAACCGATAACTCAAAAAAAAGCAACTGATTTCGATGAAACTCGGCAAGTGCCTTTCTTTTATTAATGGCTTGGATGAGTTCGTTAGTCAGGAAAATCGAATAAGGTTTTCCGGAAAAATTTTGAGTTTTGTTTCAAAACAAATCTTTTTCTCCAAAAATTACGAAGCTATTTTAATGAAATTTTGTGGATATATTGCCTTGTAAAAGACATTGCTACACACTAAAATTCAACTTTCTACATTTTTAGAAAATTGAAGTTATGCAAATTTTGAGTTTTCTTTTGTCAAAAAAATTTTTCTCCGAAAATTATAAAGTTATTTTGATAAAATTTGGTGGATATGTTGCCCTGGGTAAGGCCCTATTATACACCAAAATTCGTCTTTCTAAGTTAGTAGAAACTTGAGTTATTCAAATTTGAAGCATTTAATAAAAATTGACTACCATAACGCACTTGCTGCGTCCCGAACTTTTTTTCTTGCGCACCCCCAATGCATTAAGGCACGAGCCGCTACTGGGTTCATTACAACAAGCCTGACATGTGCTCCATAGCAGAGTTCCGTAAAGCGCGGGTATATACTTAAAGTCAAGGATAACGCGGGTTCAAATTGCAAAATGTGTGAAAATTATTTTTTTAATGCTATATGATCAGATTTTGTAATTGCAATGAATATCCAGCGGATTTTTATAGAAAAAATGCATTGATGAGTTGAGAACTCAAGACTTTTCATTCAAATTTTAATAGCACAGTAGGTTGATTTTATTGCTCTAACTTGGTTAAAGCATTCCATATTTAATACAGCCGTAGAGTCTTTTTCTGTGGCTTCACCAGTGTTTGTTTTCTTAACCGGTTTCGCTTTTTACGGCGTGGTCAGGCAAAAGAAAATTTTCTCTGTGGACCCGTGGAAGATATCTCTACGTCTGTATTTAGATCAGATTGTATACATTTTAATTTAATAATTCAATAGCGAATTTTCATATACAAAATGTTCTTGTAATAGCATATTTTCTTACAAACTTTTTGCGAATTACCCTCAAAGAAAAATTGTTTGTAATTTTCTTGAAAGAACAATTTGTTTCGAATTTTTTTGTGAAAGGATGTTTAGCGAAGTTTTGATGGCACATTTTTTAACGAAAATCGTGAAAAATAAGGTCTTATGGAATTTTTGTGCAAAAAAATTGTTTAAGGAAATTTCGGTGAAAAATGTTTTATCGAATGTTATACGTCAATTTATTTAACAATGTATATATATATATATATATATATATATATATATATATATATATATATATATATATATATATATATATATATATATATATATATATATATATAGTTTATTGTTTATAGTTTATTGTGACAATAATAGTACAAAGCGCCTTACAAATAAGTATTTTACTTGTGCTTGTAAACAGCGCAATTTAGTCAGTTTTTATCCAAACGTTGATACTCCCAAAGTTCTTGACAATGACACTTTTCTAATTTGGCAGATTTCAGATTTTGATCATTAGACAAACATTTACTTTAGGATATTCCTTTTTTTTGTTTACAACTCAAACTAATCCATTTCCATTGTTCTCTGTTACTCCGTTACCCTTTCCAAAACTTAAATTTTTCATTTAATCCAAATATATATATATATATATATATATATATATATATATATATATATATATATATATATATATATATATATATATATATATATACTACTAATTTCTATGAAAATTCACTACTATAACCCACTTGCCGGGCCTAGACATTTTATTGTAGGCTAAGCACTTTTCAGTACCTCCTTGTATTTTCTTTGAACACATTTTGATGTGTACAGCATTTTTTAAGAGTTGCTTTGCGCAAAAGTGTGAAAGCACCTTAAGAAAGAAGATATTTCCGAGCTCGTTGTGGATGACCTCAGGTGTTTTAGCTGGTTGGAGTGATTTTCTCAACGCCCTGTCCGAGATCCAATTATTCTTCTGCTCTTGAGTCGCAATCTGTTGAGTGTTGGGTGGGTGCCCGAGGGCATTCTCAACTACGTATACTCCTCATTTTGTACCTTTTTTATACAGAGGAGTGTAAAAATCATATATAGCATCAGCTCATTGAAACGGCCATAGGCAAAACGATGCGTTTCATAGCTAATTTTAACTTGGTGCATTTTACACGTGCAAGGGAACGGAAGGTGTCAAGAGTTGGAAGTTCGAAACCTTTCGTACGTTTCTCAAATCAAGATTAAACGTACACATTTTTTAGCGAAATTTCATTAAGAAAAATTTGCAAATAGAGAGGTCACAATGGTCCGCTAGAATTTTTATATGTTATATATATATATATATATATATATATATATATATATATATATATATATATATATATATATATATATATATATATATATGTATGTAGTTATCCGAGCGATAATTAAAAAAAATACTAAACTGATTTCAATCAAACTTGGGAAAAATCTTGCTTGGGCGAAAACTGAGGTTGAGTTCGTTAATCAGTCTTTATGCTCAAGTTTTTCCGGTGGAAAATCGGGGAAAACTGTTTGAAAACGCTATATTTTTTAAATTATTAAAGTGAGTGAAATGGAATTTTTCATATATATATATATATATATATATATATATATATATATATATATATATATATATATATATATATATATATATATATATATATATATATAGCATTAAAAGATCTTGCCATATATTAATTTTGAGGCTCAACACAAATTTAAGTTCTCCTGAATTAAAGAAATTTAAAAGTTACGACACGCTCCTAAAAGTTTATTAAGGCGTTGTTATGTGTGTGGAAGAGGTTGACATAATAGACGTCTTAGTTTGTTTTCTTTGAATGTTGGAAAGCTACAAAATCTGCCTAATAAATTGATTTGTTATTCAAAAATTTAAAATCGGCAGCTAAAGAGTTTAACCCTGATTTTAAGTTGTGATCCAAACAATAACTAAATAAAAACCTTAGAAGTGGAATAAAACTTTTACTATTATAACATTGTTTGTGAATTTAGTCTAGGGAGATTAATCTATAGACTTGGCATTCTGAAATGACCAACGACACGATTCTTGGTCACGTGGTCAGAAAGTAAATTGCTATTGGTTTGTTCTGTTATTTGCATTATTATAGCAAATGGCGCGGTTTATGTAGTGTCATATGTCATATCAATTTATTTTTATTTTAGGTTGGGATGTTTTTCGATTAATAATTTTAGTTTATGTGAAAAGCATGTGAATTAAACCATTGCTTTGTTTGATCATATTGCAAAATGAGTGAGTTGTCCAAGACCCTAACCTTTAAAACAAGTTATGTTAAATTCTTCCACACAGAAAAAGTATGTATGCAATCAGGACTGTTAAAAATTGTGTAAATATTGTAAAATTTGCAAACATTTTAATTCTTTTGCGCTCATTTGAAGAAATATTTTTAAAATTCAAATTTCGCGGTCTCCTCATTCGCGAATTTTTTCTACAAAAATTTGCTAAACATTATAGAACGTTAGCTAAACTTAACTGAACCTACAGCCAAAGCATCAGAGAAAGGTTAAAACCACAAACTTAACTAAAGGTACAGCCAAAGCTTCAGAGAAATGGTCTATTTGAAATGAATTTTCTGTAAATATTTTAGTAAAATGAAGAACAACAATAGCGGTTGAAGCTGAAACTTAAGGGTTTGCAGAACACTCTTCTTGTGGCATTTTCTTTTCATAATCCGTATTTGTTTCAGGTTCTTTGCCCAAATGCTGCCAATTTTAATGTATCAAATCGCGACTTTGACGTTTTGAGGAAAACCCCTTTTTTTCTTTAAATACCTTTTTAACCATTTAGTGAATTTTTATTTTAAAAAAATCACTAATAGAGAGGTATCGATGGTGAGACTTTGCAAAAATTTTTTCAAATGAGCGCGAACTAGGACCCCTAGAACCCATATCCGGGGTCAGTTTCAATTTTTATATGTTTATATATATATATATATATATATATATATATATATATATATATATATATATATATATATATATATATATATATATATATATATATATATATATATATATATATATATATATGTATGTATTCGTCTGATAACTCAAAACATAATTAACCGATTTCAATGAAACTCGGCAAATGCCTTTCTCTTATAAATGGCTTGGATGAGTTCGTTAGCCAGGAAAATCGAACAGGGTTTTCCGGACAAATTTTGAGTTTCATTTCGAAAAAAAAATTTTCCTCCGAAAATTACAAATCTGTTTTAATGAAATTTAATCTATATATTGCCTTGGGACAGGCCTTACTACGCACCAAAATTCAACTTTCTAAGTTTATGGAAAATTGAGTTATTTGAATTTGGAATTTGCTTTTAAAAAAAATTATTTTCTCCGGAAATTACAAAGTTATTTTAATGAAATTTGGTGAATATCTTGCCTTAGGAAAGACCTTACTACGTACCAAAATTAAACTTTCTAGGTTAATAGAAAATTTAGTTATTCAAATTTACTACCATAACGCCTTGCTGCGTCCCGAACTTTTATAATTTTAGATGATGATACTTTTATAGGGTTCAATTTGTTTGGATTACATAAATACCTGAGCAGCTGCGTTATTGTATACCTACTTTACATGTTTGTATTGCATTTCAAAATGAATTTGTTGGAACAAAAAATTCAAATAAGATAATGCATCAGCAGTATCCTATTACTCTGGTATGTTTTTTAATTAAAAAAAAACAAAGTAACAAAACCTGCATTAAGTAATGAATAATAATTAGGAAGTGTTGGACAAAACGCGGTACTAAACGCCTGTGCTAGTATCACTCACTCGAAAAAATTCCACTCTTGGCCAACGTTTTTTAACTTACAGACCTAAATCTGGTACGTGGGTCTAAATGGCTAACGAACTTACCCACCAAGCCACTTGCAAAAGGAAGGTACTCATAAAATTTGATCAAAATCGGTTCATTATTTTTTGAGTTATCGGTGTGACACACACACACACACACACTAATATATATATATATATATATATATATATATATATATATATATATATATATATATATATATATATATATATATATACAGTGAGGACCTAAAGTCCGCCCCCCCCCTCTAATTTCTGAACCGTCCAGTATATTGTGATTAAATTTGGAATGATAATATATGAGCAAGCTCTGCATTTTTTGACATAATGACAGCTTTAGATGTCAAGGTGACAGCTGCGCGCGCTTTTGGAATATTTTTTAAAATAGAAATGGTGGTCAAGTGATACCTCATTTTGAAGGTCTTTTTATACTCAGAACATTCTCCAGTTTTGAAAATATTTGGTTCAGTATTTTCCAAATAAGAATCAATAATATCGGTTTCTACGTTATGACTACCCTTGTTTATAACACACTTTTTCTAAAAAAGATTACTACTATTTATCAGTAGCAAATTATGCACACATTTGCATGTTGTTTGGAGAACCACAGAGGCTATTTAGTTCATCTGTGGTTTCTCCATTTTCTACACTTCTCTACCTATTACATGTCATTATTGATTGTTCCTGTCATACTGTTTTTTAATATCTCGATTTAGTGTTGACAGAAAGTATTAGTTCGAAATTGTTTTAAATGGCTCATTCTTTACAAGATAAATTTGAAGCGGTTATTATTTTTGGCGAAGCTAAGCGAAATTACCATGATGCTGTTCGTATGTTCAATGTACGCTATCCGGAACGCCAAATATGCAGAAAATTTTTACGAAAACCAATTTCAAAATTTTCAAGAAATGGGTACGGTGAAAGACGCTCCAAGGTCTGGGAGGCCTAAAATTGTGGAAGATGTAAAAGTCCAGGTCTTAGCTGAAATGATTGTGAATCGCCAACAGCCAACGAAGCACGTTGCTGAGGCATGTAATATTTCGCGTACTTCTGTTAAAAGAATTTTGAAAAGCCATAAGTTTCACCCATATAAAATGAAAATTATACACGAAATAACAGAAGACGATCCTGATAGACGACTCGAATTTTGCGAAATTATGTCAGGAAGAATCGTAGGGAATCATAACTACTTGCGGAATATATGTTTCAGTGACGAGAGTACTTTTTTTACATGGGAAAGTTAAGACCCAAAACTGTAGGTACTGGAGTGACGAAAACCTCCATGTTTTCCGGGAGGGACACATACAGTTCCCCCAGAAAATAAATGTTTGGGCGGGCATTTTGGGTATTCACATCATAGGTCCCATTTTTGAGGAAGAAAATCTTAATGGCCCCAGAACTCACATGAATTTCAAGAGGTTATATTTCAACAAGACGGAGCCCCACCTCACTATTTAGACAAGTCAGAAATTACCTGGATGAGAGTTATGAAAATAGGTGGATTGGTCGTCGAGGTCCTACGGAATGGCCAGCTCGATCCCCAGACCTCACGCCTCTAGATTTTTTTCTTTGGGGTTACGTTAAATCTGAGGTTTATAAAACGGCTCCCGGCTCATTAGATGAACTTAGACAACGAATTACAGATGTTTGTTCAAGAATAACGCCACAGACGCTTCATAATGTCAGAGAAGAATTTACCCGTAGAATATTTATTTGTCAAGAGGTCCATGGTGGTCATTTTCAACATCTGTTGAAGTAACCACATCAACAGTTTGTGCCTTTAGATTTTATTAGAGTTGTTTTTCAATTTTCCCAATTAGGGTTAATTAGTTGTTATTTGTTTACTAGTAAATTGTGTTTTATTTTGAAACATAAATAATTTACAATAATCTATGTGTGCTTTACTGGGGAAACAGGAACAATCAATAATGACATCTAATAGGTAAAAAAATTGTGTTATACACAAGGGTAGTCATAACGTAGAAACCGATATTATTGATTCTTATTTGAAAAATACCGAACCAAATGTTTTTAAAACTGGAGCATGTTCTGATCATAAAAATACCTTCAAAATGAGGTATCACTCGACCCCGTTTCCATTTAAAAAAATATTCCGAAAGCGAGCGCAGCTGTCACCTTAACATCTAAAGCTGTCATTGATATGTCAAAAAATGCAGACCTTCCTCTTATATTATCGTTTCAAATTTCATCACAATATACTGGACGGTTCATAAATTAGAGGGGGAGATGGACTTTAGGTGTGTATATATATATATATATATATATATATATATATATATATATATATATATATATATATATATATATATATATATATATATATATATATATATATATATATATAAAGTCTGAAACCGACCTCGGATTTGGGTTCCAGGGCCCTAAATCGCGTTCAATTGAAGAAATTTTTTAAAAATTCAAAAGTCTGGATCTCTTCATTAGTGAATTTTTAAAAAGAAAATTCACTAAAAAATAGAAGCTGCAACGTGTAGTTTTAGCCAATATTGTGCGTTCAAAGCAAACAATTTCTCAGCTTAATTAATTAAACATGTGTATGTCTAAGTAATTAAGTTGTTTGTTTTAATGATTTCACAAAGCAATTTAAGATTATAAGCGTATTATACACACTTGTTTATGTATATGTATATGTATACATGTGTACAGCTATATACATATTATGAGACGTGGGGACATTACTGTAAACGTTACCCATTTAACAGGACACTGAGCATATTTGCCACTAATTAATTGTGCATTAGGCTGAAGATTACCTATCGATGCATTTTAATTAGTTACTTGTCATCACTCTCATCGACACTTTATGCAAATACTGCTGACATTAACGCTATCGCTAATTTCAGACAAAATAATATGTACAGAGCTTTTCAGCGGAAACCTGTGAAAAACTAGTTTTAGTAAAAGTCTGGACGCAGCAAGTGCGTTATGAAAGTGAATTTTCATAAAAGTGTTTTTAATAGCAAATGCGAGCAGGGATCAGTCTGATTACCGGTATAGCCTATGTAGTAGAAAACAATGTACTATATTTTATCAAAATTAGTTTTTGTTTGAATATATGAAAAGATTTTCCGAAACAAAACTTAATGTTGGTTCCCTAGCCAACAAACCTGACGTTAAAAGCAAATTGAGTTATGAAATTTGAAGGATTTAATGAAAATTCGCTACCAAAACGCACTTACTGCGTCCAAATTTTTTTCTTATAAACATGCATCATATTTCGATAAAAAATGCAAAAATGCATTAACGAATTTGTTTTACGAAAATAGCTAAAAATTATAAACCGTTAAACCATAAACTTCACTAAACCTACAGCGAAAGCATCAACTTAACTCAACCGACAGCCAAAGCATCAGAGAAAGGGTCTATTTGAAATGAATTTTCTGTCAATTTTTTGGTAAAATGAAGGGCAATGAAGCTTAAGGGTTCGCAGAACACTCTTCTTGCAACATTTTCTTTTCACAATCCGTATTTGTTTCACGTTCTTTGCCTAAACATTGCCCATTTTGACGTTTCAAATTGCGACTTTGACGTGACCTGACCTGCCCTGACCTGCCCTGACATCAGTTTGCCTAATTAAAAGCTAAAAGGAGAAGGAAAATCAACCCTGCCATATATCAAGGTTATGTGAGCATAATGAACTTTTCCTTTCCATTTTAACTTCTTTTAGCTTTTGATTAGGCAAACTGATATTAGGGCAGGTCAGTTGGGAGGGTTGTGTGTACACAGCACAGTCAGGGAGGTTTTTTATTTCGTTAAAACGACAAAAAACTCATTTTTACTGTCGCGAGACGCTCGTCTAATTAGAGAAAAGCAATGTTTAATCTATTAATCACATATTATACATACATATTATCTTTCTGCTCTCATTGTTTATATGCACTTTAACTATGACAAATCTCACAATGCTTGTGCGCGCAATGTGCTTAACAAGGGGTAGGTACAAAGTTTTTCTTCATGTATTAGAACCCTATAGTTGAAACCACAGCTAAAGCATCAGAAAAAGGGTCTATTTGAAATTCATTTTCTGCAAATATTTAAGTAAAATGAAGGATAATGGTGGCTGAAGCTGAAACTTAAGGCTTTATAGAACACACTTCTTACAAAATTTCTGCTACGTAATGTTAGTTTCAAGTTCTTTATTTAGAACATGTCAAATTTGACGTTTTGAATTGCGACTTTTTGACGTTTTAAGAAGAAAAACTTAAAAGCTTATAACTTTTTTTTATTTTAGCGTAGAGATTCAAGTTTTGGTGTATGGTTTTCTTTTTTTGGACCCAATATGGTTGCCCTAACTCAAAATTTTCCAGGAAAAACTAGTCCGATCTTCCTGTCTAACGAACTTATCCAAGCCAGTTGCGAAAGGAAGGTACTCACCAAGTTTTATCAAAATCGGTCCATTATTTTTTGAGTTAGCGGTTCGACACATAATAATAATAATAATAATAATAATAATAATAATAATAATAATAATAATAATAATAATAATAATAATAATAATAATAATAATAATAATAATAATAATAATAATAATAATAATAATAATAATAATAATAATAATAATAATAATAATAATAATAATATAAGTTGATTCAACAAAAGAAGAAATATACACACATGGTTTGTTATTCATAAAGCCTACAATTACAGAATAAACAAGAACGATACCCACGAAGTACCCAAATGTACTTATTTGTGAGTTCAGAACATTTAAAAACTAATTCTCCCTATATTTGTGCTGTCAGAATATAAAAAATTTCTTCAAATGAGCACTATTTAGGACCCTTGGAACCCAAATCCGAGGTCGGTTTCAGACTTTATATGTTTATATATATATATATATATATATATATATATATATATATATATATATATATATATATATATATATATATATTTACATATATAAAAACATATAAAGTCTGAAACCGACCTCGGATTTGGGTACCAAGGGTCCTAAATAGTGCTCATTTGAAGAAATTTTTTCAAAATTCAAAAGTCGCGATCTCCTCATTAGTGATTTTTTTTTAAAGAAAATGGACTCTAAAATTGGGAAATTATATTAAGCTACAACAAAAACTTCTAAAACACAGAGTGGCGGATTTTTTGAAAAAAAAAATGATGTAAATGAAAATCAGTTTGGACACAGAAAATCCAAGACAACTGTATGTGCACCTGACGGGCAGTTGGAGACATACCTACTGGGTGGTTTTGATAAAAAAGTAAAAACAATATTTCTTCACTTTAGTAAACCCTTTGTATTTGTTGCCTCTTCTTCTTCTTCTCGTTCCCTTCCTATCGGAGATTGAAAATCATCATAGCTAATATTATCTTATTTGTTGCACGTCTAAAAAGTCCAATGAGTAAGTTGCATATAATTTACTTTTGATGAAAAACGTATTTAAAGTACGGCAAAATACTCTTAAAATATATGTCTGCAAGTAAACCCCCCTTAAAGTCACCCACTAATTAGTAATTAATTATTGAAATATTGAATATAATTAAAAAAGACAGGGTGGACGAAAACGCGATCTGATTGGTGAAAAGGTTTGTGACGTCACGATCCGGTACATCTGCTTGTTTTCGTTTGTGTTTGCATCGAATTGTGAGCAGTTTTCTCATAATTTTAAGTAGTTTTGGTGTTTAGTGTATAATATAGGTTCAAAGGTAGTAAGTTGTGTGTAATCTAGTTTAGTGCGTGACTGTATGATAGCTTCAGCAGATTCAGAATCACAATACGAGAATGCGAAAGATATAACAGTTCCTGGACATAAATATTATAAGTGCTGTATAGTGCCCAAATGTACTTCCACAACAATAACTACCCCCAACAGATTGTTCTTTAATGTACCTAAGGATGAGAAAATCAGGAAGAAATGGTGTATATTTTTCTTGTAGATTATTTGAATGAAGAACATTTTGAGGTTATGCTTTTATTTACATTATATTTTATAAGAAGTTACTACATAAAATCCAACAAGATATTTACAGGATAAAATAAGGCTCATATCAGCTTTCACTCCTTTTAGTTCAGCACCCATGAAATCCGGGCTGTTTTCTAAAAACGCCCACATTGCTAGTACATCAATTTTTGGTAAATTATCAGATTGTCGTTGGACAAATCCAACTTCTGTAGTCATACTATAAGACTGTACAGTTTTTAAAATACTTAATACGAGTATATAGATATTAACAATAATATAAGTTGATAACAATAACTATCCGGCACACGTAAGTCGCATAAATACTAATGGTGAGATGAGGATCTCTGTGTGAGTAAGCGAGACTCGTTTTCCCGATACCGGATCGTGACGTCACAGTAGACCGTCTTTGTTTACGGCTGTGTTTTGGCGCGGAGACAATTATTTTGATTTTCTATATTTTTTTTACAGGAAAACTATTAGTTAAAAGTTTAAATTTTACATGGCAATTGATTTTGTACAATGTGAGGAATTGAATAAGAGGAGAATAAAAAAATGTGCAAATTCCTCATTGAGTTGCATGCGTACCTTTCGCGTAGATTGCGCAACCACGACGTTTTTCTTCTACCTACGCTCCTTTTACCTTTGATTTTTCCCTGTTTATTTTTTCAGTATTTGTTGCAGTTTTCTTCAAATAGGATAGATAGGTCAGGTCAGGATAGGACATTTTGTTTGATATTCAGCGAAGATAAAATAACAATAAGTTAATTTATCTGTGTTTTAAGTGGGTACTATTCCAAATCAAAACTTTGAACCAGATCCATATATCATTCTACTACAGGTATAAACTTATTATTATTCTCATTAAAAAATAACTGTATTATCTCATATGTTTTAACTGTTATATTATATATGACACCACAGTCAGATCTCACTATACTTTTACCATCTCCGGACCACAGAAAAAATAAGGTAGAGAGGGGTAGACATTAAAGTGTGTTGTTGACTGTTGACTGGTTGGCAAGAACATAGCAAGATCCCGAGTCAAAGAACATGCCGACATGGAGTCAGCTATAAGAGGAGCTATATCATACTACAATGATACAAGGTCTTAAAATACCAGCCGTGGAATCCCATGCAATAATAACCTAACCGGCGTTGCCGATTTGATAAGTTTTCCTGCTTTGGCGGGGATTATACCATGAGCCAACTACATCATTCAATGGAGTGGTATTTATTTTGAACTATAACTTAGTGTTTTACCACTTCTACAATGAGCTTAGGTGTCAAAGTTTATTATTAATAAATACACGTTGGTAAAACCTACTTTACCACAACCGTTTTGCTTTCAAGTCACGTATCCTTCCTGGCATATTTACCTAGACAATGCTCTTCAAATCTTCCAAAGCAAAAAGTACAACAGTGTCAAATCGGATACGAGTTCGTTACAATGCTTCCGCAGGTGGAACAAGACGCAAATGACAGATGCCCATCTATGAATCATCAGTTCAGCCTCATCAAAAAGAGCATCACTCGCTTGAGCGTAGCCTCTGTTGAATATTATTTTTGATATCCACTTTTGAATTACTTCCAATATTTTGTAATAACAACCAGCTTCACCCCAATGTGAGTGTGAACCAGTGCGTGATCCGTCATCATTTAGGATGCAGTACGTCAAAAAATGATCTTGAATATTTAAATTTATACATGTGTCTCAGCTTTTTTGCCAATTTAGTCACTTGTGCATCCCACTGTAAATGGCTGCCAATCGCAATATTAAAGTATCTAACATATGGGCTGAAGGAAATTTCGATAAAATTGTTATTGTACTGAAAACGTATTTCTGTAAATCGGGTAAGTTAGACTTGTAGCTCGTGTAAGGTGAATAAACAATCTTATTAAAGTTCACTGTTAAGAGCTTGCCACTAAAAAATCCAGCAGAATAGGGAATTCACGCCCCAATCTCAGCTTCAAGGAAGACCACTCACCTTTAGAGAAAATGACAATATCATCGGAAAACTCCTCATTTTGCCTGAAATCTGAAAGTCAAACAAATAATTTATGTACAAAATAAACAGTACTGGACCCAAAACAGTTTCCTGCGGTACACCATAACGTATAGTCTTCTTACCACTTAATTTGTAATTAATTTTAACACACTGGTCCCGGTCATTAAGATAGCTCGTAAATATTATAAGCCATTCCCCTAATTCCCATATTTTATATTGTTGTTAGTAGGTCTGGATGGCCAACAGTATCAAAGGCTTTAATCAAGTCGATGTAAATATAAATTGATGATTTGACCTCATCCATAGCGGTATATTTTAGCTGATAAATCAGCAATCGCATCATGCGTGGAGCGGTCTTCTTGAAATCCAAACTGGTACATAAACTATACAACCTGCTCATGATAACTTTTTCAATTATTTTTGATATACTTAATTGACACCAGTGAAGTAGGCCTTTAGTTTGACATCTCAAGCGTATTCTCAGATTTGTGTACAGGTTTTATCAGCGCCGTTTTAAGTATTTTGACAGTTTGACAAATAATATTAATTGAATACGTCATGGACTTGACAAAATATCCCATACAGGTTTTGACAGTTTATGCAACGATATTGTCCACACCGGGAGATCTACTTGATTTCAGTCCGCTTATTATTTCTTCTACTTTATTTTCCCCTGCCTTGCCAAATATAACTTTGCTTTCTCTTTATTTATTTGGCATACCTCCACAACGTACTCATTGAATTTTCAGCAATAACTTGGCTGTTTGTTATCGGGTTATCCTCCAGGTATGTTTTCCCAATATATTGTTACGTTCTACGGGGTTATGGACTTGTTAATTAACAAAACACAGCTTTCCAAACTACTAAATCATTATCACCAACTATTTTCCAACACCAGTATCAACTAAACTATTTCTCTTCTCTATTATTAAATGCCAATACAACTATATTCCACTATTCGCCTTCTATGATCGCTTCTTAAACACCAACACTTACTTCTGACTCGCTTAATACTCTATGATCACTTATACACCACACCGACTTAATACTGAACTAACTTACTCTGCGCACCGCTCGTATATTTATACTGTTTATAGGGATTCTAGAGGTTCTACACTATTCTACACCTGTCACTTCTGGTCTATTCTAGAAATGTCATTCCAGAGTGTTCGCTGTGACAATATATATATATATATATATATATATATATATATATATATATATATATATATATATATATATATATATATATATATAGTTTCTGAGTTTCACTTTAAGTGGCGACAATTCATTATTTCATTACGGATAGGCCGATTAAAAAAAAATTACTTCAAAGTCTCTATATCATGGTATGCAATATTTTAAGATTCGCTTTTTCCATAGCCTACTACGCTAACAAATATAACCCCAAAAATGACTAAAGCATATTAGGCATTTTTTTACGAAAAACAAACAAATATCTCTATCGATTTAGGCGCATCTGTAAGCCACAAATCTCAAGTTTCAATATCGTAATTTATGCCGAGTGTTGACAAATTGAGTGCAAAAAATGAAAAAAATCGACTTTTTTGGGGTGCCCTGTGTAAACGCTACTGAGTGTATTGCAAATATTAAATTTCCAATGGTTTAAGAGTCACCTAGTGTATCAATTCACACAATATCATTCGCATATCTTATACAGAGTGTCAGAGTATTCATAATAAATACGGAAACACACCCTTGTGCAATGTATTACCCAACTTGGACTTTGATCGGACCAGCACCTTAAATTTTGGGAAGACACCACTCCATTATTTTTGAAATAGCTAAGTGAAGATTGGAACCTGCGATGAGCAATAGTTGTTTTTTTCGTAAAAAAATGCCTAATATGCTTTAGTTATCATAGTAGGCCATGGAAAAAGCGAATTTTAAAATAATACAGGAGCTTTTGGAGTACTTTATTTAAAGAATTTTTTTTGTTGAAAATCGGCCGACTCGTTATGAAATAATAAACTGTCGCCACTTACAGTGAAACACACTATATATATATATATATATATATATATATATATATATATATATATATATATATATATATATATATATATATATATATATATATATATACAGGATGTCCCAGTTTATAGTAGAAGGGCTTTAACAGTCAATAGAACAGATCATTCTAAGACAAAAAGTTCATATAAATATAACCTCTAATTTGCTTCCTAACGGAAATACGGGGTATTGGAATGTAATGTTTTTGAAAAATCTTTTACAATATCTTTGGAACGGAGTGAGATATTTGCATGCAATTCCGCACACGTTCTATGTAGATTTAGGTTATTATTTGATGGTATTCTTGTCTCAAATGATATACTGGGTGTTACTTTTCCGGGTTTCGTAGGCTATTTGAAATAATATAACTTCTTTCACGTACACCACTGACCTTTTATAATACACCTTTCTCAAAGCACAATCTCTTGGAAATATTTTTGGTTCCTTGTAGTTTTATGCTATCTTGAGCGGTTATCGAAATATTAATAGTTTTTTGACGCAGTTATGTTTTTTTTTAAATTTCAACACCCCGTATCTCCCTTAGGACGCCAATTAGAGGTTATGTTTATAAAAACTTTTTTCCTTAAAATGATCTGTTCTACTACTAGTTTCTAAGGAAAATACAGAGTTTTGAAATTTTGAAAAAAAAAGTTACAAAAAATTTCAACACCCTGTATTTCTCCTAGGAAGTAGTAGTAGGACTTTAGAAATCAATAGAACAGATCATTTTGAGAAAAAAAGTTCATATGAACATAACCTCTAATTAGCTTCCTAAGTACGGGGTGTTGAAGTTAAAAAAACATAACTGCTTCAAAAAACTAGTAATATTTTGATAACCGCTCAAGATAACATAAAACAACAGGGGAAACAAAAATGTTTCTAAGAGATTGTTCTTTGAGAAAGAGGTATTATAAAAGGTCAGTGGCGTACGCGAAAGAAGTTATATTATTTCAAATAGTCTACGGAACCCAGAAAAGCAACACCCAGTATATCATTTGAAACAAAAATATCACCGAATAACAAATCAGTCTACATAGAACGTGTACGGAATTGCATGCAAATATCTTACTCCGTTCCAAAGATATTGTAAAAGATTGTTCAAAAATATTAAAATTCAACACCCTGTATCTCCGTTCGGAAGCAAATTGGAGGTTATATATATATATATATATATATATATATATATATATATATATATATATATATATATATATATATATATATATATATATATAATTAAAAATTATAACTAATTTAAAAAATGAGTTCTAATGGGGGCTAATTCGTACTCGTTTGCAGAAATGTTTTATAAAGTCTAATCACCACATTAGCGAATTTTTCGAAAATTCGGTAATAAGTGAATATTGCTGTTGCGTTGTCTGTTTTTTGTCTCTTTTTGTTGTTTTTATAAATATTGTATTACTTTCTCCTACTTCTATTACTATTATTATTATTACATAATATGCTTTCGCTAAACTAAAGCTTACCGAACAAATATCCATTGAGTAATTCGGCTTTTGAGATTAATATCTAATAATTCAAAAAGGCTGATGAAATTGAAAACCAATTATTTGGCAACACTGAACAGAGAGTCGTGTGTCTGTGAAGAAGCTCACGGGCCGAAATAAGCAGGCTAGTGGAATGAGAACAAAAAAGCATCGGGTCAGGTGGGGCGGGCGTAGTCATTGCCCGCCCACTCGAGGCCATCTCGATCTTGTTCTATAGAAGAGTCTTGAGCGACCGACCATCTATCTAACTCATATCTAATACCATCATCAGCATCTTGCATCTAGTGTGCCATGGAAGGCGAGATTTCATTCAGTTCCGGTGATCGACTGTGACTGGGATCCTTTTTTGTGGTGGTAATTCATTCGTTCGGTTGGTTTTTTATGCTTTTTAGATCATTATTATAGCTGGCCTTGTAACTCGCGTTATGGCCTACGTACTTACTTGCAAAAGAAGTTAACATTCTGGGTAGAATGGTTTTAGCGATTTTTTTTTAATTCGCTAATAGAGAAGTATCGATGGTGATACTTTGCAATATATATATATATATATATATATATATATATATATATATATATATATATATATATATATATATATATATAACAAATTTCAAAGGTCGGGATCTCCCCTTTAGTGAATTTTAGAGGGCCTTACTTACGATTTCTGTTACTCTTCCAACTCTAAAACATTCATATTTTGTTACCATCGCTAGGACACTTTGAATTAGCATATGGTATAATCTTCTAACTTCTTAACAAAATAGGTTATTGAATGACGGTATAATCAACCGTTTTTTAAATAAAATAAGAAAATAGTTATTTGCGTTATTAATAGTAGCTGGAACACATAAGAGGAGTCGTCATGAACATATTTATGAGTCTGTTCTTGTCAAAATTGCATCTTGGTTCTAGTAGTTATTGTTTTGATAAGCCTTTGTAAACGATTGCCTTTTATGTGCAAGCAAATTTTAAATGATGTAAGGCCTGCAGAATGTGTACTAAAAAGCATTCGAGGAGAAGACAGCCAAATTACAAAATATTCAATAACATTTATGACGCAAAATGAAACTGGCTCGTTTCGCCCAAAACGAGATATTTGAATATAGCTCCCGAACAAGGATATATTTTAGTTCGTGTAGCATATAATCCAGACATTAATTCAAAAAGAAGTGCAGCTGCTAATGTAAGTAGATCATTGGTTCCGAGTAACAGGGGTCTTTATCTAAGTATACCATTTTACGCCCGTACACAGTTTATTGCCAGCTAATCTTCCAGTAGGACTACAATTTTCAGAAAGGAGGTCCGCTGTTTGTGAATAAAATACTATTTACAGATGAAGCTACATTTTCTTGTCAGAGTATATTCAACTTTAGTACTTGCGTGGGGGCATGAAAATCCTCATGTAGCAGTGAACGTTGTATTTAACATGAATTCAAAATTAATGTTTGGTATGGAATAGCCGGAAATCATATAGGATATGATATATATATATATGATATCCATATAAATTACCACTAAATCGAAATGGAAATTCCTACCTGAATTTTCTACAAAATGGGTTGATAATTTACCTCTTAATTTAAGGCAGGATTGAATTTTACGCAAGACGTTTATTTCACATCATTTTTAATGTCATGTCATCTGTCATTGCGCGAGAGTGGGCTATATCTAATTTCGCGTAATGGCATGGTCACAGCATAAGAAGGAATTTTTTATTATGCTGAATGCTGTGGATTGGTGTTGACAACGGTGTCCGAGATTTTAGGTGCCGGGATTTGTCGATCGCTAGTTCGGGTAGCATGTTGTACTTGTGTTATTTATATTATTTGGTCATGTAGTACCTATGTATCAATCTACGCGTGGCTACTACTCTGGCTTTGTCAGGCATTGGACTTTATTTTTTGAGTTATCGGTGTGATACATACATACATACATACATATATATATATATATATATATATATATATATATATATATATATATATATATATATATATATATATATATATATATATATATATATATATATATAAACATATAAAAATTGAAACTGACCCCGGATATGTGTTTTAGGGGGCCTAATTAGCGCTCATTTGACGAAAATTTTTCAAAAGTCGGGATCTCCTCATTAGTGAATTTTTTTTAAAAGAAAATTCACTTAAAATAGCTACTCTACATTTTTTCATCACAATTCGATAGATCACATTTTTCTGAATGCGGAGATACCCCAATGTGTGGTCTAATATTACAGTTTTCAGTACACGGTGGAAATTTAAAAGCGGAATATTGAAACTAAACAGTTTACCCTGAAAATAAAATTTCGAAAATAGACTTAATAAAAACGTCCCTTTCTTATGATACATGTTCAAAATGTTCTCCATTCACTTGCACACAACGAAATAATCTGCTCTGGAATTCTTCACTGATTCTCATCTTATATTTCTTATCTTGTCTTTTATCTAAAACGTACTTGGTATCATTAATCGTTTCTTATTAACTACCAATTTTTGCAGTGCGCAAGGTGAAATTTAACAGTCCTGTTTTATTTTGTGGTGTATTGTGTTGAATGCACCGTCTCCTAATAAATTCGTCGTAATTTTGTTCCGATAATTTCAATTAATTTTTAGTCTAATAATGCGATACTTAACTGAAACTCTGCGAACAGAAATATTAATGATGATTGGGTATAGTGATATGTGAACACAGGCACAAGTTGTTAACCTATGTAATGAAAAACATCCAGATTTGCCCCTACTAACCCAAGGAACTGTGTCTAAGATACATTCACAGTTTCGTGATTATGGACACGTTAAACTACTGCCTAGGAGACGCAAGTTTGTTGAAGAAGATGTAAAACTTAATATTTTAATAGCTTTTCAAGAAGAACCAACAACTTCTACTCGTCAAGTTGCGCGAGAAAATGATGTCAGTCAATCAACAGTTTTAAGGTGTCTAAAAAACGAAAAAATGCATCACTATAAACTACAACACGTTCAAGAGTTGAATGACTGTGATTCTGATGGAAGACTGCAATTTTATGAACAACTGCTGGATATGTTACATAGAAATCTTATTTCTTCTGCTGACGTTCTGTTTTCCGATAAAGCAATATTTATTTTTAATGGCGATGTAAACAGGCAAAATTGTAGATACTGAGCTGCCGAAAACCCCCACTTGATGCGACAAACACACACTCAGCGTCCTCAGAAGTTGATCGTTTGGGCTGGTATCATTGGTGATCACGTAGTTGAACCTGTTTTTATAGAAAATTTAAACGGTCCAAGATATTTAGAAATGCTAAGAGAACAGATTGTCCCAATGTTAGCAGAATTGTATCCAAATGTAATGGAACCTAATATTCCCCATGAAAGGACATGATTTCAACAAGACGGTTCACCGTTCCACTTTGCTCTTCAAGTACGGGAGTATTTACACGAAGTCTTTCCACAAAGATGGATTGGACGAAGAAGTTTCATAGATGGCCCGCTAGATCACCAGATCTTACAAATCTTGATCTCTTTTAATGGGGATACTTTAAAAACAGATTGTATAAAACGCAACCAGCTAATTTAGATGAGTTGAAAATGAAAATAACAACAGAAATTAGGAACGTAACGCCTGACGTGTTGAACAGAGTTAGGGAAGTTGAACATTTATTATAAGAAAGGGACGTTTTTGTTGTTTATTTTTGAAATTTGAATTTCAGGGTTAACTGTTTAGTTTTAATATTCCGGTATTAAATTTCCACCCTGTATTGACAACTGTAATATCAAACCATACATATGGGGTATGTCCGCATTCAGAAAAATGCGATCCATCGAATTGTGGCGAAAAAATGTAGGGTTGCTATTTAAAGAAAAATGGTTTAGTGGTGGGGGTAAAATGGTAGCAGTTAATTTTTTTTAACTATGATTATAAGATAGCGTTCGACAAATTAAACTTCACCTGTGGCAGCGTTTTTCACAAAAACTATTTTTTGCTGAATAATGAATTTTATTCCATCAGTGTGTTTCACACTGTCTATATATATATATATATATATATATATATATATATATATATATATATATATATATATATATATATATATATATATATATATATATATATTGAAACTGACCCCGGATATGGGTTCTAGGGGTCCTAGTTCGAGCTCATTTGAAAAAATGTTTGCAAAGTCTCACCATCGATACCACTCTATTACTGTTTTTTTAAATAAAAATTTAGTAAAATAAAATGCGTATTGTAAATATTTGTCATTTAAAGTTGATGTGTTATCACTATCACCCGCACCAAGTTTGAAAATGGGATTTGTATTCATATTTAATCTCATGTCATTTCTCAGCGAGTGCTAAACCTTTAAACGTTGCTGGTCTATAGCTACTTTTAAAATCGTAAATATTTCCAAAACGATTGATTTTAACACTATATCTTTTTTTTGTCAAGAAAAACAGGAGAATAGTATTTAATAATCAAAGGATAAGAAGAAAGTAGTTATGCGTATTTTTAAAAATTGACGGTCACCGCAAGCAGTGCCCTTTGTCCACTAGAACCAAATTAGAAATTCATTATGTTTCATCACTATTAAAAACTGATTTCTATCAATTTTCAAGACCATGCATTTGATACTTTTCTAAATATCAAGAAAAATTGTAATTAAATTTCTTACTTGAACACACTGCTTACCTAATTTTTCTTCTGGATTCAGGTAAGTAGTTTGGTGAAATCGTAATAGTTTGGACCTGCTTGTATAAGTGTTAGTTTTTGGCTTTGTCTACTCAATTTCACTGCCGGCAATGTTATGATAATTATATGTAGATAGCCGGAAATCATATAAAGTTTTGACCCTGTAATTAGTCTGTTACAATAATTATTACAAAGCAAAAACGCATGCGAAAAATGGCAACTCATTTGCATATATGAGCAAAGAGAATATTACTGCGTATGAAATTAAATACTTAATTACAGTAACTTTGGGATAATTCTAGTTATTGCCCATAAATGATATTTAGAATTTTATAATATCATTTTCTTATATTTGTTAATTCTTGCAGACAGATAATAGCTAGTTTCATAATTTTCATTTCCTTTTAACGTTTAAATAATTTACTTTCACTCTAAAATTTGAAGGCATACCAATGGCAGCTGGCTCCTTGTCGGGATGAGATTTTGTCTACCAATTTTGCGCACTAACATAACACCAATTCTAGATAATAGTATAGGTTAGTTAGCAAGCCGGCAAAGTTTTCCGGGGAAAAATGAAGGTTCCCTTGTGAATATTGTTTGTATAAAATAAAAGTCTGGACGCAGCCAATGCGTTATGGTAACGAATTTTTATAGAAATGATCTACGCATTTTTTTGTTTTGCTGTATACAAATCAATAATAACATTGCTTTAAGAAAGATGATACGGTCCTGGCGATAAAATGAGCGATTACGGCTGTGATTCGAGAACAGCATAACTGTATGCCAAATCCCACCCTGGTCCGTTAAGCTGGAGCGATGTGGGCAAGGTTAAATATTCTATTATCACAACATCAAAGGGCCGCCCTACAAGATTCAGTGCTGGGTCTTATTATGCTGTGCTGTAAGTGTGGAATTTTAAATCGCACAACGGGATTGCTTATTCAGTCGTTTTTGACGAAGATAGTCGATCATTTTGCATTGAAGTTTCGCATTTAGTTAGAGCGCCGAGGAATACACACCGACGCAGGACTCAGTGTATATGGATGTATATAACGTTGGCAACCATTAACATACTGTGCTCCTTCTAATTCTGTATTAATGGCTGCCGACTCTCTGCGATTCTCGATATAATAATTTTGTTTGTATTTGTAGAATCAGGAGGTAAAAATTTATTAAAATATAGCATAGCAAAAATATTATTTTTCCCCGGCAGGCGGCAGTGCGCGCGCACTTATTGAGGAGCCGCCCCTGCTCTGGTTCTTCACAGAGTCTTAAATGGGTAATTAGAACCACGATCCTAGTCTCTATAAACTAGTAATGTTAATGGGCGCATTTTATTTTAATTCCACTGTTTAAGTATTTCGCGGCATTACATTTAACCCATCTGCTCAGAACCTCGGTGGTACAGGGGTAAGAACGTGTGCCTCTGAACCGAAGGGTACTGGGTTCGATCCCAGGGTACTCCTTTCACTTTTTCAGTACACACTGTAAAATTAACATCAACCGAGTTTCTGGCATTGTATTTGAGCAAGTTGAATGTCTGCACGTTCCGCCCTTCGGAGGGGGCGTAAATCCGTCGGTCCCGTGTCCATGCTATGTTGGGCACGTTAAAGATCCCTACCCTCCTTACAGAAAGGCAGGGGTTCGGCAAAATTTCCAGGATAGTGAGGTGAAACTGCTCCCTGGCGTCGGTGATTGGCCATAGTCGCGGAAATAGTCCGACGTTAAAGAAACAAAATACACACACACAACCCATCTGCTTCGTACAATGGGGTTCTAAGTATTCTCTTACATTATTTATTTTTCAAAAATTTTTGTCGTTTTCGAGAAAAATCCGAATACACGTATTTAATCAATGTTAGCTAAAATCATCGAAAATTCAATAGTTACCTATGGAATTACATGTCAAACTTGACAGTTAGGAAATACAATTATTTAATTTTAGTACTTGTTTGCAGATTGTTTCGAAAATGGCTGGAAATTCTTCATTTAGCAAATAAGCGGACATGCTATTCGTGTTAGGTCTCTGTGAACGAAACTGTAGAAAAAGTGCTGAGGTTAATTCATCGTCGATTTCTCGATTTGGTTACAAAGTACAAAAAAAATATGTTGAAAGATCAACCAGTGGTAGGAAATACAGAATCAGAGTTCCACCACACACCAAGAACTGTGGTTTCTGTGGTATATCTTGGTTCCATGCGAAAGAAACCTTTGAAGTTTATGTCTGTGTAATGAAATACCACCTTGCAACCTCAACATTGCAAGAACCTCGAAGACTATACTTCTTTTCTCCGGTTTGACAGGGTTGCGTTCAAAAATATAAACATAAATAGGACCGCCACTTTACACACAAATTTTGTTAGTGAAAATAAGCAAAAATGTTTGTAAATTTCGAACCACAGGTACCTCAACTAAGAATGCCGAAATAACTTATGTACGTCACAATTTTTTAAGACTACAGGCTCTCCGTTTTAGTGAATTTCTGTAGAAAAAATTTACTAATGAGGTGATAGCGACTTTTGAATTTTCTTCAAATGAGCGCCAACAACGTCCCCTAGGACCCATATATATATATATATATATATATATATATATATATATATATATATATATATATATATATATATATATATATATATATATATATATATATATATATATATATATATATATATATATATATATATATATATATATATATATATATATATATATATATATATATATATATATATATATATATATATATATATATATATATATATATATAAATAAACTGCATAGATAAAACGTCAACCTTGGCACTGACTGCAATAGTATAGACAGAGACAGTAGGCACAGTAGGAAATAAACGATCCCCACCCCAGATTACCAGATTTGCGCGCTTGTGTATGTCATATATTATGCAGTGTCGCCGCGTCTGTCTGACGTTTGCGACATTACCAAACTCATAAGTATACTTGGAGTACCCAAATCACCACAACACATCTTTTTTAAAGGACCTGGCGATCGTTTCACTAACAAATTTAGCGTCATCAGAGGATGAAAAAAATAGCTTTGTTAGTGAAACGATCGGCAGGTCTTTAAAAAGATGTGTTGTGGTAATTTGGGTTCTCCAAGTGTACTTATCAGTGCTCATCAAATGTTTTACTTAATGTATTGTCAAACTCAATAAATATTTCAAATATCTACCTACAACTAGATTCACACTTAATAAAAGGAAAAATATAATTTAAAAAGGAAAAAACAATTTAAAAGGAAAAACACAATTTTACTAGAAATGTTTAGGGGAAGCAGTGCTTCCATGGACCGCACGTTCCTGACACACAAGCATACTGCAGTCAGCTTCGTACATAATGAATAATATAAAGCCTTTAGTGCATTCACGCTCCCAAGTTCTAGACCATAGCGGAAAATAGAAACCCGCCATCTTAAGTGAGCTATAAACAATGTACACTATTTAAGAGTTAAAAGGTAAATTGCATATCATATTTTTTTTTTATGTCAACAACACACCACGAGGGCTTACAGCCTAAATACTATCGTACCGTGGGTGTTGACAAGGAGGAAAGAGGCAGCTTGTTAATTCTGGACTTGAAGGTTTGGAGGTTCGGAGGAGAAGGAAAAACATGTGCCGGCAAGGAATTCCACAACTTGGAAGTCCTCGGGACAAAAGAGCGGGCATAACAAGATGTTCTATGTCTGGTGACCTGGACATTAAAAGGGTGCATTCGCTCTGTTCCCCTGGTAGATCTGCTGGGGGCAGCAGGTGGGGGAATTATGGAGGAAAGCTTCTCTGAGCAGTGCCCGTGCAGATATCTATAAAAGAGAGAGAGGTCACCAACGGCACGTCGGTGGGCAAGGGATAGAAGCCTTTGGGCGAGGGTAGGGTCACCGATGAGACGTATAGCTCTCTTTTGAATGGAGTCCAGGATAGCGAGTGTAGAAGCGGCTGCTGCACCCCAGATGTGGGAGCAGTATTCGAGGTTTGGCCTTATTTGTGAAGTGTATAAGGTATAGAGATTAGTTGGTGAAAAGTATTTGCGAGCCCGGAAGAGGAAACCCAATTTCTTAGCAGCCGCTTCTGCAATTGATGTAACATGTTGGTGCCAATTAAGATTTCGATCCACAGAAATGCCAACAAGAGAAAAGGACTCATTACTTTGAATAACTTGGTTGTTCATTGTGATGGGTCTAGGGCTGCTGTATCTCTTGTGAGAAAGAAAGCAAGACTTAGTTTTGGTGGGGTTGAATTGTACAAGATTTCTACTTCCCCAGTCTAATATTTTTTGGAGGTCTACGGAGACAGAACCCTCCATGAGTCTGCGATCCTCATCTAATTGGGCTAAAGAGACAGGCTTAGAATATTGTATGTTTGAGTGGAGGGTGCTGTCGTCCGCGTAACTGTGAACTGGGTTGGATGTGCTAGAGAGGAGGTCATTGATGTGGAGAAGAAACAAAGTAGGGGCTAAAGCTGAACCTTGAGGAACTCCTGCATTAATTGGATACAGTTTAGAGGAATGGCCATCCACAACAACAGATATGCTCCTGTTGGAGAGGAAATTTGCTGTCCAGGTACAAAGTTTTGGTGGTAGGCCATAGGCCGGAAGTTTATTAAGCAGCGCTGCGTGCCAGACCTGGTCGAATGCTTTGGATATGTCTAGAGCAACAATCTGGGATTCACCGTGTTGTTCCATAGACTTGTTCCAAGAATGGGTGACAAAGGAAAGGAGGTCGGCAGTCGATCTGCGCTGACGGAATCCATACTGCCTGTCGTGGATTAGACTGTGTTTTTCAAGGAATTTTAGTAGTTCGGTGTTTATATACTTTTCCATCACTTTAGAGATGACTGAGAGGAGAGAAATAGGCCTGTAGTTGCTAGGAAGCGCTTTGGATCCTTTCTTGGGGATGGGTTGTACTCGAGCAGTTTTCCAGTTACTAGGGAATATGCCTTTATTGTAAGATATCTGAAACAGACGAGTCAGGACAGGAGCAAGTTCTGGTGCGCATTTTTTGAGAACAATTGCTGGGATCTCGTCAAGGCCAGAGGCTTTCCTGGTATTAAGAGAAGAGAGCATCTTTCGTACCTTTTTAGTTTTGAAAATGATATCAGTCATTTTATGCGCGACATTGGGGACTGTTGGTGGTTGAACATTTGGAGGTGGGTTGAGAGTAGAATTTCCGGCGAACAACGAAGCAAAAAGTTCAGCCTTGCCCGGGGCGGTAGAAACAATTTCATCACCTGAGACGAGAGGTGGGAACGTGCTCTTGCAGAAATTATTCCCAATAGACTTAGCAAGAGTCCAGAAGGGTTTGCCGCCGTTGGAGCTTGAGAGGACTTTGTTTTTGATGTGGTTATTAAACGAGTTTTTTGCCTCAGAAATAATGCGGACATAGCGGTTTCTTGCGTCGTTGAATGCTTGACGATTTTCTTGACTGGGATTGTGTAGAAGCGTTTTGTGAGCTTTGACCTTTTCAAGTCTGGCCTTGTCACAGGATTTAGAGAACCAGGGCTTTTGAGTGGCTGAAGAGGTTTTCTGTGTACGTGGAATAAATAATTCCATGCCAGCTTGGATAATTTCGGTGACGTTTTGTGAGATATCAGAGGGGTCAGGATGAGAGAAGCAGACAGGCGCCCATGGAAATGAGGAAAAGTAATCCCGCATTTCGTCCCAGTTTGCGGAGTTGTAGTGCCAAACGATACGTGGGTGTGATGACTGTGTGACCTCGGGTTGCATTGCACAGGAAGCAGTGACCATGCCGTGGTCTGAGCGACCAAGGGGGGCGGTGACTGATATCTTATAGCATTCAGGATTTGTAGTAAGAAGGAGATCCAAGGGATTTGAGCTGTGTGTTGGGATACGAGGAAAGTAAGTAGGTTGCTGAACCATATTGGCCAAAGAATTGCTGACTGCAAAGGCCTCCGCTGCTCTCCCTTGTGGATCGGTTTTTGAAGATCCCAGCCACTCCTTATTATGGACATTGAAGTCGCCAAGAATAGTGACCTCGGAGGAAGGATATTTAGAAATCAAATAGTCGGTTTTTTCAGAAAGGTAGTCAAAGAGCTGGACAAAGTTGTTGTCAGAAGGTGACCGGTAAATGCAACAGATGAATTTAGTTGCAGCCCTGAGAGAGAGTTTTATCCATAGTATGTCTTTTCTTACAGCTTCTAAATTGGGAAGTCTGGTGCAGGGTAGATTGCTACGGACGTATGCGCACACGCCTCCATGCAAGCTAAAGGCAGTAAGGAGCTCATACCCCGGGAAATTAAGGTGATTAGTGGCTGTTTTGGCACTGATTTGGGTTTCGGTGAGGAATAATAATATATTACCTTCAAAGTTTACAAGGCAAGGTCTACATTTAAAATATAAGTATAAATGACGGACAATAAGGAAACAATGAAACAATATATATATATATATATATATATATATATATATATATATATATATATATATATATATATATATATAAACTACGATCATAACTAAAAACAACCAAACAACATTACAATTATAAAATACTTTGACAAAACATGACTACAAGTGATGAGATAAATATTCATCTAGAGAATAAAACGCGTTCTTGAATAACAAGTTTTACACTTGTTTTAAAGAGCTTATTGTCTAGTTTAAAAAAAAAACAACGGCAATTTGTTTTATAATTTAATGCCAGTGCACGCACAGGAAAATTTGAACCTTATTCAGCTTTGCCGAGGTGTGGTGAATTTGTCCCGATTTCTTGTATTACGGCAGTGAAGAGCTGAGTGCCTAGCAAATTCGCTTTGGTGACCGTCGAAATGACACAGACAGAAAAGAATGTACACACACGGGACGGTAAATATTCTGTATTTGACCAACAAATCTCGGCAGCTTGTCGTTTGCGGCACCCCAACCAATTTAATCCTTCTTACAGAAAATATGGCAATTGACGACCTACGGTAAAGCGCATCAATGTGCGGAATCCACGAAAGCATGTCATCAACTACAAAATCCAGTAATGAGATAGTAGCATGTCCAAGGGACTTTCTGGTGGTAAGTATCTGTGTTTGAGTTTTGCAAGAATTAGTAACCAAACTGTTTGTTTTAAGCCAAGCTTCAGCAACAGCCAGGCCGGCTATACTTTCTTATTCAATACTTCCGTTTTTGCAGTTCTCTCTATGAGGGTAGCGCTTTTTGCAAAAGCTATTATGTTCTTGCAATGGAATTTATTAATTAGCTCGTTACTATATATAGAGAACAGCGGAGGACCTAATATAGACCCTTGAGGAACACCTTGTTTTATTAGCCTTAGAGACGATTTTTCTTCGTTCAAGTCCACTAATTGATATCTATTATCAAGACAGGACCTACGCAAGTTACACAGAATTCCTCTTACACCGTCATGATGCAACTCCAGGAAAAGCTTTTCGTAATCTACGCAATCGAACGCCTTATTCAGGTCTATACTGGAAAGCATTGTTTCTTCCATATCCTCAAATGACGACAAACTGCTATCAATTATCTCGATCATTGCCGTAACTATTGACTTTCCTGCCGAAAGCCATGCTGATTTCCACTCAAAATCGACGTTGACTCTGGAAAACTCACCAGCCTCGACTTAACGAGAGGCTCAAAATTTTACCAGTGACCGACCACATTGATATTGGTCCATAATTACCACGAAAGCCGACATCGCCCTTTTTATGCAAAGCAATCACTTTCGCTATCTTAAACTGATCAGGAAATATTCCCTCCCCGAAACAAATATTTATTAAGAAGCAAAGTGGGGCAGCAATGTACATTATACATTTCGTTAGCCGGTTGACTGAAAATCCAACCATCTAAGTCTCTAATTTATGGTAATAATGAGTATAAACCATGATACAAATAACGAGAGATATGATAATGAGACTTCCTATTATTAGAACTGTCACGCGCATGGCGTCATGTGGTGAGTCCAATGCAACAATAATATGCTGTCGTACAATGGAGTTTGACGTTTCATCGCAACCTCTTAACAAATTACGTATTTTACTAATATTTAAGTGCATACAGTTGGAAGTAATTTTTTAAGATCAGAATACTATACTGTGATTATGTGACATGATGATCAAATCAAATTTATGAATGTTAACGCCCTTTAAATGTCTGAGAACGTCTTATTTACTTTTTAAGTTTGTGTATCCCCTTGTGTATCCCCAATGCTAATTCAGGGCTCCCCTAATTATTATACTTGTCTTGTGCGTATATATATATATATATATATATATATATATATATATATATATATATATATATATATATATATATATATATATATATATATATATATATATATATATATATATATATATATATATATATATATATATATATATATATATATGTAATATAAAAATGGAAAAGGTTAAATTTAATGCTGCGTTCTATATTATCTGAAAAAGATAATATAGGCGACGAAGTGGAATTAACTTCAACCGCATTAAACTGACGTATCGATACTTTCTGATTGCGATTGACTTTGTTTTAAGTGTATAGTTGGACTTCTATAACGTTACTCACCACGTGACGTCAGGAGGGGGCGGGGCATATGCGCAATATCATATCTCTTCTAAGTCATTATATTATGAGTATAAATGACTTTTTAGTTTATAAGACAGTTGGAACGCAACCTTTTATGCTTTATCAAACGCACTATACGGATTTTGAACTCAACTTGCCACTTTTGTATCGGCTATACCTAATACGTAAGTCCCGTAAAGCGGTACCTTTATACTACACGCAAATCTCTGCCGATGTCACTCTCACGTCTTTTCACTCTCTCACTTTTACACTCTGGCTCCATTATCTTTCCATCTCTCTCCTTGATTTTATTTTATTATAAAACAATTTAACATTTAACAGCCGCACTGTTATATTGTGGCTACATAAATCTAACAGGTAATTATATTTCTGACATATGCGGTCATATTTTCAATTTATTTATTAATTTATTGTTTTACGGGTCTAAAGGAACAAGGAACATGGGATGCAGCTCATAATATGAATGATGAGATTCGAGTCAGTGTTGCCAAACCGCATAATAAATCTCTGAGAGAGAATTGTCACCAAAGTTAGAGACAATTTTCTCAGGCAATACCTTTCAATTTAAAGTAAAGCGGTTTTTCTACCTAAATAAACAGAGAAAGGGTATTTAAATCCACTTTTCAAAGTATTTGTTTATATATACCGGCTGTCGCAAACTGGTTTGACGAGGCTGTAGTTTCTAAACCGTTTGAGATATCAAATTTAAAAAAAACAACAAATATCTCAACTGTGAAGATGCTTCGAAATGACAGCAAAAACAACTTTGAAAAAAAAACTTATTCGCAAAAAAATGTGAACCCGATGGTGAAATTTTAAATGACACCCTGCATATTCTTTAACCCTTTGAAGCACGAATTTCAATGTTATTTCCAATTCTAATGACATTTGGTATATATCATCTTAATGTGTAGAAAAATGATGTAGTACACTTCTTTGTTGCAAAAAAAAAACATTTATTTTAACTTTTGCAAGTGGTTTCGATATGAAACCACAATGTAAGTGAACACATACAAAATCGAAAGATTACATATATTTTATATTATTGATGATAAGTTAGAAAACAGTTTCTTTCTGCCAGTAAACACAACCCGACTTTACACTGTATTCAGCTTCATCTGGTTCGATGAGGTTTTTCGGCCGTACTACACTGAGCACAGCGTCTTGATGTTCCGTGCACAGGTAGATGTTTTACTTGATCACGCCGTTGATCTATTGGTACATAAGGCTTGAATCTGGATACAACTTTTTTAGTAGAAGATGGCCTTCCACAAGAGCCTCTTGAAACGGAAGCCCCAATCAAACTCAGTATTACTTCACATCGGAAAATTTTGAGGCTCATAGCACTTTTGGTCCTCCGTTTGAATATTATATATGAGTTGACTACTGATGTATCGAGAAAATGCCAAAATAGACGGTGGTACCATTTTCGGGATTTCCGATCTATGGCGTAGTAAGATTTCATCATATCAGCTTTGTCAACTCCACCTATATACCTTCGGTAGTCTACAACTGCTTCAGGGCAATTGACTTCAGTCATACTTCCATCTTTCTCCCTTTTATTCATTTTAGTTTGATCTGTAGCAGAATATATAGTAGAGAGCATCTGAATAGTTATTTTGTCCTTCCACTTGATACAAGATACTTTGTCTCTATAAAACTGCCCAATCAAAATCAGCTAGATTCATGTCCTTATCGCCTTTCAATCCAGTGGGAAGATTTTTTCTGTTTGCGCGTACAGTTCCACACGCGTAGATTTTATATTCTTGTAAAGAAAGTAAAAGGTCAGTTGTTGTGAAATAGTTATCAAAGTAAGCGTGGAGTCCTTTTCCTTCGAGACCCTTAGTCATGTCAAGCACTACCCGTTCACCTAAACCTTTCTCATTTATCTTGTTGCTTTCCTGTATATAATTCAAAATTACTTAGATAACCTTCTTTATCGGCGCACGCCCAGATTTTAAACCCACTTTGTACAGGTTTCATTGGCATATATTGCTTGAAAGCTATTCGGCCTTTGAACTTCACCATGCTTTCATCAACTGACACATCTTTTGATGGGCAATAATATTTCTGGAAGTTTTTCTTTAGGAGTTCAATGTATGGTCTGATTTTAAACAATTGATCAAAACCGGGCTCCCCTTTTTTTGCCATTGTGGCATTGTCATTGCAATGGAGGCTAGTTAGCAGGGAGCCAAAACGGTTTACGCCTATTTTTGATGCTATGAGATCATCACGTAGTTCTGGACGCGAAGACCAGTAATCGCGAAAGGATGGAGACTTTTTTATACCCATGAGCAAATTTACCGCTATAAAAATGTTCATTTCCTCCTCAGTTGTCGGAATAAAGTTTCTTTTTTCCTGGGTGGCACACAAGTTTGTTTGTTCTGTAATCAGACGAATAGCATCGCCAAAAATAAGCAAGAAGAAATCTATAGGTTTTGTGACATCAGGTGATACTTCAGAGCTGGGACCAGTTAGTTGCTGAAAATGATTTAGATTCGGAGCAATTTCTTGTTTTCTCCAGTTCACAAAGTGGATAAGTGGTATATCATCTTCTAAATCGCCTGGGTCGTCATCTATGTCACTCCCAATTGCCAAATCGTCGTCACTCAAAATAGTGTCCTGAGCAATCGCTTCGGTAGTTTCATTACTTTCAATGATGTCTTCAATCATTTATTCCTCTTCTTCCTCATATTCGCTTATTACTGACTCTCCATCAGAAGGAATTTCATCAAGCAGAGCGTAAGCTTCATCCGAGGTTAGTTTTGACAAAGCGATTTGTTTATTCATCACTTGCGACAAATCAATTTGATTTTCCATCCTAACCTAAACAAATTGCCTTTAGTGCATTGCACGCACACTGGTTTCGCCGCGAAACCATATCCGATTGACAAAGTAAAAACAATAAACTATGTAAAACAAGTATTCTTAGCTTTCTATTAGTGCCTCAGTAACACAATCGTCCAAAAAAATGTAGTAGTTATAACACTTTTTACGAAAATGTAGATAAAAAACGAAATCATTCATAAAACGTGGTTTTTTTGACAAATTCTAACGAATACTAGCAATACATTGTTCGACAATTGCAAACTTGCGATGGAGATCAATCGATGGCGCACTAATACCCAAGTAGGAAGTGTGGTTTCACTGTAAAACCAGTCTACATATAGAAAAAAAAAACATTAGGTAAGTGGTTTCTGTGTGAGACCACTTTGCTTCAAAGGGTTGATAAAAAATTGTTGAGATTTTCAATTCCCTATTCAATGCTTTTTCCTGGTTGAAAATCGGTTAATAAATAGCTGAGAAAATCAATACTTATTCTTCATATAAAGCCTATACCTGATTCAATTAAAACAAATAATTTTTTACACTTGTTGAATCAAGTACTAATGGCTTGGTATGAAGAATAAATGTTGATCTTCTTAGCTATTTATTAACCGATTTTCAATCGGGAAAAGCATTGAATAGGGAATTGAAAATCCCAAAAAATATAATGAAAGAATATACAGGGTGTCGTCTAAAATGTTACCATCGGGGTGTCATGACTTTTTTTTGTCATTTCGAAGCATTTCATGATGCAACTTCAAGAAAAGCTTTTCGTAATCTACACAATCGAACGCCTTATTCAGGTCTATACTGGAAAGCATTGTTTCTTCCATATCCTCAAATAACGCCAAAATGGTCTCAATTATCTCGATCATTGCCGTTACTATTGACTTTCCTGCCAAAAGCCATGCTGATTTCCACTCAAAATTGACCTTGACTCCAGAAAATTCACCAACCTCGACTTAACGAGAGCCTCACATTTCTTTCCAATGACCGACAACATGGATATTGGTCCATAATTACCACAAAAGCTGACATCGCCCTTTTTATACAAAGCAACCATTCTCGCTATCTTAAGCTGATCAGGAAATATTCCCTCCCTGAAACAAATATTTGTTAAGAAGCAAAGTGGGGCAGCAATGTACATTATACATTTCTTTAGCCGGTTGACTGAAAATCCAATAGTACACCTAAGAAGTCTCTAATTTATGGTAATAGTGAGTATGAATTTCTTTTTAGTTTATAAGACAATTGGAACGCAACCTTTTATGCTTTATCAAACGCACTATACGGATTTTAACTCAACTTGCCACTTTTGTATTGGCTATATCTAATACGTATAAGTCCCTTAAAGCGGTACCTTTAGAACAGTTAAGAACTTTGGTTTTTCTTTCAATTTGATATCTTCGCTGCCGCTTCTACACTCGCTATCCTGGACTCCATTCAGAAGAGAGCTATACGTCTCATCGGTGACCCTACACTCACCCAAAGGCTGCCATCCCTTGCCCACCGACGTGCCGTTGGTGACCACTCTATCTTTTATAGATATCTGCAGAGGAGCTTTCCTCCATAGTTCCCCCACCTGCTGCCCCCAACAGATCTACCGGGGACCAGAGCGAATGCACCCTTTTACTGTTCAGGTCACGAGACATAGAACATCTTCTTTTGTCCCGAGGACTTCCAAGTTGTGGAATTCCTTGCCGGCACATGTTTTTCCTTCTACTCCGAACCTCCAAACCTTCAAGTCCAGAATTAACAAGTTGCCTCTTTCCTCCTTGTCGACACCCACGGTACGATAGTATTTAGGCTGTGAGCCCTCGTGGTGTGTTGTTGAAAAAAACTGTAACATTAACATCAACCGACGTTCTGATATTGTATTTGAGTAAGTTGAATCTCTGCACGTTGCGCCCTTCGGAGGGGGCGTAGATCCGTCGGTCCCGTGTCCATGCGATGCTGGGCACGTTAAAGACCCCCTACACTCCTTACAGAAAGTCAGGGGATCGGACAAATTTCCAGGATAGTGAGGTGAAACTGCTCCCTAGCGTTGGTGATTGGCCATAGTCGCGGAAATAGGCCGACGTTAAAGAAACAAAACACAGACACACACAATAAAATATTGATGTTTATAACCATCCTAAGACAAATTCATGTAACCATTGTCACACAGAAGGGTCTGTGGCACACCAAAGATCAGACATTTGTGTTCCAAAAACCTAATAATCGCGGCAGATGTTGCTCTTTTTTAGGTCGTGACCCTTTTTCGATTTCCTTCAAATATCCGCGACTGTCAAATTATTTTTATAGATAGAAAAAGAAAAGGCTTTAGAAAATTTTTAATGTTTAACAAAAATATTGATGTTTGTAACTATTCTAAGACAAATTAATGTGATGATTGAGCTTGCATCTGCGTATCAAGTTTTGTAATTCTTGGTGCAGTATGTATTAAAGCCAATCTCATGTCATTTTGAACATCCAGTCTATTTCTGGCCTTTGTTTTAATTTGCACAAGAGTTAAAAAACCACCTTTGCAAAGATAAATCGAGGTAAATGGTACTAATACCCGAAAAGCAAGTAGCGCGAGATTTGGATAAGAACTACGCATAGTACACAAAAATTCAGTCAACTAGTTTTCATAAGATAGGTGCCGAGCGGTGGAATCATTTCGCAGCTTTAAAAATTCATCCTGAACTTCATTAGGAACTTTGGAAACATTCAATGTTGCTCGAAATGGGTTCCTTACTACTTAGACGTTTCAGAAGAGGCTGTTCAAAATCGGGTCCCAGTGCAAGTACAAGCATAGCTTTTTTGTACGACATAATGTATAATTTGAATTAATAATAAATAATATAATATATAATAACGTTGAACTTCATTTTCAACACAATTCTTCTTCTTCTCCACAATGCCTGTTTCTAACGCTTCGGCTGTTGTGCATAGGCTTTCAAACATTGCAAAATTCCAAAGAGTTGTTTTACGTCGCCAGTTTCCAAGATTGGGAACGACGGCTTAGAGATTATGTCTCAAATGGATTATTTGCATGTCCTCACCCTGGAGTTTCAAATTTAAATTGTTTAACTGACCAAATATGTCTCAAAAATAAGCAACTCTTTGAATCCAAGCTTTGTCATTAAAATGTATCACGAAATCTTGTTTCTGTTGCGATTAGCGATTAGCGAAAACGATAGCAAGGAAAAGAACCGGCCAGGTATGTACTACACTTCTTTTTCACAGTCAGGGCAAAAGTAACGCGTTGTTAGTCAATAGTCGTCGACCCCGACTTCCGGGCCGTGCTTCGCCCGTGTTGCCAATACAGCGCTACGGCTGTTAAGGTGGGGGAAAATCCGTGTTTCTAAATAATACAGATAATACAAATCGTATTTTTTTTAAATTAAATAATTAAATGTGCTCTGTATTGGTTTTACGTTACAGATTGCCACGATCCTCACAAAAAGTCGTCGCAACCCCCTTGGGGTTTATTTATTTATTATTTATTTATTAGAACTGCTCCATAGATCTCTACAAGATATCGGAAATAGTCAAAATACAAAAAACAGTTTATCAATGCTAAAATTTAAAATTAAAATATTCGTCCACAGAATAAAAAATGCTATCTAAAAAATGATTTTAAAGCAAGCTTAAATAGCCTGAGGCTGCTCAAATTTTTGACGCTGTCAGGTAAATGATTATAAAGGCGTATTGCAGTGTTGCGAGGTGCCCAATTAATCTGTTCGATCCTATAAGGGGGAACATACAAATCTTTAGCCTGTCTTGTTTCATACGCTGTAATATTACCGCAGGTACCAAAAATTTCAATATTTTTTCTGACATAACAAAGCGCCTCAAGTATATATAGGCACGTCACTGTTAAAATTCCATACCGTATGACCACTAAATAATGGTCTACATGATGCGGAAGACGGCAGGCCAAACATGGTGCGGACAATTCTCTTCTACATCAACAGAACCCTCCCCAGATGCACACAGCCGCCCCAACACAGCAAACCATATGCCAGGAGACAGTTGACACTACCCTAGTAGCATGTCAACAACGCCTGAGTACTCAAGGAATCCCTCAGCTGCAGCAACGCGTAATTCCTAGATGCAAGAGAGGCCACCACATGGTCAACATGGACGTCCCATGATAAGTTAGGATCCAGATGGATCCCCAAAAACTTTACAGACGTGCCCTGTCTTATTGAACTGTCATCAGATCTCACATATATGCTCAGATTCGGATGCACACCCACCGGAGAAAAAAGAAGCATTACAGTCTTCCGCGTGTTAAGAACCAGACCATTTCGCGAACACCAGGCTGACACCTGAGACACATTAGCTGCAGCACCAAGCTCTCCAAAACTTTCCCCTGAGATTGCAGCAGTGGTGTCATCTGCGTACAAAGTTAAGTGGTATTGCTGGCGATAATAAACAATATCGTTCAGGAAAATTGTAAACAAAACAGGGCCCAATATGCTGCTCTGCGGCACGCCGCTCGACACGGCTGAAAATGCAGACATATAGTTATTACCTGCCTTCGTATCCTGACAGCCTGACTTTTTCCAGTCGGGTAGCTTTTTAGCCATAAATATGCATTTCCTCTTAGCCATAATGCTCCAATTTTTGCAATAAAAGGGAATGGTTGACCGCATCAAACGCTTTCGAAATGTCGAAGAACGGCCCGGCGGACTTGGACCTATTATTTATGTAATCCAAGACTGTCAGGTAAGTCCTAAACACGGCATCCTGAGTTGACAGCTGCCCACGAAAGCCAATCTGGCATGGAGACAGCAAATTGTATCTTTCTGAAAAGGACCTAAGTCTTAGCAGAAATGCCTTCTCAAAGATCCGATTTCCGACCATCGGTTGGGAACCATTGCAATGGAACATACAACATTTATTTATTTATTTATTGAATACATGCCCAACAGGATAATCCCATTAATAGGGCACCATACAAAAAGAACAATATGTAATAATATGAACAAAAAATACTCCCAAAAAAAAAAACTAAATTAAACTAAACTACAAAACTAAAATACTGTGCAAAACATCACAAGGCAGAAATTCTACAAAACAGTACATATAATGGTTCTAATAACCGACAAAGTATGATATAGCCACCCTACGAATAACCGCAGCATTATCCGAATAGAAGTCGCACAAGTTTGCAATGTTATTAAAGTCAGAGCTCATTTTATAAACAGGTGATTTCATATACAAGTTAGTCCTTGGTATTGGAGGCTTAAACACTCTCACCACTCTTGATGCAGCCCGTGGAACTGAGAAATTTAATTGCATCAATAAGTCTGGGCAATCAACTTTACCATGAAACAAGTTATGCAGGAACATCACAGATGCAACTTTTCTACGAGAATACAAACTGGGTATGCCAGCTTGCATCAGCAATTGGCCATGATCACATCCTCTCTGTGGGTAGGTACCAGATGCCCTATATACAAGGTGTTTTAAAAACTTACGCTGAACATCTTCCAGAGCACCAATCTGAACACTATAAAAGGGATAAAAAACCAAGCTACAATATTCAAGTCTCGATCGAATATAGGCAAAATAGAGAATTTTCAAGCTATCCAAATTGGAAAATGATCTGCTATTCCTCACAATGAAACCCATCAACTTCAAACAGGATGCTGTAATTGTTTGAATATGTCCAGTGAAACTTAAATGTTGATCATATACAATGCCTAGATCCCTGTGCGTTTCAGTCCTAGCCAATGGTACACCACCCACTTTGTAGGGAAAAGCTATACGGCTGGTTTTTCTAGTGTATGTCATCACTTTGCACTTCGAGACATTTAATTCAAGTCTGTTCTCAACACACCACAGCTGCAAGTTGTCAAGGTCTACCTGGAGTCCTGAACAGTCACCAATATCGTGAACACTGGAGTATAACTTGAGATCATCAGCAAATAATAGATGATTACCAGAAATTACAGAGCTTATGTCGTTGATAAATAACAAAAAGAGGAGTGGGCCAAGATTGGAACCCTGTGGAACGCCGGAGCTAGCAGTGAAGGGTTCAGACTTAAATCCATTATAAAAAACATATTGCACACGGTTAGTCAAGTAGGATCCAAAGAATGCTATCAGCCGTCCATCAAGCCCCGCCAAATGCAGCTTGTACAGAAGTGTTGAGTGGTCAACTCGATCGAACGCTTTGGAAAAGTCTGTATAAATAACATCCACCTGACCCCGTCCATCCAAAGCTTCACTTACATACTGTGTGAACAGGGATAAATTCGTCAGTGTTGAGCGCCCCTCCATAAACCCATGCTGGTATTGTGACAAGCGACACTTCACGGCAGGATAAATACGAGCATACACAACTGCCTCAAAAATTTTAGCAAAATTACATAGGATAGCTATAGGCCTGTAGTTGCTGACCCTCGAACGGTCCCCAGACTTAAAAACAGGACAGATCCGAGCAACCTTCCAAACCACAGGGAAGCAATGTGTGCGCAGCGACAAGTTAAATAGGGTTCTAAGGGGTCTGAGAAGAGCATGCGCACAGTCCTTAATCAAGAAGGAAGGCACCAAATCTGGTCCAGCAGTAAACTTGTTCTTGAGCTTCTTGATGGCTTTAAGAATTTCCTTATCACCAATCACTGTCACACTGACTGCCATATGCGATGGTCCAGAGGTATCTACCGGTTCAGTGATGTATTGAGGACGGTACACACTTTTAAAATAGTTTCCAAAACAGTTAACAATTGTTTGGGGTTCATTATAAACCATGCCATTTTCGTCAGACACAGTACTTGGAATGTTACTTGCTCGCCTCCTTTCCTGCATGTGAGACCAAAATCTAGAGGGATCAATCTTAAGAGACTCTTCAGTTCCACGGACATACTCAGCATATGCCTCTCGTAGCTTACAACACAATAGTGTTACAAGTACTCTATAATAACCGCACCATCCTCCAATAGCTATGGATGAATCAAGAGGCTGGGGTCATTAGATTGAGGACTTTATTTTAAAAATACACGATCCATTTGATCGACATTTTATACAAAGATTTCGGTAACAACGAGGTCGCGACTTTGAATTTTTGTATTGTTTGTTGAGGAGCCGTGTTATACATTATCTTTTTTTTAGCCGTATGAAAACCAGGTCATGAATTGTTTGGTCTACACACTAATAATCTAAGCGTATGGTAATGATCTGGTTACTTTTTTTTACTAAAACTGACAAAATGTAAAACCTGACAACAGAGCCTGTCGTATAGGATGGTGATGAATGCCTGTAGTATTTTCAGCATTCGGTCGTATGTTATTATGCAAGTGGTGAAACTGACCGGCCCGAGGTATGAGGTATGTCCACTTATACTTAAATTAAAGCTAAAGCATCCGAAACGGCTGGAGGGACTATTAATTTCACATGCAGTGGTGAGATTCTCACCGAAATATCTTATCTGGACATGAATTAACTCTTACAAGCTCGTCAGTTACCAGTTAACAGTTGCCAGTTATCAGGTTCCACTCACGGACTATGGATTCTTATCTCTGTAATGACGATAATGACAACCTAAATTTAATGCCGTCAAAGTGCCCATGTTCACACCAAATACGAGAAGTAAGCCGTGTTTAATTCTTCTGTTTTCAAGGGGTTCCATTCAAAATATTAGTCATTTGAAATGATTTCTGACCTAATTAAAACCTGTTTTAGCAAATTTTCATTAAGAAAAATTCGCTAAAAGAGAGGTCACGATGAAAAGCTTTTGAAAAAAATTCTTCAGATGAGCGCGAATTTATATATATATATATATATATATATATATATATATATATATATATATATATATATATATATATACATATATATATATATATATATATATATATATATATATATATATATATATATATATATATATATATATATATATATTTGTGTGTGTGTATGTATGTATGTATGTACGTATCCGAGCGATAACTCAAAAAAAATACGAAACTGATTTTAATCAAACTTGGCAGAAATCTTGTTTGGGCGAAAACAGAGGTCGAGTTCGTTAATCAAATGTTTATGCTTAAGTTTTTCCGGTGGTAAATCGGGGAAAACTTTTTGAATACGCTATATTTTTGTAAGTATTAGAGTAACTAGAATGAGATTTACACTTGGCTAGAAATAGTGCAAATAAACTTATGTTGTGTAATTTAAGTAATTTGGTACACAATATTTAGAGTTTTTTCAAGATTAAAAATAAAATCCCAAAGACATACGTTGAAATGACTTAGTGGTTAAAGTCCAATGCCTGGCAGACAGAGTGGTTAATTGCCACGCGTAGATTGATTCATACAACAGGTATAAACCATACATCAACAGTAACCAAACTAAATATATACCAGGCATAAAACATACTACCCGAACCAACAATCGAGAAAAAGTGGCCGCAATTATGAAAAATGACAGACGACATGAAATTAAAAATTTGCCAAGTGATTGTTATTTAACTGGGGGGATTCAATCAATTATTAAAATACACTATATTTGTAGCTTTATAAACGGCCCTAAATACAATTTTAGTGCAGCATAGATATATTATACTGACGCATAATATAGTAGAAATGTAAACAAAGTCAATTCTATAAAATTATTCTAAAATAGTTTCTTTTATATTTAAACTGAAACATAAGACGTCATATAAGACCAAAACAATCCTTGAATGTGTTTCAATGGTAATTCTACTAATTCTGTAATTAGTTATACTACCCCGGGCATGAAGCCTGTGTCAAGTATTATGTAGACAACATTAGTTGACGTATTAGCAGATAGCGCATTGGAAGCGTGCTGAACTGGTACGCAGAAGGTTGGATGATCGAATCCAGCTCGGATGAATGTATGTTTTTTAATGTTTTATTTTGACATTTGGAGAAACAATATTGCACAGATTTCATAAATTTTGAACTAGACCTCATTTTTGTTTAAAAAGCCTCAACGAGTTTGTCACCTTTGAGTCTAAAATTATAATTTTCAGTAGACATTTTATTATTGTTGATATTGGAAAAGCCGACTTGATTACGTTGACTAAATGAAATCATACTGGCGATTAATAAGGAAAACTAACTGCTACGTTTATAATTTGGCAGATACTTTACTTTTCTAAATATGAATTAGTTTCCTTCTGGAAATCTTTTGTATAACTTTAATGAAATTTGTAATACAAGCTTCTTTTAAAGAGACTTACACTATCTACAGATGTAGCAAAATTTAGTTCTTGAGCTTCATAGAAGATTGAGTTTTGGGCATTTTTCTCAAAAGGGGTTAGAACACAACATTTCTTTGATAATGGAGACATATCATGGCAACACTTTCGAAAGAATTCTTCAAATGTGCGCGTACTAGGACCTCTAAAATCGATCTTTAAGGTCTGTGTAAGTTTAAAGTATTAACTTTACAAATATGCCGTATAATTATAGTGTACAATTCTAAGAAAATTCGCTACTATAACGCACTTGCTGCATCCCGAATTTTATTTTAAATATAATGGTACAGTTTTTTTTAATTTTTGAAGTGTTATTCTAACGGGACTTCAGTAGTACTTCGTTTAGCTGGGGGAATCCGATTAGAATATTTTTGACACTTAAAAAATTTTGGATTACATCATGATGCTTAAAATTTTCTACCGCCCCAGTTTTTAAAAGCGAAAATGATGAAATTGAAACAAAAAGGAGATTCGCCGCAAAAACCACAAAATAATAACAATATTTTCACGCAGTGTGTATTTTTATCAAATAAAACTATTATGGTGGCAGAATTACCGCTCTCGGTGTACCTTGTAAAAATGCCAATGCTCAGTCCTTTAATGTTGTCTACAAAAGCCTTCTTCACACAACTTTTTGCCTCGTTGTTCGCCGGCAATTCTACTCTCAACCCACCTCCAAATGTTCAAATGTTCAACCACCTACAGTCCCCAATGTCGCGCATAAAATGACGGATATCACTTTCAAAACTAAAAAGGTACGAAATATGCTCTCTTCTCTTAATACCAGGAAAGCCTCTGGCATTGACGAGATCCCAGCAATTGTTCTTAAAAAATGCACGCCTGAACTTGCTCATGTCCTGACTCGTCTGTTTCAGATATCTTACAATAGAGGCATATTCCCCTAGTAACTGGAAACCTGCTAGAGTACAACCCGTCCCCAAGAAAGGATCCAAAGCGCTTCCTAGCAACTACAGGCTTATTTCTCTCCTTTCAGTCGTCTCTAAAGTGATGTAAAAGTATATAAACACCGAATTACTAAAATTTCTTGAAAAACACAGTCTAATCCACGACAGGCAGTATGGATTCCGTCAGTGCAGATCAACTGCCGACCTCCTTTCCTTTGTCACACATTCTTGGAACAAGTCAATGGAACTACACAGTGAATCCCAGATTGTTGCTCTAGACATATCCAAAGCATTCGACCAGGTCTGGCACGCAGCGCTGCTTAATAAACTACCGGTCTATGGCCTACCACCAAAACTCTGTACGTGGACAGCAAATTTCCTCTCCAACCGGAGCATTTATGTTGTCGTGGATGGCTATTCCTCTAAACTGTATCCAATTAATGCAGGAGTTCCTCAAGGTTCAGCTTTAGCCCCTACTTTGTTTCTTCTCCGCATCAATGACCTCCTCTCTAGCACATCCAAGCCAGTTCACAGTTACGCGGACGACAGTACCCTCCACTCAAATATACGATATTCTGAGCCTGTCTCTTTAGCCCAATTAGATGAGGATCGCAGACTCATGGAGGGTTCTATCTCCGTGGATCTCCAAAAAATATTAGACTAGGGAAGTAGAAATATTGTACAATTCAACCCCACCAAATCACAGTCTTGCTTTCTTTCTCAAGATATACACCAGCCCTAGACCCATCACAATAAACAACCAAGTTATTCAAAGTAATGAGTCCTTTTCACTTGTTGTCATTTCTGTGGATCGAAATCTCAATTGGCACCAATATGTCACATCAATTGCAGAAGCGGCTGCTAAGAAATTAGGTTTCCTCTTCCGGGCTCGCAAATACTTTTCATCGGCTAATCTCTATACCTTATATACTTCACAAATAAGCCAAATCTCGAATACTGCTCCCACATCTGGGGTGCTGCTGCCGCTTCTACACTCGATATCCTGGACTCCATTCAGAAGAGAGCTATACGTCTCATCGGTGACCCTACCCTAACCCAAAGGCTGCCATCCCTTGCCCACTGACGTGCCGTTGGTGACCTCTCTCTCTCTTTTATAGATATCTGCACGGGCACTGCCCAGAGGAGCTTTCTTCCATAGTTCCTCCACCTGCTGCCCCCAACAGATCTACCAAGGGAACAAAGCGAATGCACCCTTTTACTGTCCAGGTCACCAGACATAGAACATCTTGTTATGCCCGCTCTTTTGTCCCGAGGACTTCCAAGTTGTGGAATTCCTTGCTGGCACATGTTTTTCCTTCTCCCCCGAACCTCCAAACCTTCAAGTCCAGAATTAACAAGTTTCTGCTTTCCTCCTTGTCGACACCCACGGTACGATAGTATTTAGGCTGTAAGCCCTCGTGGTGTGTTGTTGAAATAAAAAAAAGTTTATCTGTAAGCACGTTCTGATCTCAGTACACCTTATATCCTGAGAAGAGGTTCAGGTTAGGTCAGATCAGGTCATGTATCTATAGTAGGGCACCTTACTAACATTCAATAGTCCAATTTTCAGAGCCAGTTCTTGATGAAGTATTTTCGTAACTGCGTCGTGCCTCTCTCTGTATTCTGTTGCAGAAAATGCTTGACAAACTCCAGTAAAGTGCTGGATAGTCTCTGACGACTGACACCCAAATCTACATTTATCGTCTTGGACCGAATCATCTTCAACCATATACTTCAAGTAGTTTCTTATGACCTGATGGCCAGCAAAAACTCCTTTTCTCTCTCTAAAAAGATCTGTCGCGACACTAACTAGTTCGACGCCGGTTTGTGACGTGTGCCTGTGAGGTATATATCACACCAAATTTGATACACAGGTTACCACACCAAAATTTAGATCTCCAAGGTAAAAGAAAAAAAAGTTATAAACATTTAAAGAATAAACAGGTTGGGTGCCACTGATAGCCAGAAAAACGAACACAAACAATATATTTTATGTCAATAACAACATCTATTGTGTATTACAAAGATTCAGTTTTTGGCGCAAAAAGGTCAAGAAAAACGAGAAAAATCACTTTTAACATTTGATTGTTTTTCTTCTTAAAACGCCAAAGCCGCGATTTGATATGTCAAAATTGGCACCTTTTAGGTAAAGAACCTGAAATGAATACGGGTTATGTAGAAAAAATGTCTCAAGAAGTGTGTTCGCAAATGTCAAATTAAACTTTAAAGTGACAGACTTAAGTTTTTGGCACAAAAAGGTCAAGAAAAACGAGAAAAATTACTTTGAACATTTGATTGCTTTCCTTCTTAAAACGCCAAAGCCGCGATTTGATATGTCAAAATTGGCACCTTTTAGGTAAAGAACCTGAAATGAATACGGGTTATGCAGAAAAAATGTCGCAAGAAGTGTGTTTGCAAATGTCAAATTAAACTTTAAAGTGACAGACTTAAGTAATATTCTGATTTATGACAGCTCGTGACACGAAGATGAGAATTTTCCACTTATATATTTCTTTATTGGTTCAAATTTTCGTAAGAATTGAAAAAAAACTTTTCTTTTTTAATTATAATTACATATTAGGCATATAATTTGAATTTTATGTATTCTTTTATAAAATTTTTGTGTGGAAATATTTATTTTTTTGTGTTTCCGTAGAACTAATTTTTTGTGATATTTTTCTAAACTTTGGGTAATTAATAATTGTTGTTGTTTGTTTGTTTCTTTAACGTCGGTCTATTTCCGCGACTATGGCCAATCACCAGGGAGCAGTTTCACCTCACGATCCTGAAAATTATGACGAATCCCTGCCTTTCTGTAAGGAGGGTAGGGATCTTTAACGTGCCCAGCATCATATGGACACGGTACCGACGGCTTTGCGCCCCCTCCAAAGGGCGGAGCGTGCAGACATTCAACTTGCTCTCGGTTGATGTTAATGTTACAATTTGTTATGAAAAAGTGAAAGGAGAACCCTGGGATCGAACCCAGTACCCTTCGGTTCAGAGCCACACCTCCTTACCACTGAACCACCGAGGCTTTAAGGTAATTATTAATAAATGTTTAGTAAGTTATGGTAAAAAAAATGTTTACGGATCTTTGTGATAAAAGATTTCTCTAAAAGCTTTTTGCTAATAAATCTTGGTAGGTGTTTAATAGCCTGAAGAGGTTCGTTGGCGAGGAAAATGGGACCAGTTTTTTCGGGAACCTTTTAAGTTTATTTCCGGAAAATTTTGGACCATTTCAAAGAATAAAGCTATTTTGATGAAATGTGTTACATACATTATTTCTACTATATAAGTTATACTGGTAACCAAATTTGATGCCTCCTTTCATTAAAAAAAGTCTGGACGCAGCAAGTGCGTTATGGTAGTGAATTTTCATAGAAATGATCTGGCACCAAATATTTTTTTATAACTTTCCTTTCTTGTAACATAGAAATCTGAATTTTGGTGTATAGTTCACTTTTTATATCGTAAACCTACCCACCAAATTTGGTTACCATGGCTTTTTTATTTTTGAGATAAAATTTTTTTTTGAAAGACAAATTTTCCCGGAAAACCTGATGCGGTTTTCCTGGCTAATGAACTTATTCAAGACATATACAAGGGTAAGGTACATGCCAAATTTGATTAAAAACGGTCCATTATTTTTTGAGTTATCGGTGTGATACACACACACACTTATATATTAATAATATATTTATTCGCACCATCAATACATAAAAAATGTGTAGAACACGTCAACATTTAAAAAAAAAACATAAAAACACAGGAATTACAATTCAAAAAAACTATACAATCACGATATTGATTACCAACAGTTACAACTTGTTAGCTAAAAAATCCTCAACATTATAATAGGCCTTTGCCGCCAGAATGTTATTCAGTGTCTTTCTCACCTTTTCAGGTGGAAGCTCCTTTATCTGCACCGTCAGTTTGTTGTACACCTTTAGGGACTGCACCGCAGCATTATTGTAAACAATACTTTTTGTAGTTTGTGGCGCAATTAACTGATCCCTTAAACGCGTTCTAGTGTTGTATTGATGCTGTTGTTCACTATCTGATAACAAACTCCGGTTTTCCCTAACAAAACACGCACACTCCAATATATACAAACTTGGCAAGGTAAGTATTCTGTTTTCGAGGATTGTTTTCCTACACGAACCCCTATAATTTAGATTAAATATGCTGCGAATACATGGCTTTTGGAGCCTAAAGATTCTACCGGCTTCTATGGAATTTCCCCAGAACATTACTCCATATCGAAGCCTTGAGTTCACATATGCGCAGTACGCCTCGAGGCCAGCACTTATACTACTAGAATCGGACAGAACACGCAGAGCATAACTAAAAGCTGACAGTTTACCTGACAGATAGCCAACATGAGCCCTCCGGTTCAACTGAGAATCAAGATTCAAGCCCAAAAACTTAACATCATCCTGCGTGCTCAGCGATTCTGAGCTGAATTTCAGCGATAACTGGTTACCCCTAAAATAGTTAAATGAGATTAAATTTGTTTTGGTCACATTCAATTGTAAGTCCATTCCATTGTACCACTCTTCCAGAATTCTCAGTGATTGTGACGCCTCATAAATTAGATCACTATCTGAAGGAACTCGCAAAACCACAGATGTATCGTTAGCAAACAGGGTTGTCTTATGGGGCAATACTTCAGACAGTTCGTTAATTAAAGTAAAAACCAGACTGGCCCAAGGATTTAGCCTTGAGGCACACCTCGTTCTATAATCTTCCACTCAGATGCCAGAAATACCCCTGTCCCATAATCATTTAAAACCACAATTGTTTCCTGCCTAATAGGTATGACTTCATTAAATTCAGCGAGACTCCCCTGAAACCTAGCAATTCCAACTTAACTAACAGTGTGTTGTGGGACACGCTATCAAAAGCTTTAGATAAATCCAGCATCATACACATTGTGCTTTCACGCTTATTTAGTCCCTCTGTAATTTCCTTGATAACTTGAAATATTGCCCTGTTAGTTGACCTTTTTTAATATAGCCATTTTAATTCTCACTAAATATTTTGTGTTTCTCTAAAAAAGCCACTATTCGCTTACATCATCAACATTTCAAAGTTGGGATCTCCCCATTAGTGAATTTTTTCTACGAAAATTCACTAAAAGACCTATTTGCTAGTAAAAACATTTTTATGAAATTTTACTACCATAACGCACTTGCTGGCTCCAGACTTTTTTTAATGTTTGCTTGAATGTACAAACATTGACTTGTTAAAAAATCACAGGTTCTTTAACAATAGAATGTTGGAAGTAGTATCAAATTTTTAATAATTCCCATCAGCATGAGGTGGTTGCACTAAGTGGGTAATCCGGCTTAGCATATCTTTTGTGTATAATGCTGTCTGGAATCTGTAGATCATCTTTTTACATAATTTAGCTACTGGTAAACACAGTCAACGAATCACTCTAATATTATTAGTTAATAAGCTTCCGTGGGGCCCCGATAAACCATCAGAATGTGACGCGACTTTGACTTATTTTTATGCTTTGTCATATGGATACACTTCACATTATTTAATAATATACAAACTAAATTGATTAAAAAATTTATGCTACTTTTTATGAATTTTTGTAGAAAAAATTCACTCATGAGCGCAAACTAGGCGCCCTAGAACACATCATATCCGGGCTCAGTTTTAATTTGTATGTATATATATATATATATATATATATATATATATATATATATATATATATATATATATATATATATGGTGACGCATTGAAAACGAAACAGACCGATTTGCGCCCAGAGAATTTTTTTTAAGAAACGCAGTGGTCGTAGAATAATGAATCTTAAAAAAATGTATGTAACTATTTTTAGGTACTGTTTTATATATATATATATATATATATATATATATATATATATATATATATATATATATATATATATATATATATATATAGGGTGGCGCATTGAAAACGAAATAGACCGATTTGCGCCCAGATACTTTTTTTTAAGAAACGCTGCAACACGTCAATTTTAATATTGAGGGGGACATGTTTTGACATAAAACTCAAATTTGTCACATCAACCCATTAAAGGTGGTGATAACAACCCTTATATTTTAAATAGGGAACATGGGTCGAGTGTTACATCGTTTGAAACCTCTTTCTTTTCTGAATTCAGCACACAAATTTTTTATTAACTCGTGTAAACATTATTTACAGTTGAAGATGCAAAAACGCATTTCACTCATTTTGATAAGAAATGTGCTGATAGTCAATGTTTTGTTGGTTTGTAAACAAAAAATTGACTACCAGAACCTTTCTTATCGGAATGAGAGAAATGCGGTTTATTATTTCAGTTTATCGGTCGGTTTGATACTTGATAGTACTACCGAAAATTAATTTCACAATGGTGTATTCTGTAGAAGAAAGAGTTGAAATAATTACTCTTTTTTTCAAAAACGATGACTGTGCCAACCGTACCGTAAATTTGTTTAATGAACGACATCTGAACAGACATGTTAACAGAAAATAAATTTTGGAGTTAGTTGCAAAGTTTCGACAAAGTGGTTCAGTAGCCAACAAAAAATGGTACCCTGAACGTGAATTTCCGGTTAGAAATGAGACTACTGAGATTGAAGTTTTAGGACAAATTGCTGAAGACCCAACTTTGAGCTATTCAGCGAATATTGAAGCATCATAAATTTCACCCGTATAAAATTCATCTTGTACAACAACTGAATGAAGATGATTTTGGTCGGCGGCTGGAGTTTTGTGAAGTTATGACTGAACGAATAGCTGATAACGGGAACTTTCTGTTCAATATCTGTTTTTCAGACGAGTGTACGTTTTTATTAAATTCTACAGTCAATCGTCATAATTGTCGTTATTGGGCAGATAATAATCCAAGAAATTTTCACGAAGTTCACACTCAAACTCCACAGAAATTGAATGTCTGGACTGGCATTTTTGGAGACCGTTTAATCGCACCAATTTTTCTTGATGGCAATTTGAGTGGCGAAACGTATTTGGAGTTACTAGACGATATCGTTTACCCTCTACTAATTGACATTGTTGAAAATGATGACCGCTATCAAGAAAATCAATTAGTGTTTCAACAAGATGGAGCTCCTCCGCATTTTTCACAACGTGTTAGGGAGTTCTTGAACAGAGAGTTTCCAGAGCAATGGATTAGGCGTAGAGGTGCTATTTAGTGGCTCCCTAGATTACCGGATTTAACTCCTTTAGACTTCTTTCTATGGGGCCATTTAAAGAGTAGAATCTTCACAACAGAACCGGAGTCTCTAGAGGAATTACGACGACGCATTGTGGAAGAATGCCGTCTAATAACTCCACAAATGCTCCAGAATGTCAGAGCTCGTTTTGCACAAAATTTGTACTTTTGTATGGAAGCTGGTGGTCAACAATTTGAACACTTACTTAACTTAATAAAAAAAAATTAACGTTTGGTTTTGTTTTTTAGTTTTTTTTCAACGAAAAATTGACTAATTAGTGCATTTCTTATCACAATGAATGGAATACGTTCTTGCAACTCCAACTGTGAATAATTTTTAAACGAGTTGATAAAACTTCCAAGAAAATTTGTGTGCTGAATTCAGAAAAGAAACAGCTTTCAAATCATGTAACACTCGACCTATGTTCCGTGTTTAAAATATAAGGGTTGTTATCATCACCACTAAGGGGTTGATGTGACAAAGTTGAGTTTTATGTCAAAACATGTCCCCCTCAATATTAAAATTGACGTGTCTTAGCGTTTCTTAAAAAAAAATTTCTCTGGACGTTTTGTTTCGTTTTCAATTCGCCACCCTGTATATATATATATATATATATATATATATATATATATATATATATATATATATATATATATATATATATATATATATATATATATATATATATATATATATACACACCGATAACTCAAAAAATAATGGGCTGGGTTTGCTCAAATTTGCTTAGTGCATTCCTTTTGCAAGTCGCAAATCGGACCTGCTTTTCCGGGAAAATTTTGCGTTTTCTTTCGGAAAATGTTTGTATGTTCGGAAATAACAAAGCTACGGCAACCAAATTTGATGCGCAGGTTTATATTATAAAAAGTATATTACATTCCAAAATTTAGATATCTAGATTAAGAGAAAAAGGTTATAGGCGTTTAAAAAAAATTGGGTGCCACTAATGACCAGAGAAACGCACAAAACCAAAATATTTTCTGTCTTTAACAAAATCTATTGCATATTACAGACAATGAGTAAGTTTTATGGCGCAAAAAGGTCAAGAAGTACCAAAAAATTACTTTGAAAATTTTATAGTCTGTCTTCTTAAAACGTCAAAGTCGCGATTTGAAACCTCAAACTTGGCAACTTTTAGGTAAAGAACCTTAATCAAATCCGGGTTATGTAGAGAAAATGTGGCAAGAGTTGTATTTCACAAAACCTTAAGTTTCAGTTTCAACAGTTATTATGACCTTCATTTTACTAAAATATTTGCAGAAAATTCATTTCAAATAAATCCTTTCCTTCATGCTTTGGCAGTAGTTTTAGTTATAGAGTTTATGATTTATTAGTCTAAAGTTTTTGCGAATTTTCGTAGAAAGTATTCACCATTGAGGAGACAGCAACTTCTTAATTTAGACAAGATTTCATCAAATGAGCGCGAAGCAGGCCCCCTAAAACCCATATCCGGCGTTAGTTTAAGTTGTATCTGTTTAGGCATGTACAGGGTAACGCACTTCTACGGTAATTATAGCGTATCTTGAGCTGCATTTTATAAAATTATTTTTATAATCACAGGTAACCCATAAATCGTAGGTGTATGTGCGTGTATTGTTTCTTTAACGTCGGCCTATTTCCGCGACTATGGCTAATCACCGACGCCAGGAAGCAGTTTCACCTCACTATCCTGGAAGTTTTGCATAACCCCTGCCTTTCTGTAAGGAGCGTAGGGATCTTTAACCTTCCCACCATCGCATGGACACGGGACCAACGGCTTTACGCCCCCTCCGAAGGGCGGAACGTGCAGACATTCAACTTGATCAAATACAATGCCACAACCTCGGTTGATGTTATTGTTACAGTATGTACTAAAAAAGTGAAAGGTGAACCCTAGAATCGAACGCTGTACCCTTCGATTCAGAGGCACACGTTATTACCACTGAACCACCGAGGCTCTATATAAATCATTGGTAATACAAACTGTCTTCTACATAACCCGCATTCTTTTCAGTATCTGTTTCAAAATGACCTTGACTTTTCCAATCGTGACTTTAACGTTTAACGCAACGAAGAAAGATTATAAAAATTTGAAAGTTATTTTTCTGGTACTTCTTGACCTTTTTTGGACAAGAAAACTAAATCTTTGTCTGTAATATTCAATAGACTCTGTTAACCACGGCGCGTTTTAGGACACTTACCGCAATTTGGTTGAAAATGGCTGAAAGAGATAAATTTTGCTTACAATGGGGGCAAGACTTTACGCTTATTTTAAACATCGCAACACCAACCCTAAGCGGTAGTACAATCCACCCCTAAAATCTTAAATGATCAAGTAGCAGATCATTTTAGAGCTGGTGTAATCTCTTTTTAACGGTGTCTTATCTTCTAAATTAAAGCAGTGAGTTCTGAGAAATTGAGTCCTAAAGACCAGAAAGGGTTTCTTTAATTTGCTACAATTATCGTCGCATTTTTTTTCCATTATTTTCACTGGTTATCACTTACAAAAAAGTGAGAGTTGATAATTTCTTTAATTGTTACTGACAATGATTAAATTATGCTTTTGGATTTCTTTATTTTAGAAGAAGCCTTAGTGTACGTGTGATTTTTATTTTATTTGCCCATCAGGTTATTGTTGCTTGTGCAGTTATTCTACAAAATGGTTTACTCGATTGTAAACAGGGTGGAAATTATTTCACTTTTTTATGCAAATAATCAACGTGCTAATAGAATAGCAAATTTATTTAGTCAACAACACTTAGGTAGCATGTTTTTTTATCCCTCAGGGATCGTCCGCGGCTTTGCCGCCCCGATAGCACTGCATCCCTTGGCCTATTGTGCATTAGGTAGCATGTTAATCAAAAGTATGTGGCAAAATTTCAAGAGACCGGGTCTGTTTGTAATACAAGGCGACGCGCTGAAATGAATGAAGCGGTAGAAGTGGCGGTTCTTGGTCATCTTGATTTGAATTCCAGGACGACTGAGGCAACTGTCAAGTGAATCTGGTTTTGGGCGAACTACCATTGAATACATTTTGAAACGTCGTAAATTCCACCCATACAAAATCTATCTTTCACGCAAACTAAATGAAGATGGTTTTGACCGCCTATGGACTTTGGTAAAGTGATAAGAGAACGAGTGGTGGAATTATCCGATTTTTATTTTTAATACTTGCTTTTCGGATGAATGTTCTTTTTTCCTAAATGGTACCGTGAATTGTCATAATTGTCGCTATCGAGCCGATTCCAATCGTAGATAATTTCACGACATTCATACACAACACAAGCAAAAACTCAACGTTTGGTCTGGAATTTTTGGTGACCATTTTGTTGGTCCTTTTTTCTTACCTGTTAATCTGACTGGAGGTATATGTACTTGGAGTGGCGGGAAAGCACCATTGATTCAATGTTGACTGACATTATCGATAATAATGAGTAGTATCTCGAAGACCAGTTGGTATTTCAGCAGAATGGAGCTTCTCCTTACTACGCTTTACCTGTTCAACAATATCTCGACCACAGATTTTCAAATCGTTGGGCTGGGATAAGAGGTTCTATATAATGGCCGGCACGATCACCAGATTTATCACCCTTACATTTATTTTTGTGGGGTCACATAGACAGTTAAATTGATTCTACTCAGCCCGATTCCGAATGCCACCAAATCACTCCAGAAATATTACAGTATGTGCGCCGACGTTTTGAACAAAACTTGTACTATTGTATGAGGGCTGGTGGTCGAAGTCTTGAACATTTAATAAAGTGACATGTAAGCTTTTGATAAATACATTACTCTTTAGAAGTCACCCTTCAACTTTACTTCAGCCACTGCTTCAAATTTAAAAAGTAAGACATCGTCGAAAGAGATTGAAACATAGCTCTAAAATGATGTGCTATTTGATCCCCTTCTCATTTAAGATTTTAGGGGGGATCACATCACCGCTTAATGTGTATAAAGTGTTGCAATGTTGAAAATATGTCTAAAAGTCTTCCCCATTGAAAGAAGAATTCACCACATCACGATAAGTACCCTAAAACGAGCCTTTTTCATTTTCAGGTGGCCAGGCTGTATAAGCAGTCCTTGTAGGTTTTTGATAGATGTAAGTTGTAAGCATAATAAATTCACTGTTATTTGGCGGTTCCTACCAAATACGGCATCTGATATAACCTGGGTGCCATTATTTCCAATAAACTTAGGTTTTTATGTTATAATAAGGTTGTTGAAATTATATCTGTCACATATTTTCACTATTTAAATAGTTTGAAAATTGTTATGTATGGGTTATTATCTCAACAGCTTACGAGTGGATATTTTAGGAGAAAATGTACGAGAAAACACCTTGTCGGCAGGCTATAATTTGAATTTATTGTTCATTGTTGTTTGTATTTATCGTTTACACTGTTGATTCAAGAGGCTTATTACATAAGAAACACATAAAGCTAAATTTATTACCAGATGTAAATTTATAGAGTTTATAAATATTTTGTATTTGCTTTCACTATAATATGTACTTTTCTTGTAATTTAAAATTGTAATTTAATTTTTACAGTTGTAATTCCATTATTTTATTACTAAAATTCTATCTAGGAATCTAACCCAGTGGTTCCCAAAATTTTTCAAGTCGCAGTGCCTTTTTTGAATCAAGATTTTTTCACGGCGCCCCACCCTGAGTAAAATTAGGATTAATAATTAGTAATAATAATAGCACTTTATTCATAAAAAGTCTTGACGCAGCAAGTGCGTTATGGTAGCGAATTTTCATAGAAATGATCTGGCAGTAAATATTTTTTATAACTTTTTATCTTGTAACATAGAAATCTTAATTTTGGAATATAGTTCACTTTTCATATTATAAACTTACCTACTACATTTGTTTACTTTTTACTTATGAAAATAATATTTTAACCCAAAATCGGACCATTATTTTTTGAGTTATCGGTGGGATATATATATATATATATATATATATATATATATATATATATATATATATATATATATATATATATATATATATTGAAACCAGCCCTGGACATGGGATCTAGTGATACTATTTCAGGCTCATTTAAAAAAATCAAAATTCAAAAGTCAGGATCTCCCCATTAGTGAATTTTTTCTACGAAAATCCACTGAAAAAAAGTAATAGAATTAAGAACCTCACATAAGCATAGTTTGTTAGTGACATAATCTATCATGTTTGTACTTTTTGAAACAACAAAGCTATTTTAATGAATTGTGGTACATTGTGACTACTATATAGGTTATACTGCCAACCAAATCTCCTTTTAAAAACAATACATAATTGAAATTAAAAACATTTTTATGAAAATTCGCTACCATAACGCACTTGTTGCGACCAAGACTTTAAAAAAATTTGTTTCGGCAAAATCGTTGGCATCTTTGTATCCTTTCTCTTTAAGAAAAAAAGCATGCTGCAGTTCAAAGGTATGTGCCGAATAACCGCGAGAAAGCCATCGTGTGCACTGCTATAATACAACAAACACGAGTATTCAGCTCCCATATTCACACACAGTTTTCTCTCAAACCTTGCTCTGAATGGACGAGTTCTTATAAAATTTGCTACATTCACTACTCATTCTAGACAATTTAACCGCCCCATTACCGGACTCAACAAATACCTCTAATCCGCCTAGTCCTATAAGTACCGTTACAAAAGCAGCTGACCTAATAGACCTTGACCCGACTAATTACACTGATAACGAGGCAGGTAGACGAAACGTTATAAGTAAAGCAAGATCTCTCTCAGGTCTAGGGTTGAACACACGATATTTGGGGCGTAGGCAAGATCTATAGACATATAAAGTCTGACAGTAACCCTCGATATGGGTTGCAGTGGACACTAGTAGCGCTTATTTGTAGAATTTTTTTTCAAAATGCAATCTTCTTGTAGAAAGAAAATTCGTTGGAAGGGGAGGTGGGAGAAAAGAGCTGCTTACGAAAAGACAGTGTAAGGAAGAATTCTCAGACAGTAAATTTCTAACGTTAATATTCGTAGAGCACACGCTTAGAAAAACGTAAACCAGTAGACAAACAGAAAACTTCTAGAAAATCTGGGTGGGAAAAAAGAGCGGCTTACGAAAAGACAGTAAATTTCTAACGTTAATATTCGTAGAGCACACGCTTGGAAAAACGTACACCAGTAGACAAAGAGAAAACTTCTAGAAAATCTGGCTGGGAAAAAAGAGCGGCTTACGCAAAGACAGTGAGAGGAAGAATGATTGACCAATTCTCAGACAGTACATTTCTAACGTTAATATTCGAAGAGCACACGCTTAGAAAAACGTAAACCAGTAGACAAAGAGAAAACTTCTAGAAAATCTGGCTGGGAAAAAAGAGCTGCTTACGAAAAGACAGTGAGAGGAAGAATGATTGACCAACTTTCAGACAGTAAATTTCTAACGTTAATATTCGTAGAGCACACGCTTGGAAAAACGCAAACCAGTAGATAAAGAGAAAACTTCTAGAAAATCTGGCTGGGAAAAAAGAGCTACTTACGAAAAGACAGTGAGAGGAAGAATGATTGACCAATTCTCAGACAGTAAATTTCTTACGTTAATATTCGTAGAGCACACGCTTGGAAAAACGTAAACCAGTAGACAAAGAGAACACTCTGGCTCAATTGGCAAAGTATGGAAGCTGAAACGCAATGAAAATAACTGCTGTAGGCCAGTGGAATACCCGTGGGTCATGTAGCTATGACAATGCCTTTAGATTGTGCTGGTTTAGCAAAATTGAACGATGCAAGTGTTAAAATTTATTTAATTATGGATCGATTCCAGATGCAAAGTGCCCTTGATATTTATTAATGATTTAAATCACTTATACATGTAAACATCTGGTGAATTTCAAAACATGAGTATTGACAAATTTGTTATATTATCTTTGTATATTTCTTAGCCATATGTTTCATGTTTTTAATAGAAACATACTTTTCATACAACTGGAACGTTGAACCAAATCTCATATATTACTAATTCTATTAATAAGACAAACATTATGAACAAGCCTCTGGATATTTTTATGCCGTACTTGTATTTACACAATTTAAAAAACTTTCACACCTGGAATTCAACTTGAAATTAATCACTCTATTGTCTTAAAGACAATGTTCCAACACCTCTGGAAGCTATTAATGTATTTACTTAACAAGATATTAAATTGAGCACGTCCTATGTTTGTTTTAGAGATGGACAAGTCATTCATCTAGAATAAGGTTCATTACCATCGAAATATCATTGACAAAGGCTAGAGACTCTTAATTTTGGATTTTAAACTTCAGTGCGTCAAATAATCTAAAAGTCTGGACGCAGCAAGTGCGTTAGGATAGTGCATTTTCATAAAAATGTTTTTATGGCAAATATGTTTTTTTTTTAATAAAAGGCATGAATCTCGATATAACCTGCATATAGTAGAAACAATGTACCTTATTTTATCAAAATAACTTTAATGCTTGAAAAAGTACAATAATTTTTCAAAAATAAACTTTAAATGTTCCAGAAAAAAACTGCTCCTATTTTCCTGTTGCTTATTTTGATTTTCTATATTTTTTTACAGGAAAAGTATTGGTTAAAGATTTAAATTTTATATGGCAATTGATTTTATACAATGTGCGGAATTGAATAAGAGGAGAATAAAAAATGTGCAAATTCCCCATCCTCTTCAAGCTATTTTCGCACCTGCTAAAATATAATTATCCACAAAAAGCGTTTTGACCAAAATTTACAAAAAATGTTTGCATGAAAATTTGCGAGCAGTTTCTTCAACGAAAATTGCCATTTTGTTTACTAAAATTGGTTATAGTAATGATACACGAAAATTATGTTTTTTTACCAAAATTTGCTACAACAATTATTTTTCACGAAAATGAGAAATCATTACTTTTTTTTCAATAACTTATACATTTATTATTACCAACACTTCACAAAAATTCCTGGATGCAGCAAGTGCCCTATGGAAGTAAATTTTCATTAAAATGTTTTCAATAGCAAATATATCACTCTAATGCAAGCAGGCATCAATCTGGTTACCGGTATAACCTATACAGTAGAAAGAATATACTATATTTTATCAGAATTACTTATTATTTGGAAATGTACAAAAATTTTCCGAACATAAGCTTAATATGTTTCTGAGAAAACCTTAGGTTAATAGCAAATTAAATTTAAGGATTAAATGAAAATTCGCTACCAAAACGCACTTGCTGCGTCTCGATTTTTTTCTTACAAACATGAATCATATTTCGATAAAAAATTCAAAAAACGCAACAATATATGGGTGTTAGAAAAACACAATTGTAGGGGTGATCAACGACTTATGGACCACCCTGTAATTGTCAAAATCTTTTTATAAGATGCAGCTTAAGACACCCTATAATTAACGTACACAAGTTTTTCTTGTATCTTGTATAATAACAATTATATTGAGCTTTCCCGTAGAAATCCGTCACCTTGTATATATGCAAACATATAAATAAAAACTGAAAGTAAACCCGGATATGGATTTTAGAGGGCCTAGTTTACGATCATTTAAAGAAATCGTTTTAAATTTCAAAAGTCGCGGTTTCTTCTTAAAAAATTATAGACCGTTAAGCCATAAACTTAATTAAGCCTACAGCCAATGCATCAGAGAAATGAATTTTCTGTAAACATTTTAGTAAAATGAAGGACAATGGCGTTGGAAGCTGACACTTAAGGGTTTGCAGAACACTCTTCTTGCTATATTTTCTTTACATAATCCGTATTTATTTCAGGTTCTTTGCCTAAATGTTGCGAATTTTGACGCTTAAAATCGCACTTTGACGTTCTAAGGAAAACCCCAAATTTTTTTCTTTAAATGCCTATAACTTATTTGTCTTTCAACTTACAGACCTAAATTTTGGTACGTGGGTCATATTGTGTTCATAATACAAAGACGCGTACCACATTTGGTTGCTCTTATTTTGTTATCTTCGGAGATATAAATTTTCACCGAAAGAAGACACAAAATTTTCAGGGAAAATCTGGGCCGATATTCCTGGCTAACGAACTTATCCAGCCCACTTGCAAAAGGAAGGTACTCACCAAAGTTAATCAAAATCGGTTGATCATTTTTTAAGTTTTATCGGTGTGACACATACACACACAATATATATATATATATATATATATATATATATATATATATATATATATATATATATATATATATATATATATATATATATATATATATATATATATATTTGGAAATGTGTTCTAGGGAGCCCAGTTGGCGCTCATTTGAAGACATTTTTTCCAAATGTAAAAGTCGCGATCTCCTTATATTACTGAATTTTTTAAAGAGAACTCACTAAAAAAAACCAATACCAAAATGACTAGGGAAACAAAAGAAAAATCACAAAGATAAAATATTATGTTTAGCGAAAATTTACTAAAATCCTGTGGTAACGTTCAATTACTTCATTAAATTTGAAGTTACTTTTTTATGAACTGAAAAACTGAAGTTTAATATTCAGTATGAACATATGAACACATCCATGTACATCTATTTGTTCGACCATAGAGTAATATGTGTTTTACATTGACATATTAATATATTAACCGTCAGCTAAAATCTGGTACTGGAAATCATACTGTCTAATTAGAACAAAGAATTGTTTAATCTATTTGTAACACATATTATACATACATTTTATCTTTCTGCTCTCCTTCTTTATATGAACTTTAACTATGCCAAATCACACATGGCTCCGTGGGCGCCATGTGCTTAAAAAGGGGTACAAAGTTTTTCTTGATGTATTATAACCCTATAATTGAAACTATTGCCAAAGCATCAGAGAAAGGGTCTATTTGTAACTCATTTTCTGCAAATATTTAAGCTAAATGAAGAACAACGACGGCTGAAGCTGAAATTTAAGGCATTATAGAATACGCTTCTTACGACATTTCTTATTCATAAGCCGTACTAGTTTCAGGTTCTTTATCTAGAACATGTCAATTTTGACGTTTCGAATCGCGACTTGGGCTTTTTAAGAAGGAAAACCATAATGCTTATAACTTTTCTTCCTTTTAACATAGAGATCCAAAATTTGGTACGTGGTTTGCTTTTTATAATATAAATACCAAATTTGGTTACCATACCTTTGTTATTTCCGCAGATATAAACATTTTCCGAAAGGAAACAGAATTTTCCGGAAAAAACTACTCCGAGTTTCTTGGCTAACGAACTTATCCAGGCGATTTACGAAAGAAAGTACTCACCAATTTTTTTGGGTTATCGGTGTGACACACGCACACACACACACACACGCGCACCAATATATATATATATATATATATATATATATATATATATATATATATATATATATATATATATATATATATATATATATATATAGGTTTGACGCCTTTTACGTTCAAACACTGAATAACTTGGTTGACGTTTAATGTCAGTTTTGATCTTATATAAAATTAATAATTTTGGTAAAAATATGGTATGTGGAGATAGAGTGATAGTTAAGATGGTGTATTGAAGTGGTTTAGATCTATCATAAACGAAGGCAATGGGTGAAGCATTAGATTGAAGAAATAAAAGTGAAGAAATTTGAAGTTTGCTGAATTTGATATATAATTGTCACATTGCTTTAGATATAACTTTTAAAATTATGCAAATGTACACCACAAGTCTCAGACTTATTATATAGGCATACTGTATAATTTTTATCAATGAATAAATAATAATAATAATAATATATATATATATATATATATATATATATATATATATATATATATATATATATATATATATATATATATATATATATATATATATATAGTCTAGTTTACGCTCATTTGAAAATTTGTTTTCAAAATTCGAAAGTCGCGATCTTTCTATTAGTGAATTTTTTCAAGAAATATGCCTCAAAACAGCCCAATTAAACTGGTTAAAAAGTCTGGACGCAGCAAGTGCGTTATGGTAATGAATTTTCATTAAAATGTTTTTAATAGCAAATATGTGTGTTTTTTTTTTAAAGAAACCAGGCATCAAATTTGGCTACGAGTATAACCTATATGGTGGAAACAATGTGCCATGTCTCATCAAAATAACTTTATTGTTTGAAAATGTAAAACAATTTCCGAAAGTAAACTTAAAGTGTTCCCGAAAATAACTGGGTTCTTGGTCAACTTTATAGGTTAATAGCAAATTGAGCTATTCAAATTTGAAGCATTTAATGAAAATTCGCTACCATAACGCACTTGCTGCGTCCCAAGTTACTTTTCTTACAAACATGCATTATATTTCGACGGAAATGCAAAAATCCAGTAAGGCGAGTACGATAAAAAAAAGAGAATTTGTATCACCAACGACTTATGGGCCACTTGTGATTGTAGAATTTTTCTTTAAGATGTAGCTCAAGACACCCTATAATTAATGTATACAATTTTTTTCGTGTCTTGTAACGGATATATTAAACTTTATTGATTTTTTCCGAAAATTCGACAGAAATTTATACCATTAAACGATAAACTCTATAGCTAAGACTACTGCCAAAGCATCAGAGAAAGGGTCTATTTGAAATGAATTTTCTGGAAATATTTTAGTAAAATGAAAGACAATGGCGGTCGAATCTAAGACTTCAGGCTTTGTAAAACATTCTTCTTGAGACATTTGCTTTCCATAGCTCCTATTATTTTCAGGTTCTTTGCCTAAATGTTGCCAATTTTGACGTTTTAAATCGCAACTTTGACGTTTTGAGGAAAACCACAATTAATTTTTCCTTAAATGCCCATAACTTTTTAATCTTTAACTAAAAGAGCTAAATTTTGATAGATAATTTACTTATAATGATATAAACCCGCGTACCAGATTTGGTTGCTGTTACTTTGTTATTTCCGGAGATATGAATTTTTTTCGAAAGAAAACACAAAATTTTCCGGGAAAACCTGGGCTAATTTTCCTGACTAACGAACTTATTCAAGCCACTTGCAAAAGGAAGGTAGTCACCCAATTTAATCAAAATCGGCCCATTATTTTTTGAGTTATCGGTGTGATACATACATATATATATATATATATATATATATATATATATATATATATATATATATATATATATATATATATATATATATATATATATATATATATATTAATATATAAATAAACATATAAAAATTGAAACTGACCCCCGATATGTGTTCTAGGGGGCCTAATTAGCGCTCATTTGAAGAAATTTTTTTAAAACTCAAAAATAAGGATCTCCTCAATAGTGATTTTTTTTAAAGAAAATTCAGTAAAAAAAGTACAAATTGCTATCTCCGGAGCTTATTACGTTATTTTTTGTTTAATGTTTGTTTAACTTTTTATTTAATTAACGATTTTTTTTTGAAAGTCGGTCGGTCGGTCTGTTGGCCTGCTAGTAGGCGCAGTAACTTTCGAACGAATTGAGATATCATCTTTAAATTTGGTATCCAGTTAGCATCCGACAAAGGAACGCTTCGAATTGTTTTTGGGTAAGATCGCTTCATGGGGTAGGGGAAAGATGAGGGGTGATTTGGCGAAAATTGACATTTTTTCCGTTAAAACTCGAGTAATATAACGTTTCAGAAGTTTATGGATACAGCAATACGAATATTTTCTTTGTAGTCAAGTCATGGACCCTAAATTTATTTCATGAGAATGTCTTTCTGCGGAGAGTAGACTTTCACAGCTATGTGGAAGTTATGATTCAATTTGCAGCAAATCCAGAAACAGGCAATTTCAGATTAAAATAGTTAATCTGAAATTGTCTGCTTCTGGATTTTTCTATACTAGTATATAGGAATAGAGATACTGAATTTATTCCATTTGGCAGTTCCACACTGCATATATGGGCAAATTCACCTCTGGTTAAGTGAACTACCTGCACTAAGAGGATCATAAAGTTACTACATGGTCTACAAAATATGAGTTCTGTGTTATAATGTAATATGTTCAGTGCAAGCCCTGGTATGCGTATCATATTAGCATATGACAACAGCCCTATTGTATTAAAAGTGTATTGGCGATACTGGAGGAAATTATTTCCATGTCGCCGAACAATACCGACCATTGTTACCAACCTTATGGCTCATGCATCGCCCATCGGTACAACAATATAATAATAAATAATAATATATTATCGGATGAGATGATATTATACAGCCATGGGTATGTGCATGGAGAGAAATTAAAACTGTTATATAAGGTCCATCATGACTTTCGTGCCTTCGCATTTGTGTCAGAGATAATAATGGAAATAGTTATGATTAGACCTGTGCAGTTATATTAAGATAATCAAAGAAAAGTTAACAGGTTTTACAAGCTTGCCCATGCTATAAAGGTCATTAATACATCATTAAAATATTTGTTTACTCAAGAGACTTTGCCAACATAAGCTGACGTCATAACCATCGATACGATTTACCAGGATCCTAGTCAATGATATAGCTCCTTGTTATTCGATGAATTTTAAATTTTTACAAAGCCAGAATTTTTTCAAAATTCAAAAGTCGTGATCTCTTCATTAGTGTTTTTTCAAAAAGAAAATTCACTAATAAAAAAGCAAAAAAGTTCGGGACGCAGCAAGTGCGTTATGGTAGTGAATTTGTATGAAATGTTTCAAACTTGGATAACTCAATTTTCGATAAACTTAGAAAGTTTAATTTTGGTATGTAGTAAAACCATTCCGAAGACAACATATCCGCCGAATGTCATTAAAATAACTTAGTAATTTTCGAAGAAAAAAATGTTTTTCGAAAGAAAACTCAAAATTTAAAAAACTCAATTTCCTATAAACTTAGAAAGTTGAATTTTGGTACGTAGTAAGGTCTCACCCAAGACAACATATCTAATAAATTTCATTAAAACAGCTTTATAATTTTTGGAGAAAAAATTTTTCTTCGAAAGAAAACTCAAAAATTTTCCGGAAAACCTTGTCCCATTTTCCTGACTAACGAACTTATCCAAGCCATTAATAAAAGAAAGGCACTTGCCGAGTTTCATCAAAGTCGGTTAATTATTTTTTGAGTTATCGGTTGGATACATATATATATATATATATATATATATATATATATATATATATATATATATATATATATATATATATATATATATATATATATATATATATATATATAAACATATAAAAATTGAAAATGACCCCGGATATAGGTTCTAGAGGTCTTTTTGAAAATTTTTTTGCAAAGTCTCACCATCGATACCTCTCTATTAATGAATTTTTAAAATAAAAATTCACTAAAAACTGTAAAATGTGCTTGAATAAACTTGTATTTTTAGCTGTATACTAAATAGTGACATACCATTTTCCTGACTAACGAACTTATCCAAGCCATTAATAAAAGAAAGGCACTTGCCGAGTTTCATCAAAGTCGGTTAATTATTTTTTGAGTTATCGGTTGGATACATATATATATATATATATATATATATATATATATATATATATATATATATATATATATATATATAAACATATAAAAATTGAAAATGACCCCGGATATAGGTTCTAGAGGTCTTTTTGAAAATTTTTTTGCAAAGTCTCACCATCGATACCTCTCTATTAATGAATTTTTAAAATAAAAATTCACTAAAAACTGTAAAATGTGCTTGAATAAACTCGTATTTTTAGCTGTATACTAAATAGTGACAGTCCTTACTGTTTCTGTGGTGTGTCGGTCCAGCAAATATTAGAATAAAATTGAAATAAATGCTGCCACAGTTTGCAATGCTATCACATAATTTAATATTAAATACTATATCAGTATTTGAAAAGTGTTTCAGTCAGTGGTGTGCAACTGTTTATTTATTGTTCATTTGTTGCCAGTTTGCGATCCGTTTAACTTTGTAACCAGTTTTAGTGTTAAAATTTAACATTTCACATCTGTCGTGAGGAAAAGCAGATGAAATCAGCAATAAAAAATAACAATGTAAAAGCTGCTTTAAAACAGTGCAATTTTAAATATTTATTCCTGCCTTGGGTTCATAATTTTTATAATGAATAAGCAAAGTACCCAAAAAACTTTGGTTTTTAGTGAATTTTCGTAGAAAAAAATTCACTAATGGGGGGATCCCGACTTTTGAATTTTGAATTTTGAAAAATTTTTTGCAAATGAGCGCGAACTAGGACCCCTAGAACCCATATCCGGGGTCAGTCTTAATTTTTATATGTTTATATATATATATATATATATATATATATATATATATATATATATATATATATATATATATATATATATATATATATATATATATATATATATATATATATATATATATATATACCGATAACTAAAAAAATAATGGGCCGATTTTGATAAAATTTGGCACGTACTTTTCTTTTGTAAATGGCTTGGATACGTTTGCTAGTCAGGAAAATCAAATGAGGTTTTCCGGGAATATTTTGAGGTTTCATTCGAAAAAAAATTTTATCTCAAAAAATAAAAAAGCCATGATAACCAAATTTGGTGGTAGGTTTACGATATAAAAGGTAAATTATACACAAAAATTTAGATTTCTATGTTACAAGAAAAAAAGTTATTACAAAATATTTTGTGCCAGATCATTTCTATGAAAATTCACTACCATAACGCACTTGCTGCGTCCAGGCTTTTTAGTGAATTTTCTTGAAAAAATTCACTAATGAGGAGATCCCGACTTTTAAATTTTGAAAAAATTTCTTCAAATGAGCGCTAATTAGGCCCCCCAGAACACATATCCGGGGTCAGTTTCAATTTTTATATGTTTATATATATATATATATATATATATATATATATATATATATATATATATATATATATATATATATATATATATATATATATATATATATATATATATGTGTATCACACCGATAACTCAAAATTAATGGGCCGATTTTGATTAAATTTGGTGAATAAATTCCTTTTGCAAATGGCTTGGATAAGTTCGTTATTTAAGAAAATCGGCTCAGGTTTTCCCGGAAAACTTTGGGTTTTCATTCAAAAAAAGAAATTATATCTCCGGAACTAACAAAGTAAGGGCAACCAAATTCGGAATGCTGGTTTATGTCATTATAGGTGACGTGCCTACCAAAATTTAGCTCTGTAGGTCAAAAGACAAAAAAGTTATGGCCATTTAAAGAAAAATAAATTGGGGTTTTCCTCAAAACGTCAAAGTGACAATTTAAAACGACAAAATTCGCAACATTTGGGCAAAGAACTTGAATCTAATATGGGCTCTGGAAAGAAAATGTCTTAAGAAGAATGTTTTACAAACCCTGAAGTCTTAGTTTCAACCGTCATCATCCTTCATTTTACTAAAATAGTTCCAGAAAATTCATTTCAAATAGACCCTTTCTCTGATGCTTGGCAGTAGCCTTAGCTATAGAATTTATCGGTTAATGGTATATAATTTTTGTAGAATTTTCGCAAAAAATTAATAAAGCTCAATATATCCGTTATTATACAAGCTATGAAAAAATATTGTATACATTAATTATACCGTGTCTTGAGCTACACCTTAAAAAATTATTGCTACCATCACAGGGTGACCCATAAGTCGTTGGTGATACAAATAATTATTTTTTTTAGTGGAAAACGCCTTATGTTTTTGCATTTTCCATCGAAATATAATACATGTTTGTAAGTTAAGAAATTCTGGACGCAGGAAGTGCGTTATGGTAGCGAATTTTGATTAAATGCTTCATATTTGAAAAGCTCAATTTGCTATTAACCTATAAGGTTGACCAAAAAACGGATTTTTTCGGTTATATTTTAAGTTTACTTTCGGAAATTTCTGTACGTTTTCAAACAATAAAGTTATTTTGATGAAACATGGCACATTGTTTTTACTATATAGGTTATACTGGTAACCAAATTTGATGCCTGCTTTCTGAAAAAAAAACACATATTTGCTATTAAAAACATTTTTATGAAAATTCACTACCATAACGCACTTGCTGCGTCCAGAATTTTTTTAATTTGTAAGATACGAATTCAGACACTTTTTTATATTGGAATAAAAATTATTTAGCCAAAGATTATAACATATAATGAGAGAAAGGTATGGCATTTTTCAGTAACGTATGAACAATGTCTCTGAGTATACATATATCTTAAGCATGTATTAATATAAATGTATGTATATATATATATATATATATATATATATATATATATATATATATATATATATATATATATATATATATATAATTTGGTTACCAGTATGACCTATATAGTAGAAATAATGTACCATATATTATCGAAATAACTTTATTGTTTGAAAGTGTATAAAAATGTTCTCGAAAAAACTAGTTCCCTGGCCAACGAACCTTATAGGTTATATATATATATATATATATTATCGAAATAACTTTATTGTTTGAAAGTGTATAAAAATGTTCTCGAAAAAACTAGTTCCCTGGCCAACGAACCTTATAGGTTATATATATATATATATATATATATATATATATATATATATATATATATACATAAAAATAAAGTCTGAAACCGACCTCGGATTTGGGTTCCAGGGGTCCTAAATAGCGCTCATTTTTGCAATTATATTAAGATAATCAAAGAAAAGTTGTAACATGTTACAGGTGTTACAACCTTGCCCATGCTATAAAGTTCATTAATACATCATTAAAATATTTGTTTACTCAAGGGACTTTGCCAACATAAGCTGACGTCAAAGCCATCGTCGTGATTTACCAGGATCATAGTCAATGAAATATCTCCTTGTTATTCGATGAATTTTAAAATTTTCCCAGTCTGAATTTTTTGAAAATTCAAAAGTCGCGATCTCCTCAATAGTGAATTTTTTAAAAGAAAATTCACTAAGAAAAAGCAGGTCTTTTAAGTCGTAAAACTGCAAACCGTCGTTGATTAGTCGTCATGGCACGAGTACTGATGACGTAACAATCGGGTTCAAATTAGAATTATGCAAGCGGCAAACACGATTTTTGTAAAATGGTTACAAAAACACGCTTAAAAGCACCGCAGTATGCATAAGCAATAAGAGAAATGTTGTGGAATCAACGCCTCCGAAAGTTGGGGACCCGGGGAAGGAAATATAAAAGAAAAATCGACCAAAACAGGTTAGTTGGACTTCTATAAGCAGCTTTTTTTACATTTTGCGTCAACACTTCCACTTAACAATGTTCTTTCCCCTCCAGCACACCTATTTGCTCCAGGTCCCCCAGCTTGGTTGGGGGTTGAAGGAAAAACATTTTTCTTGTCATTTATTCACGAAACAGCCTACGAAGTACGCCTGAACTACCTGAACTGACCTGACCGAACCCGACCTGACCTGACCTGACGAAGAAAAGTCGGAGGCAACCGGAGAAAGCGAAAAGTCTGGACGCAGCAAGTGCGTTATGGAAGTGAATTTCTATAAAAATGCTTTGAATAGCAAATATTTCTTTTTAATGCAAGCAGTCATGAATTTGGTTACCGGTATAACCTATATAGTAGAAACAATGTGCCATATTTTATCAAAATAACTTATTGTTTGAATATGTACAACAATTTTCCGACAATAAACTTTAAATGTTGATTTCCTAGCCAACAAACCTTAGGTTAATAGCAAATTGAGTTATTGAAATTTGAAGCATTTAATGAAAATTTGCTACCAAAAGGCACTTACTGCGTCTCTATTTTTTTTACAAACATATTTCGATAAAAAAATGCAATAAAATAATGGTGTTCGAAAAAAAATTGTATGGATCACCAACGACTTATGGGCCAGCCTGTGATTGTCGAAATAATTTTATAAGATGTAGCTCAAGGCACCCTATAATTAACTTATACAATTTTTTCTCGTCTCTTGTATAATAATAATTATATTGAGCTTTGCCGTAGAAATGCGTCACCCTGTATATATTGAATTTTTTTAACGAAAATTAGCTAAAAGTTATGGACCGTTAAACCATAAACTTAACTAAAACTACCGCCAAAGCATCAGAGAGAAAATAATTAACCTGTTGCATATCAGCCCTTTTTGTAAAACTTCGATCTTTTATATCTGTGGACAAACATCACAAACACTGTTTAGTCCACCCACTAACATTAATAAAATCGTAAAGGAATAATTTGCACTTGTATATTAAAATTCCCAAATAACACAAATAATTTGTCAACTGAAATTGAAAACGATCTAATAATACACGATATACGATAAACGTCAGTTACAGCGTGTAGCTGACCTAGCAACGGAACATTTCCGTTGCTAGGTAACGGCTCAGACAGACTAGATGTTAAATACCTCTAAACCAGTTTTACCATTGTCGATAAAAAGCGGTGATATGAAATATAAATGTTTCAAATTTGTTTGCTCAATTCTCTGCAAACCTAGAAAGCTGAATTTTGGTACATAGTTAGGTCATTTCCAAAGCAATACGTCCACCAAATTTCATCGAAATAGCTTTGTAATTTTGGGAGAAAAACTTTTTTCGAAAGAAAACTCAAAATTTTCCCGGAAACACTTGTCCGATTTTCCTGGATAACGAACTCATCCAAGCTATTAATAAAAGAAAGGCACTTGCGGAGTTTGATCAAAATCGGTTATTTACTTCTTGAGTTATCGGTTATATATATATATATATATATATATATATATATATATATATATATATATATATATATATATATATCAGTGGCGATTTCTCCTAGTGAGCTAGGTGTGCGCCGCACACCCTAAAATATAATTAAAATGTGCAGTTAAATATGTTTTATTTCTTTTTCCCTTAGTCTTAATACACTACATATTTTATGACAATCAATTTAATTTACTTATTTGATTTCATAAATAGTTGGTTAATAGTGACTTGGAATGAAGTAGGTACCACGTCTACATTCAGAGAATATGAGTAGGTCAATAGCAACGGGGAATGAATTCGGGTTAGGTGTGCGTTATTATTTCCGAACAACTTCACTCGACAGAGCTGTATTGGTATACAATACAGTCCCCCAACCATGTGTTTAAAATAGTAAGGAAAATACGATTGATTTTAACACTGCAGTGAGCGGTAAAAATACCGCTCAAGACAAATGAAAGGAACGACGGTCTACCCAACGTTGTGATAGCATTATTTACAAACATTAGAACTGCGCTTGCATGGACCACAGTATTCTAGAATCAAAGACTATAATACATTTTAGGAAATTTTCGTAGAAAAAATTCACTAATGGGGAGATCTCGACTTTTGAATTTTGAAAAATTGTTTGCAAATGAGCGCGAACTAGGACCCCTAGAACCCATATCCGGGGGGTCAGTTTCAATTTTTATATGTTTATATATATATATATATATATATATATATATATATATATATATATATATATATATATATATATAATGCTTCTGTTGAAAAAGATGTAGAATTTAATTTGTCAAGTTTTAAAATATAGAAATTGTTGATTAAAATGAAGAAACTGATTTCAAGTACCATCCATATTTCTAGAAATTGTAATGGTACATAATGAGGTCAGGTAATTTTGGAGATTAGAAATCAGATGACAGAGCTTTAGAACAATTGACATTTAGATTAAAATTTAGTCAAAATTGCATCATTTGCAGCCACAAGTTTAGACTTATTTGTAAGATGCTTTGTACAATTAATATAACAATAAACTCTATATATATATATATATATATATATATATATATATATATATATATATATATATATATATATATATATATATATATATAGGTATCACACCGATAACTCAAAATATAATCAGCTGATTTTGATAAAATTTGGTGTGTACCTTCCTTCTGTAAATGACTTGGACAATTTCGTTAGTCAGGAAAATCGGACAAGGTTTTCCGGGAAAATTTTGAGTTTTCATTCGAAAAAAATTTGTATCTCAAAAAATAAAAAAGATAAGATAACCAAATTTGGTAGGTAGATTTACGATATAAAAATTACACTATACACCAAAATTTAGATTTCTATGTTGTAAGAAAAAAAGTTATAATAAAATATTTTGTGCCAGATCATTTCTATGAAAATTCACTACCATAACGCACTTGCTGCATCCAGGCTTCCTACACATTTTATTATTTAGTACCATATTACCATTGAACTACTTTTAATGTTTTCAGTTTTCACCCCGTTCCGGTCAGTGCTAACGCTAACACAAATTTGTGTGAAGAGAAGAGCTTGAGAAACTCGGTGGTTCAGGGGTAAGAACGTGTGCCTCTGAACCGAAGGGTACTGGGTTCGATCCCAGCGTACTCCTTTCACTTTTTCAGTACAAACTGTAACATTAACATCAACCGAGGTTCTGGCATTGTATTTGAGCAAGTTGAATGTCTGCACGTTCCGCCCTTCGGAGGGGGCGTAAAGCCGTCGGTCCCGTGTCCATGCGATGTTGGGCACGTTAAAGATCCCTACCCTCCTTACAGAAAGGCAGGGGTTCGGCAAAATTCCCAGGATAGTGAGGTGAAACTGCTCCCTGGCGTCGGTGATTGGCCATAGTCGCGGAAATAGGCCGACGTTAAAGAAACAAAAACAAACAAACAACAAACAGAAGAGCTTGATAATAATTCCATGTTCCATTCGTGTTTTAAAGTTTTAAATGACTTTTTAATTTGTTAGTGTTGCAGTGGGAACTTAATTTATTTATCTACGTATTATTCCCATATAGGTACATTATATATATATATATATATATATATATATATATATATATATATATATATATATATATATATATATATATATATATATGTATATACATTTAGTGTTAATAATTTTTAAAACCACCACTAACAGCAACTCGTTACCGAACACCCGAACATTTTGGTCAGGAGACGCCACTGATATATATATATATATATATATATATATATATATATATATATATATATATATATATATATATATATATATATATATATATATATATAAATCGAAACTCACCCCGGATATGGGTTCTAGGGGCCCAAATTCGCGCTCATTTGAAAACATTTTTACAAAGTCTCACCATCTATACCTCTCTATTAATGATTTTTTTTAAAATAAAAATTCACGAAAAAGAAATGCATTTTACAAAAAAAGCAACGTTTTAATTGTTTATATTCTATTTAACCAATCACACAATTTTTATGGGTTAATCAGGTAGGTACTGAAAATTTATTACCTTCAAAAACTCGCTGCATTGACACTTTTTTTAGCCAAAAAAATAACCAGTTGAAAGTATGACTAACAACAGAGTTTAAGCCATCTAGAAAGAAAACTGGGCTGGTCCGTATCTGTCCTAGAATGACACTGCTCTCTCGGCGGGTATAGTTATTGATTTGATAATTGAGTGTCTATTGATTTAATCTAGAAACAATCAGCAATCTGTCAAACACTATTCAAATGCAACCATTATCATTGTCTCGTACATAACAGTGATCCTTATTCTTGTAGTGGAACCTCCCAGTGCATTGCTCAACGTTAGCTGAATATATATTTTTCGATTATTACGTTGTAAAGAAACAAGTTACATAAAAAATGGTTTAGAGAAACAGATAATTTAAAAATTATCTTTAACTAGTGAAGACAACTATGTGAAAACTGGAACCTGTGGTGAGCACTGATAAGTACACTTGGAAAACCCAAATCACCACAACACATATTTAAAAGACTTTACGATCGTTTCGCTGACCACGTCAGCGTCATCAGAAAGAATTCTAAAATTAAATCAACAGCTACTGTGTATTTATATCACAACTAGGTAACGAACTAACCCGAAGTAAAAATTGTAGTCGCCGACCCATCCCTTGTCCATTGTGTCAATATTGAACGGGAGAGGTCGAAGAACTACTTTAGTCTTCTGGTTGATAAATTTATGAGCTCTTATCTAATCTAAGGATAATGAGCTTAAAACGAAAGGTACCGAGATATTCAAGGAAGCTACACGTTCTTTTTGATCTAGAAATTTCTCTGTGTGAATATTGGAGCAAGTAAAGAAAGCCGACAGCAACATCTGGCGTACAGAACAATAACAGCGGCTCATCTTTTTAAAAAATTGCCTGGACGCAGCAAGTGCGTTATGGTAGTGAATTTTCATAGAAATGATCTGACACAAAATATTTTATTATAACTTTTTTTTTCTTGTAACATAGAAATCTAAATCTTGGTGTATAGTTTACTTTTTATATCGTAAACCTACCTACCAAATTTGGTTATCATATATTTTTTATTTTTTAAGATAAATTTTTTTTTCAAATGAAAACTCAATTTTTTTCCGGAAAACATCGTCCGATTTTTCTGATTAACGAACTTACCAAAGCCATTTACAAAAGGAAGGTACATGCCAAATTATATGAAAATCTGGCCATTATTCTTTGAGATAAATTTTTTTTTCGAATGAAAACTTAACATTTTCCCGGAAAACCTCGTCCGATTTCTCTGACTAACAAACCTGTCAAATCCATTTACAAAAGGAAGGTACATGCCAATTTTTTTTAAAATCGGCTTATTACTTTTTGAGATAAAATTTTTTTTCGAATGAAAACTGAAAATTTTCCCGGAAAACCTGATCCAATTTTCATAACTAACGAACTTGTCAAAGCCACAAAAGGAAGGTACGTGCCAAATTTTATTAAAATCGGCTTATTACTTTTTGAGTTACGAATTTTTTTCGAATGAAAACTCAAAATTTTCCAGGAAAACCTCATCCGATTTTCCTGACTAACGATCTTATCCAAGCCATTTACAAAAAAAAAGGTACGTGCCAAATTTTATCAAAATCGGCTTATTATTTTTTGAGTTATCGGTGTGATATATATATATATATATATATATATATATATATATATATATATATATATATATATATATATATATATATATATATATATATATATAAACATATTAAAATTGAAACTGACCCCGGATATGAGTTCTAGGGGTCTAAGATCGCGCTCATTCGCAAAAAAATTTTCAAAATTCAAAAGTCGGGATCTCCCCATTAGTGAATTTTTTCTACGAAAATTCACTAAAATACAAACCGAGTGTTTGGCTCACAATGTTAGCTTTAACAAAGGAGAAATAATTCAACTAAAATTCTACATAAAAACAAGTATTTATATTGATTTTTCATTCTACATAAAAACAAGTATTTATATTGATTTTTCATTCTACGTAAAAACAAGTATTTATATTGGCTTCTTAGATACAAAGAAAACGAAAGGGAGGTATTTAAGTCGATAACCAAACGTGGAGCTTAGTATGTGTATAGACTGGCCGAGTTATTGACAATAATTTATTATTCTGTCAGACAAATTAGGCGTGATTAGCTGGTCAAATGCAAAGTGAAAATAAAGGTGCCGCACGATTTAATGAAGTTTTGTTCTTAATCCACCCTGATATATAAATACTTTCAAAGGAATCAAGCATAGTTTGATGTCTAACATTTTTGACAAGCCTCAAATTTTCTTTGTCAATGTGGTGATTATAATCCCATATATGTTGTGCCACACACGATTTGTCCACCGTACCATATCGTAAAGGTGCGAGATGTTCACGTAATCTGGTGGCTATGTTTCTTTTGGTTTGACCCACGTATTTAAGATTGCAATCTTTGCAACTTATCTCATATATACTTGACATTTCAGTGGCTTTGTCTAACATTGTACAAGTTTTTCTAAAAAAATCTTTTTTTTTTAGAAAAACTGATCTAACGAACTCACTCGGTTAATAACGTTTTGAGTTATCGGTTGGATACACACATATAAATGTATATATATATATATATATATATATATATATATATATATATATATATATATATATATATATATATATACAAACAGACCTTGGTCACGATTTCTAGAGGCCCAAATTGCAAAGCTTTACCATCGATACCTCTCTAATAGCGATTGTTTAAAAATAAAAATTCGTTAAAAAATACAAATATACTGTAAAATTGTACATTAATAGTCATTTACAGAAGTCAAATATGATTTTCCAGAGTCTACTTGAATTGAAGTAACTGAATGTTGACGGAACCATGCAGATGTAATTTTTTTTTACAAAAATGAAGACATCCAGAAACGCTTAATTTTAGATGCAGACCACCTTTTTTTTAATTTCAACAACGTTTAAGAAACTCACCCTTAAATTGAATGTGGAATCTAATAATATGAAAAAATACAGAGTGTTCGGTTTGAAATAACGCAGCTGCCAGCAGCTTCCGGTATAACCGAAAGTTGTAGCAATTTTTAGTTCAAATGGCACCGTTTGAGTTAGCTACATTACCAAGATTCAAAATCTTGCAATTTTTATTTCTACAGATACTACTAACTAAAGGTTTTTCCTTAGTAACCCTATATATATATATATATATATATATATATATATATATATATATATATATATATATATATATATATATATATATATATATATATATATATATATATATCTTTAGGAATATTGCACTACACTGTAATCACTTTTAAATATACACTTTATTTGTTTGCTGTACGTTTGTGATTTCTTATTGGTTTGCGTGGACTGCAGTTTCGAACCGTCCCGGTTCATCATCAGCACGCTACTGGCTGCTATCGCTCCTGTCTGGTCTACGTCGGAGATTGTAGGTGGCGCACGCGCCGTGAGCTTCTAGTGGTCGGTTTCCTGTTCTCTGATTGGTTGTGCCTTCGGATTGTGTCGTGTGTATCGGTCTCCTGTCTTGATCACTGTGGTTTAATAATTTGTCTATTTGTATGGCCTTTATTAAGTTTTGTTTAAATGTTTGTACTTGGATTTGTTCTGGCATTAATTGTTTTCTATTGTTTGTTTGTTGAATGTAGTATTGTTCCCAGATTTCCATTTTTTTGTGGTCTTTAACATGTTTCATTAGTTTTAATTGGGTGATGTCTGGTTTTTGGTGTTTTGTGTCGTGAATGTGTGTAGCTACGTTTGATTTGTAGCTAGGTATGTGGATTTTATCCAATGCTGTTATATGTTCTTTGAATCTTGTTTCTATTGATTTCTTTGTCATTCCTATATATTTTTTATTGCATGTGTTACATTCTATTTGATATATTCCGTTTAATTCATGTGGGTTGTGTTCTTGTTTTTTATTTATTTTGTTTATTATTTTGTTATTGGTTTTGTAGCTCATTTTTAAGTCATATTGTTTGAGTGTTTGTGTTATTTTTTTGATGTGGTGGTTATAAGTGAATGTTGTGTATTTTGTGTTTGTTTCCGGTGTTTTGTTTTCTGTTTTGTTGATTTGTTTGTTTTTGATTTGTTTTACTAGCTTTTCTATTGTTTTTTTGTTGTATCCATTTCTTTCTGCTATTTGTATTATGATGTTGTACTCCTTTTCTCGTTCGTCGTTATGAAGTGGTATATTTAGCATTCTGTTTATTAAGTATCTGTATGCGGCCATTTTGTGTGTATGTGGGTGTAGTGAGTGTTTAGGTATAGTGATGTCTGTTTGTGTGGGTTTTCTGTATATTTTGTATTCAATCTGGTTTTCTTTTCTGATTAGTGTTAAGTCTAGGAAGTTTATGGTGTTGTTTGATTCTTTTTCTATTGTAAATTTTATGTTTCTGTTAATTTGGTTTATTTTTTCGAGGATATTGTCTATGTTGGTTTTTTGATTGTCGTATATTATTAATATATCATCGAAGTATCTTATCCATTTAATGTTTGGGTCTGTCTCTTTTATGATGGTGTTGATTTTATATATACATACAACAGTTAGAAGATAAAATCAACACCATCATAAAAGAGACAGACCCAAACATTAAATGGATAAGATACGTCGATGATATATTAATAATATACGACAATCAAAAAACCAACATAGACAATATCCTCGAAAAAATAAACCAAATTAACAGAAACATAAAATTTACAATAGAAAAAGAATCAAACAACACCATAAACTTCCTAGACTTAACACTAATCAGAAAAGAAAACCAGATTGAATACAAAATATACAGAAAACCCACACAAACAGACATCACTATACCTAAACACTCACTACACCCACATACACACAAAATGGCCGCATACAGATACTTAATAAACAGAATGCTAAATATACCACTTCATAACGACGAACGAGAAAAGGAGTACAACATCATAATACAAATAGCAGAAAGAAACAAAAAAACAATAGAAAAGCTAGTAAAACAAATCAAAAACAAACAAATCAACAAAACAGAAAACAAAACACCGGAAACAAACACAAAATACACAACATTCACTTATAACCACCACATCAAAAAAATAACACAAACACTCAAACAATATGACTTAAAAATGAGCTACAAAACCAATAACAAAATAATAAACAAAATAAATAAAAAACAAGAACACAACCCACATGAATTAAACGGAATATATCAAATAGAATGTAACACATGCAATAAAAAATATATAGGAATGACAAAGAAATCAATAGAAACAAGATTCAAAGAACATATAACAGCATTGGATAAAATCCACATACCTAGCTACAAATCAAACGTAGCTACACACATTCACGACACAAAACACCAAAAACCAGACATCACCCAATTAAAACTAATGAAACATGTTAAAGACCACAAAAAAATGGAAATCTGGGAACAATACTACATTCAACAAACAAACAATAGAAAACAATTAATGCCAGAACAAATCCAAGTACAAACATTTAAACAAAACTTAATAAAGGCCATACAAATAGACAAATTATTAAACCACAGTGATCAAGACAGGAGACCGATACACACGACACAATCCGAAGGCACAACCAATCAGAGAACAGGAAACCGACCACTAGAAGCTCACGGCGCGTGCGCCACCTACAATCTCCGACGTAGACCAGACAGGAGCGATAGCAGCCAGTAGCGTGCTGATGATGAACCGGGACGGTTCGAAACTGCAGTCCACGCAAACCAATAAGAAATCACAAACGTACAGCAAACAAATAAAGTGTATATATATATATATATATATATATATATATATATATATATATATATATATATATATATATATATATATATATGTATATATATAACATTTGGTCTAATATAAATTTTAACAGTTAATTGTGATAACTACATAAATATTTAAAATTTTTCTATTGAGAGTATTTCATATATGTATAATTTCTTGTTTTATTTAAAGATTTTTTGGCCACTATAACTTTGGCCACAGTGCTGCATATAATGCTTTGTCTGAGCAATTAAATTGAATTATATGAATCAGTCCATTCTTCTTCGAGTAAGTCAATTTATAAGAAATTTCTGAACCGTAACGTACTTACTGCGTCTGATTTTCTGTTAATTTTGTAAACAACCGATAAAAGCCAAGAAAAAGCCTTTCCATTCTCTATGTCTGAGAAAGTTTTTTACACATTTTAGCAACAACACTCATTTTGGCGTTTCCACTTTCAACAATGACTGTACCTATTAAAATGTGTAGTCAGGAGAGGAAATACATTAAATGACCTTGCCTTGCTAAAAGATCGTGTTAGTTTTTTTCTATTTCTTGTCACGATGATGATGATGCTCAAAGCTCAGAACACTATAGTTGTGCATTCCCATGGCATTGTTTCCAAATATAATAACCTGGAAATGGTCAGGTCAGGTTGTCACCATTTATCAAATCAAACATGAGTAATTTGTTAGCCAGCTTCAGTAATGTTCTCTGCACGGATAAACTGATATTGATATCCTTGGAATCCATCTCAGGGATTATTAATTTCGTTGAACATGACACCGACAATATTTCGTCATCATTAAATAAGTCACACTGTATTATATATATATATATATATATATATATATATATATATATATATATATATATATATATATATATATATATATATATATATATATATATATATATATATAAGCCTACTATAATTTTGAGGATCTTTTAGCTATTAAGTTTTAAGTACACTTGGAGAACCCAAATCACCACAACACATTTTAAAAGACCTGACGATCGTTTCACTAACCAAGTTAGATGACACACGTGAACATTCTGAGAAACATTCACATTTGTCCATGAGAATTCAGTTTATGGACTTTGTTACTTCTATGGTCAGTTGTAGTGTGTTGGTAACAGCGAACACTCTGGAATTATATTTCTAGAAGGGACCAGAAGTGACAGGTGTAGAATAGTGTAGAAGGTCTAGAATCTTTATGAACAGTATAAATAGGCGAGCGGTACACAGAGTAAGTTAATTCAGTATTGAGTTAGTGTGGTGTAGAATAAGTGATCATAGAGTATTAAGCGAGTCAGCAGTAAGTGTTGGTGTATAAGAAGCGATCATAGAAGGCGAATAGTGGAATATAGTTCTATGGACATTTAGTAATAGAGAGAAATATTTTAGTTGATACTGGTGTTGGAAAATAGTTGGTTATAATAAATTCGAAGTTTGAAAAGCTGTGTTTCATTAGCCAACAAATCCAGAACCCCGTAGAACGGAACTATATATATATATATATATATATATATATATATATATATATATATATATATATATATATATATATATATATATATATATATATAATATGTATGTATCACACCGATAATTCACAAATAATGGGCCGATTTTAAAAAATTTTGGTACGTACCTTCCTTTTCAGAGTGGCTTGAATAACTTCGTTAGCCAGGAAAATCAGCCCAGGTTTTTCCGGAAAATTTTGGGTTTTCTTTCGGAAAAGATTTATATCCCCGGAGATAACAAAGTAACCAAATTTTGTAGGCGTGTTTGTATTATAAATAGTGACCCACGTACCAATAGGTCTGTAAGTTAAAAGACAAAAAAGTTATAGGCATTTAAAAAACAAAAAATTGGGATTTTCCTCCAAACGTCAAAGTCACGATTTGAAACGTCAAAAAACATTTAGGCAAAGAACCTGAAACAAATACGGATTATGTAAGGAAAATGTCTCTCTCGGAGCTCATGCAACGGTCTTTCAGGCCTAAATGTACGCCATCTTGGACTGAGTGCGAGAGAACAAGAGGAGAGGCTACACCAGCCAGCGGATCCTCATAGTCACAGACAGCCAGGCAGCCCCTAAGGCTCTAAGTAGCCCACGGGTAAATTCCAGGCTGGTCAGTGAATGCAGAGACGAGACGAGCCACCTGGCTGGGCAGAATGAGGCCACCCTCATCTGGCTGCCGGGTTACTCGGGACTGAAAGGCAATAAAGAAGCTGACAGTCTCGCGAAGGGAAGATCAGCAGAACCATTTATGGTACCAGAACCGGTCCTGGGCGTATCGAAAGGCACGGCCAGGGGAACCAGCAAGTCCTGGGTCAGGGAACAGCACAAGGCATACTGAGCAGATTGTCCAGGGCTCAAACACGGGAAGTCATTAATTGGACAATCTAGTCCAAAGGGAGCTGTGGAGTTGCTAAACCCCAACAGAGGGCAGATCAGGAACATATCAGGACTCTTGACGGGACGGGTGGCTGTCAAGAAACACCTGCATAAAATGGGGCGGTTCGAGAGGGACCTGGCATACAGACTCTGTGGCGAGGGGGAGGAATCAGCCCAGCACATCTTGTGCGAGTGCGTAAAGCTCTGGACCCCAAAAGACAATTGATCTACGGACAGCCTAGACCGGAGACGAAGCAATATAAAACTTCACCCTGCCCATTGCTGTGCAGACTAGTTCAAGGCACAGTGATTTTGGAATAGGTGGAGTAGAAAAGACAAAGGGCATGCACAATAAGCCAAAGGCTGCAGTGCTATTGAGGAGGCAAATACGCGGACGAGCCCTAAAAAAAAAAGAAAATGTCGCAAGAAGAGTGTTCTGCAAACTCTTAAGTTTCAGCGTCAACGGTCATTGTCCTTCATTTTACTAAAATATTTACAGAAAATTTATTTCAACTAGACCCTTTCTCTGCTGCTTTGGTTGTAGGTTTGGTTAAGTTTATGGTTCAACGGCCTATAATTTTTCGCTGATTTCCTAGAAAAAATTCGTTAATAAGGAGACCGCGACTTTTGAATTTTGAAAGGATTTCTACAAATGAGCGCAAACAAGCCCCCCCTAGAATCCATATCCGGGTTTACTTTCAGTTTTTATCTGTGTACATGTATACAAGCTGACGCATTTCTACAATAAAGCTCAATATGATTGTTATTATACAAGATACGAGAAAACATTGGATACATTAATTATAGGGTGCCTTAAGCTGCATCTTATAAAGATATTTTGACAATCACAGGGTGGTCCGTAGGTCGTTGGGGACCCCGACAAGTGTTTTTTCGAACACCCTTATTTTATTGCATTTTTTATTTTTTATCGAAATATAATGCGTTTGTAAGAAAAAATCGAGACAGTGCTAACTATGGAGAATGTTGATAACCCTATGCCGTCTTCTTTTTGATTGATACCGGCCAAAAAAAACGTAAATTATTTTTCTTGCTTCTTCGTTATCAATATATTATTTATGATTCTGGCGCCCCCTGAAACTTCCGCCTGGGGCGGGTGCCCCGCTTTGCCCCCTCCTCCTAGATCCGGGGCTGGTAAAATCGAAAAGCGAGCCAGTACAAGGAAGACACAAAAAAAAACCTTCTAATGCACTGAGTAATGATACCAAATTTGATCTAATGCTTGAGTTGAGGAAAACCCACATACATGTGTCGACAAGCAGGCACGAATGTTAGTCATTCATAGATTATTCGAATATTAAAATAAAATAAAACGGATTTCTATAAATTGATACCAACCCAGGAGCCCATGGAACACGATTTTGATGGAAGAACGTCTTTTTGTGAACAAATGACGGAAATGTTAGATAACAATGCTTTCTGATGAGCGCAGTGTTACACTTCACGGCCATGCTAATCGTCAAAATTGTCGCTACTGGTCTAAAGAAAATCCGCACTGGATGAGAGAAGAACATACGCAATACTATGAAAAGGTTAATGCCTGAGCAGGAATAGCTGGATCTCTTTTTCATGGCAATTTGAATGGAAATAAATATTTAGCACTGCACCAAAATAATGTCGTGCCAACTTTAGCAAATTTATATCCTAATCGAGCAAACCCACAAGTTCCAGCGAATGTGATATGGTTCCAGCAAGATGGAGCACCAGTGCATTACCGGCAGTACCTACACTTAATATTTCTATTTCGGTGAATAGAGAGGCAAGGGTCGTTAGAATGGCCAGCACGGTCACCCGATCTTGCACTATTAGACCTCTTATTATAAGGATATGTGAAAATAATGGTACACAAAGCCAAACCAGGCATCTTAATTGACTTAAAAAGAAGGATAACGATTGCGGTTAGGTCAGTCACGTACTCAGATGTTGATTAACGTTAGAAGACATTTTTATTTACGATTAGGATGATGCCAAGACGTTCAGGGCATGCATTTTAAATATCTCTTAAATTAAGATGCATATGTTGCAATTTTTTCTCATTATCAAGAATAAAACACGATGGTTATTAATTTTTGAGTGTGGTAGCCTCCTCGATCAATTGTTTTTTTTTACTGTTAATCTTTGCAATACATTTTAAAACCATTGCATTCTTGAACAAAGAATGAAGAGATCTTTTAGATGAGGTATCACAAGCCCCTACTTCATATTTGAAAATTTCTGGGTTGCAACTGTCAGTCGAAAGAGGTTCAATATAGGAGTGAAGTCTTTACGTTGTGGGATGTTATTTTAGTGAGTTTTTATTTAAAAAAATTAATTAATAGAGAAGTATCGATGGTGAGACTTATATATATATATATATATATATATATATATATATATATATATATATATATATATATATATATATATATATATATATCCACACGATAACTCGATAACTCAAAAAGTTATTAGCTGATTTTGAGGAAACTCAGCAAGAATCGTTCTTTTATTAATGGCTTGGATGAGTTCGTTAGCCAGGCCTATCGGACAAGGTTTTCTAGGAAAATTTTGAGTTTTCTTTTGAAAAAAGTTTTTCTCCGAAAATTGGGAAGCTATTGTAATAAAATTTGGTGGATATGTTGCCTTTGGAAGGTCCTTATTATGTAACAAAATTCAACTTTCTGAATTTATAGGAAATTGAGTTACTTTGTTTCGAAAAAAATTTTTTTCCCTGAAAATTTCAAAGTGATTTTAATGAAATTTTGTGGATATGTTTCCTCGGAAAAGGCCTTACTAGATACCAAAATTCAGCTTTCTAAGTTTATAGATAATTGAGTTATTCAAGTTTGAAGCATTTAATAAAAATTCACTATCATAACGCACCTGCTGCGTCCAGACTTTTTTATTGACGTGTTTCGGGATTTTTTATAAATATGCAGAATAATTGAAATAATGAACTTATTTCATTTGGTTGTTCCATACTTTAGATATACTTGGAAAAAGAGGAAAAGGTAGACCAAGAAGAAGAATTCTGGAAAACCTGGCCGTATTGATGACGTGCAGAAGCTCCAATTATATGGAACGGGCTGCTGAAGAAACATCGCCTTCAGGCTGTGATGACTTTTAACAAAATTGGTTTAAAAGATCTGTTAAGAAGTAAGAGAACTAACAGATCTCATGGTAAATAATATATCGCAGATAAGCAAGCACACAGCAATGTGGGATATATGTGCGAGACGTGACGAAGAGCAAAACAGTCGAAGCGCGACGATGCGTATTTGTTACGCGGGTCGACACCGGAGTCAGATCGCAGTCACCTCATGTCGGATCCGGGATTGGGTTACCAGCCTTGATAGGATGAGACTTATCCATGCAACCGTGAGCATATTCACCGATACATTCCTTTCGCTAACAGGTTGACGAGATGACATGAACCTCGCTCTAAATGAAAGACATAATAAGGTCCTTAAAGTAACACAATCAAAGCCAGGGTTGATGTGTGTTTGCCCCTTCACTGAACGTGTTTGCTTTGATATCACTCTATGTGTGTGTCCCGACTCGACGCACACATCAAGAGATTGTAATAACTCGGATTTCTGTGTTGCCTTTTTTGTTTGCTTGTTGTCAACTGATTAAAGAGGTAATTTAAAAGGTGTGAAGTCGAGTACAATGGTTGACACGAGGCGATTAGTGTTCTTTCATGACACGTATGTTACGTTTGTCGATGTGTTTTCTCTTACTTCCACATCTTCTTGAACATGTGGAATTATGGTAACGGGAAGGGAAATTTTAGCTTTTCTTTTTAGCCTAAACCTCGTGAAATGTTTCAAAATATGTAAAAAAAAAGACTCCGAAAATTTCTTCAAACGAGCGCGATTTAGGGCCCCTGAAACCCATATCTTAGGTCAGTTAAATATATATATATATATATATATATATATATATATATATATATATATATATATATATATATATATATATATATATATATATATATAGGTATCCAACCGACAACTTAAAAAATACTTCACTGATTTGAATCAAATAATGGCTTGGATGAGTTCGTTCATCAGAACTTAACGCCCAATTTTTCTTAAACAAAAAATTAAAAATATTTGGTCAACCGCAATATCTTTCAAATTGTTTAAGTCATTGAAACGAAAATGTACAACTTAAAAGAACATAGATAGACGTGGTTGTGCACCAATTTTCAAGTATTTTAATCAAGAAAAAAAGAAAGTTATTCGAAATTAATAATAAAATAATCCTCGACATCACTTCAGATTCTGTAATGCAAATCTACAATGTTGGACAAAGACAGATGACGTTACCTGTACTGCTATGCTATTTAAATAAATCGTAGATAAAATTCTAAACAATGGAAGTTACAATCATTGCAAGATGTCAAGATGTAGCTGTTTCTTACGGGGGCTGCCAGATCTTCAGAAATTTTATGTAGTTAAACTTTTGATGTCAAATTTTCACAACTTCTGATAATAACGAAAACTTTTATAAAATTTTATTTTATCGGTTAGTTAAAAAATACGCTAATCCATGCCTGTATTTAATACCGGTAAATTTCGAATTACCCATTTCTCACGATTTTTAATTTATCTATCGTAATATACTCTATCTGATCACGTTGTTAGACTGCGGTCCTGCTGAAGCTTCGCTGTCATTTGTCATTCTGTGGTAATGTCATTTATTGTCAATTGTCAATATCGGATTGTAAATTTAGCCACAAATTTAGGTTGTAGACATGATACAGTTACTAGAGTGATATGATATTGCGGCTACCTATTTTTGCATTATCACGCGCATGCGACATGGGGTGAGTACAGTCGGAACATAATAATATTGCTGCGGTACAGTAAGTTTGACGTCGATTACGAGATGTTATAAATGTACTTTTACAAATTTTTGTGTGCATACAGTTAGAAGCATTTTTTTATGATCAGATTACTATTGTGACATGATGATGAAATCAAGTTTATGACTGTTAACGCGCTCTAAATAACTTCTCTACTTTTCAACTTTGTGTTGCCATAATGTTAACTAAGCCCCCCCCCCCCCCTCAATGATACTTATCTTGTGATTATATATGTAATATAAAAAAAAAAAGAAATGAAAATGCAAATGAACATATTTTATTTAGTGATGTATTCTACATTATCAAAAAAGACATTTTAAGCTAGGTTCAAATACACTCGCGAATTGCGAAAAGCAAATTGCGAAATCGCAGCGAAAGGTGCGTAGCAATCAATCATCAATCAACCTATTGGTTGTTTTAGATAATATCATAATATTATTTAAAATGGACCAATATGAGTCAGTTTCGCACTGCTCATTTCGAAATTCGCGAGTGTATGAACCAAGGTATAGGCGACGAAGTAGACTGTAATTTCGGTAAATTTGCAATTCATGCACGGAGGGTTTTTAGACAATTGTTTTCAGAAACATGCTTAGAACCCCCCTTGGATGCACAAGCCACAAGAAAAATTTGTGGCAAACAACCCCCAAGAAAGTTAAGTGACCAAGAATGAATAGGGTTGCTAGACAGGGAAGAAATATGAGCGGAAAATGCTAAAAAAGCACTCAGTCGGACTTTCAAAAGATGCGTTTTTTACATTTTGCAGCAATACCTCCTTTAAACCCTGTCTACCCCGCGCAACACCCATATTCGCCATATGTCCCATAACTTTCTTGTGGGTTGCTCCCACACTCTTCTTGCTACATTTTTTCTACGTAACTTGTATACGTGAAGTGTTCTCTGCCTAAATCTTGCCAATTTTCACGTTTCAAATGGTCACTTTGATATTTTAAGAGAAAAATCCATTTTTTTTTCTTTAAATGCCTATAACTTTGTTGTCTTTTATCTTACAGATTTAAATTTCGGTACGTGGTTTACTTTTAGCAGATTTTTATTAAGAAAAATTCGCTAATAGAGAGGTCACGATGAAAAGCTTCTGAAAACATTCCTTCAGATACGTGAATTTGGGTATCTAGAACCCAAAACCAAGGTCCGTTAAAATTTTTATATGATATATATATATATATATATATATATATATATATATATATATATATATATATATATATATATATAATATGTATGTATGTATGTATCCGCGCGATGACTTAAAAAATACTAAACTGATCTCAATCAAACGTGACAAAAATCTTGTTTTGGCGAAAACCGAGGTCGAGTTCGTTAATCAGCCTTTAGATATGCTCAAGTTTTTCCGGTGGAAAATCGAGTAAAACTTTTTGAAAACGCTATATTTGGGTAAGTATCAGCGTAACTGGAATGAGACTTTACTTGTGGCTAGAAATAGTGCAAATAAACCTATGTTGTGAATTTTAAGTAATTTAGTACACACTATTTAGAGTTTTTCCAAATTAAAAATAAAACCCCAAAGACATGCGTTGAAACGACTTAGTGGTTAAAGTCCAATGCCTGACAAACAGAATAGTTAACTGCCACGCGTAGATTAATTCATACAACAGGTATAAACCATACATCAACGGTAACCAACGGTAATTATGCTGTCGCATAATATAGCAGAAATGTAAACAAAATCAAACCAAGTCTCTATAAAAATGATTCTAAAATAGTTTCTTTTATCTTTAAACTTAAACATAAGACGTTATATAAGACCGAAACAGTCGTGGGATGTATTTCAATTGTAATTCTACTGATTCTGTAATTAATAATTGTATACTTTGAATATAATCCCGGGCATAAAGGCGATATAAAGTATCAGGCAAATAAAACGTTAGTTGACCTGTGCCTAGACGGCGCAGGGGGTGTCGCGCTTGCCTCCTATGTAAAAATTAGAGGTAAGTCATATTTCTGACAGGAACTCTAAAATAGCGTAAGTTATTTTAAGTTCATTGTGTGTATATTTTATATTTTATTTTTGTTAATATGTATACAGAACCAACGAAAATGTTTGCAATAAATAAAGAAATTGTTGAAGTGTTAAAAAAAATTGCTTGCCTCCTAAGCAGAAGGTTACGCGATCGAATCCAGCCCGATGAATGTATGTTCTTTTATGTTTTATTTTCACATTTGGAGATAATGCACAGGTTTCATACGTTTTGAACAAGATCTAATTTTTGTTTAAAACGCTTAAATAGGTTTGTTACCTTTGAGTCTGAAATTATCATTTTGTTATTGTTGATATTGAAAAAACTGGTTTGACGAAGTCATACTGGTGACTAATAAGGAAAACTAACTGCTACGTTTATAATTTGGCAGATACTTTACTTTTCTAAATATGAATTAAGTTTCCTTCTGGCAATCTTGTGTATAACTTTAATGAAATTTGTAATACAACTTTCTTTTAAAGAGACTTACACTATCTACAGATATAGCAATATGTAGTTTAGCTTCATAGAAAATTGAGTTTTAGGCATTTTTCTCAAAAGGAGTTATAACGCAAGATATTTTGACAATAGAGAGATATCGATGCCAACACTTTCGAAAGAATTCTTCAAATGTGCGTGTACTAAGACCTCTAAAATGGATCTTCAAGGTCTGTGTAAGTTTAAAGTATTAACTTTACTAATATGCCGTATAATTATAGTGTACAATTCTTATGAAAATTCGCTACTATAACGCACTTGCTGCGTCCCGAAATTTTTATAACATAAATCCGTGCACCAAATTTGGTTGCCATAATTTTGTTATTTCTGGAGATATAAAAATTTCCCGAAAGTAAACACAACATTTTCCGGGAAAAACCGGACCGATTTTCCTGGCTAACGAACTTATCCAAGCCACTTGCAAAAGAAAGGTACCCACCAAATTTTATTAAAATCAGCCCATTATTTTTTAGTTATGGGTGTGATAAAAATGTGTTTCAAGTCAAAAGTCAAGATCTCCTCATCAGTGAATTTTTTTAAAGAAAATTCACTAAAAATGTTGAAGATTTGATAAGATACCCAAACATTTAGACGACGGCAAGTACATCGATAATGGTAGGTATAAACGAATCAACCTTAATGTTTGGTTTAGTAACATTTCTTCCAGGTAAAGGCGTTCAGTGGCAGTTTCGTGCTTGACAATGAATTGCGTTGTACATTCTTTTTCTGTCTATTAATAGCAAGTAAATGAAAATACCTTATGAAGGGTCAGTTAACTCGGTGATCAACTCCGATAAAATAGTTCGCTGAAAATATATCGCCTTTCTAGACGATATAGTTTAGAAAGGTGTACGGTTTCATCTGCATGAATAGCGTTTCAGTTCAGTTTTATCGATTCTGTTTCTGCTTGTTGCTTTTATATGCCTGTAATTCTAGATGGGTCGAGAAATCGTAGACCTGTAACGGAACAGTCCTGATTATTATATACAGTCGTAAGGGGGAAATAAATATACAGTGTCGATATATTAATATGACATAATGTAATAATAAAAGTTATCGACAATATTTATGTCATTGCCCCAGCTACTTAACCTCACACTGGGCGATTGAATTTCTCGTCTCTTCACAAATCACGAAATGAGACTTGGTTCAAATAACAGAGAGAAATATGTGATGTATTATTTTTAATATATGTAAATAATCAGAAATGTGGCTATTAATGAATTTAATTTAGAGGCTAATGAACTGAACGTGAAATATTTCTGACGTCATGTTTGGAGACAGTTTATTTGTAATGTTCGCCGAAAAAGGAGAATTCTTTTTTAGTTAGGTAATTCGCGGAGATCATCACAACGTTTAACCAATGACAAGGCCTGACAACATCAGACGATCGTAAATTGAAAGATTATTTGTTCCTAAAACAAATGTCTGTCGATAATTGTTAAAGCTACACTACAAACAAGTTTTTATTTCTAGCATTGAGGCAAAATATTTTCTAGAACTTTTAGTCCGACTGCGATTGCGACAGGGCAAGTACCGGGGACTTGGAACATTTAATATTCTCTTGCAGATTCCAGAATCAACAAAGAGAGGAGCTATTAGTGAATTTTTATTTAAAAAAATCACTAATAGAGAGGTATCGATGGTGAGACTTTGCAAAAATTTTTGCAAATGAGCGCGAACTAGGACCCCTAGAACCCATATCCGGGGTCAGTTTCAATTTTTATATGTTTATATATATATATATATATATATATATATATATATATATATATATATATATATATATATATACATATATATATATATATATATATATATATATATATATATATACATATATATATATATATATATATATATATATATATATATATATATATATATATATACATATGTATCCGTCTGGTAACTCAAAAAATAATTAACCGATTTCGATGAAACTTGGCAAGTGGCTTTATTTTATTAATGGCTTGGATGAGTTCGTTAGCCAAAAAAATCGGACGGGGTTTTCCGAGAAAATTTTGAGTTTTCTTTCTAAAAAAATTTTTTTCTCCGAAAGTAACAAGGCTGTTTTAATGATATTTGCTATATATGTTGCCTTGGGAGAGATCCTACTACGTACTGAAATTCAACTTTCTAAGTTTATAAAACATTGAGTTATTCAATTTTTAAATTTTCTTTTGCAATTTTTTTTTTCTCCGAAAATTACAAAGTTATTTTAATGAAATTTGGTAGATATCTTGCGTTAGGAGAAACCTTACTACACACCAAAATTAAACTCTCGAAGTTTATAGAAAATTGAGTTATTCAAATTTGAAGCATTTAATATTTAACATGAAGTTTTTACCACAGAAATCGTAGAAACGACGAGACGATTTTCACGTCTGTAGTATCAGGATCACATGAGAGGATAGGCAGTGGCAACTAATGTTGTACATGCTAGTTTGTTATTCTGCAGATGATGTTTTCAATTTGTCTTCAATATATGGTGAATGTAACAGAATAGTTGAGACAACAGTTCGAACATTTAACAACAGATTCCTTTATTTGGCTCCAATAAATAGAACAAAATTCAGCAGAATTAAAAGTAAGCCGTCAAGTCATGGAATAATACTGACACGACGCGTTGTTAAACGTTTCAAAATTGAAGACAATGAAATGAATGAAATTATAGTTCTTGCATATTCTGAAGCATGTCTACAAAGTTCGTTAAGAAGTAGGTCTAAAGATGTGGGTTTATCTATCTGGGCAATACACAGAATATTGAGAAAGCACAATATGCATAATTAGTGAACTTTTATTTTAAAAAAATCACTAATATAGAGGTATCAATGGTGAGACTTTGCAAAAATTCTTTCAAATGAGTGCGAACTAGGACCCCTAGAAGCCATATCTGGGGTCAGTTTCAATTTTTATATGTTTATATATATATATATATATATATATATATATATATATATATATATATATATATATATATATATATATATATATAACTCAAAAAAGAATTAACCTATTTCGATGAAACTTGGCAAGTGCCTTTCTTTTATTAATGGCTTGGATGAGTTCGTTATCCAGAAAAATCGGACGGGGTTTTCCGAGAAAATTTTGAGTTTTCTTTCAAAAAATTTTTTTTCCGAAAGTAACAACGCTGTTTTAATGAAATTTACTTTATATGTTGCCTCAGGGGAGATCTTACTACGTACCAAAATTCAACTTTCTAAGTTTAGAGAAAATTGAGTTATTCAAATTTTAAATTTTCTTTCGAAAAAAATTTTTTTCTTCGAAAATTATATAGTTATTTTAATGAAATTTTGTGGATATCTTGCCTTAGGAAAGACCTTACTACGTATTAAAATTAAACTCTCTAAGTTTATAGAAAATGGAGTTATTTAAATTTGAAGCATTTAATAAAAATTCACTACCATAACGCACTTGCTGCGTCCCGAGTTTTTAGGAATATGCTCACCGAAAATATTTGTTTGCCATTAAATGCGGCCTCCCTTTTATATTTGTCTCTTAGAAATAAAATATCATTGTTTGCAATATTCAAATTTATTAAAAATGCAAAACTGTCTAACTACCTGTAAATTTATTCTCTACTCCTAACAAGTTTTTTTTTAGTAGTAGGTAGAGTAAGTAGGTTAAACAAATCCTACTGTCTTTCCATGTGTTAATACCCATGTTTCCCGCGGTCTGTGTGTGGTGTCGTCATAATAGATCCTATGACGTGAAGAGTGTCCCCGTTGCTATCCTTAGGCAAATAATATGTTATAGTAGGCATAAAAGGGTAATATTATATATTTTAAATGCTCATTTTGCAACATATAATATAATGTCTAATATGTTTTACTTTATTTATGCCTGTGTGTATGTATGTATATATGCTTGTATTCGATATATATATATATATATATATATATATATATATATATATATATATATATATATATATATATATATATATATATATATATATATGTTATTTTGTATGCAAACATCTCGATCCGGGAGATATCAGCGCTCACTTACATGTGCAGCGGTATAAATTGAGTATTAATGTATTACTGTGCCCGAGTTGTTTTAGAATCTGATGTTACAAAAGGACCGTGACTATATGAACTGGGTTAACAGTCCAAAGCCCAAAAAAAAACTTTTAGTCTACTAGAAGTCAGAGCCTTCTCTGTTTTAAATACAGATGTGACAGCGTAGACTCCTTTATGTAACTTACGTTGCATTTGAGGTATTCAAGGAAAGTCAGCCTTAATATAACCCGTTAAAACGATTTAAAAAAATGGAAATCTGGGAACAATACTACATTTAACAAACAATAAGAAACAGTTAATGCCAGAACAAATCCAAGTACAAACATTTAAACAAAACTTAATAAAGGCCATACAAATAGTGAAATTATCAGACCACAGTGATCAAAACAGGAGACCGATACACACGACACAGTCCGAAGGCACAATCAATCAGAGAACCGTAAACCGACTAATAGAAACGCACGGCGCAGGCGCCACGTACAATCTCAGACGTAGACCACACAGGAGCGATAACAGTCAGTAGCGTGCTGATAATGAACTGGGACGGTTCGAAACTGCAGTCCACGCAAACCAGTAAAAAGTCACAAACGTACAGCAAACAAATAAAGTGTATATATATATATATATATATATATATATATATATATATATATATATATATATATATATATATATTACTAAACATAATAATAATACTAATAAAAGTTGTACGAATTCGGACCGCCGCCTATGTGCAGTTTATTGGTTGACCCCTTTACGAGAGATATCGACAAAGGGAGCGTGGGAATAGCGATAGCCGAATTTACGTAGAGGGAATTTCCGGTAAGCAAGCAGTGAAAGTTTTTGTATCGTATATTTTGAACCATCCTCAATCGTCTAGGCCGAGTATCTGCAAAGCATATCAACACAGTTGTAGTGGTCAAACGTTTAGGATGTTTCATCGTATGATGACGCTAGCTTGGTTAGTGAAACGATCGTCAGGTTTTTTTAATATGTTGTGGTGATTCGGGTTCTCCAAGTGCTCATCACAGGTTCCGATCTTCACTTAGTAGTGATAACATTCTCATAAGTAAATGACACTGGTGAAAATTTCTTGATAAAAAGTCTTATTTTCTAAAGATTATTTTTGTAAAGTGGTAATTTAACGTATTGTACAGGATACAATAACCTATATTATTGACGTATTTACTAATCACAAATTGAGTCATATTTTTATTATTTAACGCATTTCTAACAATTACAAGATATGTAATTGTATTTCAATCACATTCGTCACGGCTCAATAAAGTTTATTGGAATTTGTTAGTAACACACATATGACTAATAAATTCTAACTATTGGAAAATGCTTATATATACGTTTACTAATAAAAAATTATTCTGATATACAATCAATGTTTCACAATAATTTTGGATCAGTAAATTTATTTATTAGCAAATCTTCGTAAGAAAAATTCGCTAACGAGGAGATCTGTGTTTATATATAAATTCGATAATAAATAATATATATATATATATATATATATATATATATATATATATATATATATATATATATATATATATATATATATATATCACCGCTACCTCAAACAATAATGGGCTGATTTCGATGAAATTTAGCAAGTGCCTCCCCTTTGTAAATGGCTTGGATAGGTTCGTTGGTCAAGAAAATCTAACCAGTTTGTATCTCCAAGAATATCATAGTTATCGCAACCCAATTTGATATGCAAGTTTATACTATAAAGCGTGTCCTACGTACCAAAATTGAGATCTCAAAGGTAAAGGAAGAAAAGCCTGGACGCAGCAAGTGCGTTATGGTAGTGAATTTTCATAGAAATGATCTAGCACAAAATATTTTATTATAACTTTTTTTTCTTGTAACATAGAAATCTAAATTTTGGTGTATAGTTTACTTTTTATATCGTAAACCTACCTACCAAATTTGGTTATCATAAATTTTTTATTTTTTAAGATAATTTTTTTTTTCAAATGAAAACTCAAATTTTTTTCAGAAAACCACGTCCGATTTTTCTGATTAACGAACTTATCAAAGCTATTTACAAAAGGAAGGTACATGCCAAATTTTATTAAAATCGGCTTATTACTTTATGAGATAAGATTTTTTTTCGAATGAAAACTCAAAATTTTCCCGGAAAACCTCGTCCGATTTTCCTGACTAACGAACTTATCCAAGCCATTTATAAAAGGAAGGTACATGCCAAATTTTATCAAAATCGGCCCATGATTTTTTGACTTATCGGTGTGGTACATATATATATATATATATATATATATATATATATATATATATATATATATATATATATATATATATATATATATATATATATATATATATATATATATATATATACATATATAAACATATAAAAATTGAAACTGAGACCGGATATGGATTCTAGGGGTCCTAGTTCGCGCTTATTTGCAAAAATTTTTTCAAAATTCAAAAGTCGGGATCTCCCCATTAGTGAATTTTTTCTACGAAAATTCACTAAAAGTTATAAACATTAAAAAAATGGGTGATCAGAGAAACGCACAAGACCAATATATTTTGTGTGGTTAACAAACTATATTGCATATTAGAGACAAATATTAAGCTCTCTTGGCCCAAAGAGGTCAAACAGCATTAGAAAAATTACTTTGAAAATATTATAATTATTATTATGGCAGAATTGACTGAAAAGCTAAGAATTGAAATATTAAATATGTTAGGTGGCAGGAAACGTAGTTATAAAGACGTGTGCATGCTTTTTTTATAAAGTCCACTCTAATCGGCCATAAATGAATGAATGCTATGTTTCCAAGTTATTGTAAATTAACGAAACTGGCAGTGTCAAAGATAAACCAACAATAGGAAGAAGAACTGCTGTCGCTGGTAACAAGGCATTAGCTGTATTGTTGTCTTCTTATGAAACCCCGCATTTGTCTACAAATGAAGTTGCTCATTACCCAAGATTTTACAAAAATCTGTGTTAAATTTGTTTAAAAAGAAAAATTTCACCCATACAAAGTACAGCTGGTACTTGCAGATGGCGTTTTTCAGAGGCGTGTTGAATTACGATTAAATTTAATAAGAATCCGGACTTTGGTAGAAACATTCTTTTTCGGATGAAGCTACGTTTATACTACATGAATTTGTTAATAAACAAAAGTTTGGACGCAGCAAGTGCGTTATGGTAGTGAATTTTCATTAAAATGTTTTAAATAGCAAATATGTGTTTTTTAAAGAAAGCATGCATCAAATTTGGTTACCAGTAGGACCTATATAGTAGAAACAATGTCCCATATATCATCAAAATAACTTTATGTTTGAAGATGTACAAAAATGTTTCGAAAATAAACTTAAAATGTTCCCATAAAAACTAGTGTCCTGGCCAACGAACCTTATAGGTTAATAACAAATTGAGCTTTTCAAATTTGAAGCATTTAATAAAAATTCGCTACCATAACGCACTAGCTGCGTCCCGAATATATTTTCTTACAAACATGCATTATAATTACGTGGTCGAAATTAGATACATTAAAGGTCAGCTCAGAACTGACACGGACCGGGGGAATCCGAGTGTATAATTAAAACAAAGCATTGTTTAATCTATTTGGACTGAGCAGATTTTAATAAACATTTTCTACCATAACACACTTGCTGCGTCCCGAATTTATTTTCTTACAAACATGCATTATAATAACGTGGTCGAAATTCGATACATGAAAGGTAAGCTCAGAACTGACACGGACCGGGGGAATCCGAGTGTCTAATTAAAACAAAGCATTGTTCAATCTATTTGGACTGAGCAGATTTTAATAGTAATTCGCTACCATAACGCACTTGCTGCGTCTCGAATTTCTTTTCTTACAAACATTCATTATAATTAACGCGGTCGAAATTAGATACATTAAAAGTCAGATCAGAACTGGCAGGGACGTGGGAATCCCGCTGGCTAATTAAAACAAAGCAATGTTTAATCTATTTGGACTCGGCAGACTTTCCTGGCTAACGAACTTATCCAAGCCACTGGAAGACGTTTTTTCAAAATTCAAAAGTCGGGATCTCCTGATTACTTTTTTTTTCCAGAAAATTCACTAATTATCGTTATTGGTCTCAGCAAAATCTACATTGGCTGCTGGAAGCTCAAACCCAGCGACCACAAAAAAATAATGTATGACCTGGTATACTATACGGCAAGATTGTGGGACCGTTCTTTATTGAGGGAAATGTAACATTTGATAAACATTTATTCATTGATTGTTGTTGCCCTTACTTGGTGAAATTGGTCCATACCACAAACAAACAGACTTGGAGACTACTTCTCCGGCTTCACTGTTGGATTTCGTTCCTGTAAGTGAATGACGTAGTCAGTGCGTTAGTCAAATGGAGCAAGTGGCCTTTCTGAATTTTATATGTTCTAGGATGTTCTTAAACATTTCTGTGACTAGTTTTGCTGCTTGACAGCATCATCAGACAGATAAAAATTGAAATTAATACGAAATCAGAACACCTGCTGTTCTTGTTTAGTTATTTTATTGTTGTAACTGCTATTATAGTTTTTACTGTTATAGGTTAGTTCTACTATTATGTTTTGAATATTGACATACATCACGTAGACGTTTTGAAAGCCTAATCCATCATCTGTGTTTCATTTAATTTTCAATTTTGATGAATTTTTTGATCTAAAGATAATAACATAGCAACATATCTTTGTAGTTGTCGTGATTTCCTATTAAGTCAATTTTTATCTGTCGGGGGATGCTGTCAAGCAACAAAACTAGTCATAGAAACGTTGAGGAACATCCTAGAACATCTAGAATTCAGAAGATCCGCTTGCTCCAGTTAGCTTACACGCTGGTTATGTCCTTAAGCTACAGAAACGAAACCCAACAGTGAAGCCAAAGAAGTAGTCTGTATGTAGTAAAAACATTCATATTTATTAAGAGAAAAAATTATACCCGCAGTGGTTCCAGTGCACCCAGTTAACGAAATTTGGTTTCAGCAAGGTGGAGCTCAAAGTGATTTTTGGAAACGGATGAGGTAATATTTGGACGAAGTTTTCCTAGAAAGGTGGATTGCACGCGGTGGTGCTCTTAAATGGCCCGGTGGATCTCCTGATTTGACGCCATATGATGATTTCTTTGGGAGTCACTTAAAAAATGTTGTCTACGAAGAGAGGTCATTAAATCTGGAAGACCTCACAGCTAGAAGTATTGGCGAAACAAGGCGGATTGTACATTCTATCTTAATGAATGTAATAAATTCCTATTTTTTTGGAACGCGAGTTCAATGGTGTATTGATAATAATGGAGAACAATCTAAAGATTTAATTCGTTAATAATTATTATTGTTGTTTTATTTTATTTTTGTTTTGTCAGTTTCATTCGCAATTAAAGTTGATTTTTTCTGAATTTTTTTCTTATGGGGCCTGATAAAAACTTTATAGTGGCGCATTAAGAAAGATACGTCCTTTCCGAAAATGTAACAAAATCATATCAAAAATTGAATTTCGCCAGTTTGTAGCAAAAAATATGTCGCGAAATCTTTGTATAAACATTTTTTGAATCACGAATATCTTAGGAAATACAAGTTATTTCCATACTTATCTACGCATTCTGACAGTGTAGTTATTTTTCAGGTGGCCCCACAAAAAACTCAAGTGGTTCAAATCTGGTATTGTTGCAGGCCATTCTATTGCTCTTCTTCGCCCAGTCCATCTCAAAGGAAATGTTTGGTCCAGATACCGACGAACAGAAACGGTATAGTCTGAGAGTGCTCCGTCTTGCTGAAATATTTCGCACTCATATTAACCGTTTAACTAACAATTTCCTATAAAAAAGAACTGTTAATGAAAATTGCTATTATAACGCATTTAATGCGTCCGGACCTTATTTTTTCTCAAATATAAAGTCAAGCAATTATTGTATGTTATCTAAGCTATAGTGATCTAATTAGTACAACAAACTGACTATTGAAATACTAAAGCTTTCTTTACTGGTAACGACAAATGTCTCTCAGTATTCCATAGCATATCTAGCGACTTCTTGTAGAATGCAATAGCGACTTGATCCAAATAAGGTGTCAGATTACCGATTAACATTCTGCGTATATGAATCTATTAATTCAGCCACAGGTGTTCGGTTATGTGTGTGTATATCGGGGTAAAGCACCCACAGTCCAGAGGTGAAGGCTTATTAGAGAGTGAGTTTCGCTTATAATGGAAGCTGGGAATCAGCAGAAAGCACGATCCAGTGGAATTGCTTCAACGAGTCCGTTTAATAGGTACACTTACATACCTTCATATATCAATTACATGCCATATTAAAAGTGCTTTATAAAATGAGCAGGGAAACGAGGAGGAATTCGTAAACAAACACGACGAGGGAATAGAGATACAGCCACCTGATTAGCTCAGTTAATCGACCAATAAGCCATATAACAGCCTTATATCAAGCAAACCCTGACCACGTTATACTAAATCTATTTATAAACAGTTGAACGCCAAATAAAACCAACGATAATTTGTTTTAGCGATCTTAAAAGCAAACTTAAAACGAAATCAATAAAATGCATTCCTTGGTGGGCACCTGGTGAAATATGCTTGTTTTATAGATTGAAAATATTTCACTAATTTTATATGCATTCTTTCATTTATACCTTTAAGTTACGATAATAGTTGAATTTATGAATACCTGTGGAAAATATTATTTTAGATTGATAATATAATCATAAATAAAGCAATTCGCGAATGAAAATGTTTAAAATTATCGTAAAAAAATTGTTCAGCAAATTTTCTCGTAAACTTTTTGTATCGAATTTTCGTAAAAAAAATTCGTGCAACTGTTTTTCCTATTTTTGATTAAATCAAATTGGCAAACTATCGTGAACATAATGTTTTTTTATAAAATTTTCGTAACAGTCTTTTACAAAAAAAAAAAAAATTTGCAATTTTTCGTGGGAACATTTTGTAGATTTTTCGTAAGAAAACTATGCGATTAATTCTATATTGGTAGGTTACTTCTTGTGTAAATTGCTTGAGTAACTTCGTTGTCCCGGTAAATAGGACCCGTTTTCCGAGAACTTTTCGTATTCTTTTTTAGAATTTTTGTTGTATCTTTTCATATAATAAAGTTATTATCACAGCATAAATGCTGTGTTATTATTATGACAAAGTTGGGTACATCTTCGGAGGGGGCGTAAAGCCGTCAGTCTAGTGCCTATGTGATGTTGGGCACGTTAAAGATCCCTACCCTTCTTACATAAAGAGGTTCGGCAAAATTTACAGGATAGTGAGGTGAAACTGCTCCCTGGAGTCGGTGATTGGCTATTGTCGTGGAAATCGACCGACGTTAAATAAACAAAAACACACACACACAAACTTGGTACATAGATTGCTACTATAAAGATTATAACTCTACCTACCAAACTTGATATCTTTCTGTTAAAAAAGGGACTTGTTGAAATTAAAAAGATTTATATGAAAATTCGCTACATTAGCGCATAACCCTTTACTTATTTTTTATTTGGCATGTCTTATAGTTTTCTATTTCAATGGACTGAGCGCTGCCGTGGCCGTGTTGGAAAGTCGAATGAAACTTCCCAATTCGGACTCGGGGGACGACAGTTCGAGACTCACCGGCAGCGGATGATTTTTCAAATCACTTCTGTCGTTGAGATCGAGCTTAAGGTGAAAGGTAGGTTAGTTTAGATGAGCAAAAAGGGCCAGCATTGGCATACTTGCCAGTAGTAGTAGCAGTGGTGGGGAGGCCAACGCCAAGCAAGTGGGCCACAATGGGCCCTTTTTGCCAACCCCAGCAACCATGCTCTACTCTTCCTCGGTTCCGTCGCCAAACCGCCTCGACCTCGAGATGAAGGCCGTGACGGTCTTCCATTGGACGTTACTTACCTGATTCCTCTGCAGAGTCCTCGATCCGAACAATTCTGCTCGAAGACTCCCAAAAGCCTCGTATTCACACAGGTAGTGGTAGGACGTTTCTTCATCCTCGCCGCATTCCTGGCAAATGGGATCCCTCTCTACCCCTATCAATGTAAGGTGTCTTCTAAGGGCGCAGTGGCGTGTCAGCACCCCAAGGATGCGGCGAAGCGTAGGTCGACTCCTTCCGAGTAGTCAGACAGCTTTATCTCTGTCCGGCCCCTCCACGAAGTCCCTCGCCTGCGTGCAGCCACCAACCGACCCTCAGTGCCTCTCCATTCCTTCCTCGGCCCACCTGTCTAAGGCGACAGTAAGCATCTTACCTTTTTTAGTGAATTTTCTTAAAAAAATTCACTAATGAGGAGATCTCGACTTTTGAATTTTGAAAAAATTTATTCAAATGAGCGCTAATTAGGCCCCCCAGAACACATATCCGGGGTCAGTTTGAATTTTTATATGTTTATATATTATATATATATATATATATATATATATATATATATATATATATATATATATATATATATATATATATATATATATATATATATATATATATATATATATATATATATATATGTATCACACCGATAACTCAAAAAATAATGGGCCGATTTTGATTAAATTTGGTGAATAAATTCCTTTTGCAAATGGCTTGGATAAGTTCCTTAGCCAGGAAAATCTGCCCAGGTTTTCCCGGAAAATTTTGTGTTTTCTTTCGAAAAAAATTTATATCTCCCGAATTAACAAAGTAAGGGCAACTAAATTTAGTACGCGGGTTTATGTCCTTATAGGTAAGTTACCTACCAAAATTTAGCTCTGTGTGTCAAAAGACAAAAAAGTTATAGGCATTTAAAGAAAAATAAATTGGGGTTTTCCTCAAAACGTCAAAGTTGCGACTTAAAACGTCAAAATCGGCAACATTTTAGCAAATAACTTAAAACTAATACGGGCTGTGGAAATCAAATGTCTCAAGAAGGATGTTTTACAAACACTGAAGTCTTAGTTTCAACCGTCATTGTCCTTCATTTTACTAAAATGTTTCCAGAAAATTCATTTTAAATAGACGCTTTCCCTGATGCTTGGCAGTAGCCTTAGCTATAGAGTTTATCGTTTAATGGTATATAATTTTTGTCGAATTTTCGTAAAAAATCAATAAAGCTCAATATATCCGTTATTAAAGATTTGAAAAAAATTTGTATATATTAATTATATGGTGTCTTGAGCTACATCTTAAAAAAATATTTCTACAATCACAGGATGGCCTGTAAGTCATTGGTGATACAAATTTTCTTTTTTTTTTTTAATCAAACACGCCTTATGTTATTGCATTTTCCATCGAAATATAATGCATGTTTGTAAGAAAAGAAATTCTGGATGCAGCAAGTGCGTTATGGTAGCGAACTTTGATCAAATGCTTCATATTTGAATAGCCCAATTTGCTATTAACCTATAAGGTTGACCAATAAACGAGTTTTTCCGGGAACACTTTAAGCTTACTTTTGGAAATCTTGGTACATTTTCACACAATAAAGTTATTTTGATGAAACATGGCACATTGTTTTTACTATATAGGTTATACTGGTAGCCAAAATTGATGCCTGCTTTCTTAAAAAGAAAACACACATATTTGCAATAAAAACATTTTTATGAAAATTCACTACCATAACGCACTTGCTGCGTCCAGAGTTTTATTTTTAAATGGACTGAAATATGTGACTGAACATATGTTAACGGCTATGTTATCGGTGCGATAACTGAAAAAACTTGACTATCCTTGATAAAACCTGACAAGAGTTTTCATTTTGTTGATAGTTTTGTGGAGTTCGTTAGCTAGCCCAGTCGGACAAAGTGTGCTCGTGTGAGTAATTTCTATTCACGAAAGTATGATAAGAAAAATGTTTTGATGGCATGTCGTACAGAAATTGCCTTTATAGAGATAGATGCTATGCCACGTAACCAAACTTGTTATCACTATCTAAAGACTGGAACCTGTGATGAGCACTAATAAGTACACTTGGAGAACCCAAATCACCACAACACATCTTTCAAAGACCTTAGATGTTGACGTGGTCAGTGAAACGATCGTAAGGTCTCTGAAATATGTGTTGTGGTGATTTGGGTTCTCCAAGTGTACTTACAAACTTGTTATAGTGTTTCTATTTTAACCGTGTTTCTATTTTAGTGAGAAGTAAGTTATCAGTATTATTCGAACATGTTGGATCAGGATTTTAGTGAATTTTCTTTTTTAAAATTCACTAATGGGGAGATCTCGATTTTGAATTTAGAAATTTTTTTTAGATGAACGCGCACTAGGCCTCCTAGAATCCACACCCAGGGTCAGTTTCAATTTATATATATATATATATATATATATATATATATATATATATATATATATATATATATATATATATATATATATATATATATATATATATATATATCACACCGATAACTCAAAAAATAGAGGGCCCATTTTGATCAAATTTGGTACGTACCTTCCTTTTGCAATTGGCTTTGATAAGTTCGTTAGCCAGGAAAATCGGCAGAGGTTTCCCGGAAATAACAAAGTAAGAGCAACCAACTTTAGCGTATTTGTATTTGAAGAGTGAGCCATGTACCAAAATCTACGCCGGTAAGTTTAAAGAAAAAAAGTTATAGGCATTTAAAGAAAAAAAAATTGGAGTTTTCCTCAAAACGTCAAAGTCGCGATTTGAAACGTCCAAATCGGCAACATTTCAGCAAAGCGCCTGAAACCAATACGGGTTATGTAAAGAAAATGTCGCAAGAAGAGTGTTATGCAAACCCTTAAGTTTCAGCTTCAACTGTCACTGTTCTTCATTTTACTAAAATTTTTCCTGAAAATTCATTTCAAATAGACCCTTTCTCTGGTGCTTTGGCAGTAGTTTTAGTTTTTTTATATATTTCAACAACACACCACGAAGGCTTATAGCCGAAATACTATCGTACCGTGGGTGTCGACAAAGAGGAAAGAGGCCACTTGTTAATTCTGGATTCGAAAGTTTGGAGGTCCCGAGGAGAAGGGAAAACATGTGCCGGCAAGGAATTATACAACTTGGAAGTCCTTGGGACAAAAGAGCGGGCATAGCAAGATCTTCTATGTCAAGTCACCTGGACAGTAAAAGGGTGCATTCGCTCTGTTCCCCTGGTAGATTTGTTGGGGGCAGCAGGTGGAGGAACTATGGAAGAAAGCTCCTCTGAGCAGTGCCCGTGCAGATATCTATAAGAGAGAGAGAGAGAGATGTCACCAACGGCACGTCGCTGGGCAAGGGATGGCAGCCTTTGGGTGAGGGTAGGGCCACCGATGAGACGTATAGCTCTCTTCTGAATGGAGTCCAGGATAGCCAGGGTAGAAGCAGCACCTCAGATGTGAGAGCAGTATTCGAGGTTTGGCCTTATTTGTGAAGTATATAAGGTATAGAGATTAGCTGGTGAAAAGTATTTGCGAGCCCGGAAGAGGAAACCTAATTTCTTACCAGCCGCTTCTGCAATTGATATGACATGTTGGTGCCAATTGAGATATTTCGATCCACAGAAATGTCAACAAGTGAAAAGGAGTCATTACTTTGAATAACTTGGTTGTTCATTGTGATGGGTCTAGGGCTGGTGTCTCTCTTATGAGATAGAAAGCAAGACTGCGATTTGGTGGAGTTGAATTATACAAGATTTCTACTTCCCCAGTCTAATATTTTTTGGAGATCCACGAAGACAGAATCCTCCATGAGTCTGCGATCCTCATCTAATTGGGCTAAAGAGACAGGCTTAGAATATTGTATATTTGAGTGGAAAGTGCTGTCGTCCGCGTAACTGTGAACTGGGTTGAATGTGCTAGAGAGGAGGCCATTGATGTGGAGAAGAAACAAAGTAGGGGCTAAAGCTGAACCTTGAGGAATTCCTGAATTAATTGGATACAGTTTAGAGGAATGGCCATGATTAAGTTTGTGGTTTAGCTGTAATCTTAAGCTAATTTTCGTAGAAAAAATTCGATAATGAGGAGACCGCGACTTTTGAATTTTAAGACGATTTGTTCAAATGAGTGCAAGCTAGGCCGCCTAGAACCCATATCCGGGTTTAGTTTCAATTTTTATCTGTTTACATATATACAGGGTGAGGCAATTCTACGGTAAAGCTTAATAGAATTGTTATACAAGATACGAGAAAAAATTGTATACGTTAATTATAGGGTGTCTTGAGCTGTATTTTATAAAATTATTTTGACAATCACATGATGGCCCATAAGTCGTTGGTGATACCTACAATTTGATTTTTCGAACATCCCCTATATCATTGCATTTTTACGTTTTTCTTCGAAATATGATGCATGTTTGTAAGAAAAAAATCAAGACGCAGTAAGTGTGTTTTGGCAGCAAAATTTCATTAAATACTTCAAATTTCAATAACTCAATTTGCTATCAATTTATTAGTTAAGTTCGTTGGCTAGGAAACCAGTTTTGTCGGAAACGTGTTAAGTTTATTTTCGGCAAATTTTTGTACATTTTCAAACAATAAGTTATTTTGATAAAATATGCTTTGCAAGTTTGGTGTAGATCGAAACTTGATTTTCTAGGCCTTAGTCTGCTGTTTCTTACCAGCATTTCCTCATCAATTGAATTTGTCTTCTTCTTTCCACATTTTCCTACACGTTCAACTTAATTCGAACGAGTTACTAGTTTTTGTTTCAAAATCTTGTAGTAATTACCAAAAAAACTACAGTTGCCAATATTATTCTTAAAAGACTGAGGTTAGATTCTGTGGCTGGAAACTGAAACAAAAAAGTTCGGGTCGGAGCAAGTGCGTTATGGTAGCGAATTTTTATTAAATGCTTCAGATTTGAATAACTAAATTTTCTATAAATCTAGAAAATTTAATTCTGATGTGTGATGAGGTCTTTCCCATATCCACCAAATTTTATTACAATATAGCTTTGTAATTTTCGAAGATAAAATTTTTTTTCGAAAGAAAGCCTAACATTTTCCCGGCAAACCTTGTCCAATTTTCCAGGGTAACGAACTCATCCAAGCTATTAATAAACGAAAGATTCTCGCCAAGTTTCATCAAAATCGGTTAATAAATTTTTGAGTTATCGTGTGGATATATATATATATATATATATATATATATATATATATATATATATATATATATATATATATATATATATATATAAACATATAAACATTGACATTGACCCTGGGTGTTAGGGGTCCTAGCTCGCGCTCATTTGAAAACATTTTTGCAAAGTGTTACCGTCGATACCTCTCTATTAGTGATTTTTTAAAATGAATATTCACCAAAACAGAATCACCCCCAAAACCAAAAAATAATAACAGAGACTTATGCGCTAAATACGTATTTCGACAACGAAATTGTCTTCATCAGTAGCTGTCGCTAAACTTGCTAAGCTTACATAACTCTCTGTTATTATTTTTTTGGTTTTGGGGGTCATTCTGCTTTTTTGTTTCAATATTATTCTTATTATCAAAGAAAAAATAGTGATAATCATCATGTACCCAAGAAAGCGCTGACAGAATGTTAAGGTAAGGTTGTGTATCCAAATGAGAATTGACGGCAGCTATACATTTCATTTCATTGCTGTCAGCCGCAAAGAAACTCCAAATACTGCCTTTGTTCACAATAATTTGTAGACTGCTGTAGGTTACATGCTTATCAAAATATTTTACAAGGGTGCTCGAAAAAATATTCCATACATTTTTTTTTTAAATTAAATACGACACAATATGTATTTTTAGTCTCCTAACTAGATATTATAATAATTTGCACAGTCTGCATATTCTTTGTGTCGATTAAAAAGACTGTAGAGGAAAACAGCATGAACTTTTCAGTGAGACCTCGTATAACATTTTTCAGCGGGACCTCGTATAAAGTTTTCCCGATAATACTACGTTGGTCCAGGATCAAGTGTAAAAGAGGAGATTTATGCATCTAGAGATGACATAAACACTTTTCTCTGAGCATTACCAACACTAATGTGTCCAAACACAAGCGCACACTTAACAGGATCTGAAGTGTTGCACCTCTGAGGTATATGAGCACCGAATATACAAACATTCGGTTCGGCATAGATATAACCCGTTCTAAACTTGATTATTCAGTGATTAATGACATATGAATGAATGTCTGTATGAATGCCAGGCCCACTTGACTCCACCAGCTTATCCAATCTCGACCACGAACATCACTAAACAGTTGAATGTTTCTAAAACTACTTAGATCCGTGAATAAATAATCGTATACATCTTTTACCGATTACCGGTGAAACTAGGCAGGTACGCTGGCTCCCGTATAGCGATAAGCTATTAATTCGAAGTTTTATAAGATATTCTTTTACAAGAAGTCTGGATGCAGTAAGTGCGTTATGGAAGTGAATTTTCATAAAAGTGTTTTTAATAGCAAATTCGAGCAGACATCAATCTGATTACCGGTATAGCCTATGTAGTAGAAACAATGTACTATATTTTATCAAACTTACTTATTGTTTGAAAATGTACAAAAATTTTCCGAGAATAAACTTAAATGTTGGTTTCCTAACCAACAAAACCTACGATAATAGCAAATTGAGTTGTTGAAATTTGAAGGATTTAATGAAAATTCGCTACCAAAACGCACTTACTGCGTCCAGATTTTTTCTTACAAACATGCATCATATTTCGATAAAAAATGCAAAAATGCATTAACGAATTTGTTTTACGAAAATTAGCTAAAAATTATAGACCGTTAAACCATAAACTTCACCAAACCCACAGCGAAAGCATCAACTTAACTAAACCGACAGCCAAAGCATCAGAGAAAGGGTCTATTTGAAATGAATTTTCTGTAAACATTTTAGTAAAATGAAGGTCAATGACGGTTGAATCTGAAAGTAAAGAATTCGCAGAACACTCGTCCTGCAACATTTTCTTTTCACAATCCATATTTGTTTCACGTTTTTGCCTAAACATTGCCAATTTTGACGTTTCAAATTGCGAGTTTGACGTTTTGAGGAAAACTCCAAATTCTTTTTATGTAACTGCCCGTAGCTTTTTTGTATTTAAAATTAAAAACCTAAATTTTGGTACATGGTTCACTCTTTATAATAAATTTGGTCGCCCTTACTTTATTATTTCCGCAGGTATATTTTTTTTAGAAAGAAACACAAAATGTTATGGGAAAACCTGGGCCGATTCTTCTGGCTAACGAACTCATCCAAGCCACTTGCAAAAGGAAAGGTACTCACCAAATTTGATCAAGATCGGCCTATTATTTTTTAAGTTATTGGTATGATACACACACAGATATATATGTATATATATATATATATATATATATATATATATATATATATATATATATATATATATATATATATATATATATATATATATAAACATATAAAAATTCAATTTGATCCTATATATGTGTTCTAGGGGCATAATTAACGCTCATTTAAAGAATTTTTTTTTAAATTCAAAAGTCGGGATCTCTTCATTAGTGATTTTTTAAAAGAAAATTCACTAATATGAAGATCAAGAATGTGAAAAAAGTAGTTTTCATCATAGCTGTGTTTTTCATACAGTGATGAAGTTATGTTTGATTACGAAGAAGAACTGTTTCAATTAATTGGATATATGCTTAGTGAGTTTATGAATAGTAGAAGTATTGCAACTCCAAAAACACGAGAAACTGCAACCAGCACAGGACAATAGGTACAGAGTCAGATAGCGAAGATTATATTAATCATAGTGAAAAATAGCCAAGGAAGCAATACTGAGAAGGCCCTGGCTGAGGATCAGTTAGGAAGTGGAAAACAAGCAATGAATAAACAAAATAATTGTTTCACTAATAAACTTGGATGTGTGAAAAAGGTTCATCAAGTCACACGTATAGAGTGTCATAATGTGTGGAATGGATAGTTGGACTTTGACTGAGCCAGATAAGACATAACGTTTTGAAACGTGGACATCTAGAAAAAATGACGAAAGCAAAGTACACCGATAGAAGGAAAACTAAAAGTGCACTAGAAAAGGTGGGAAAAGAAAGATTGTGGAAAGACATAGAAACGAGAATGGCATTGAAATGACAAAAAATATGCTGAGGGCAAAGGCATGGTTGCAACATCACCATGAGGCTATGGCAGCGAAATTTGGTAGACAGGTTTATATTATCAAATGTATACTTTTATATATAACAAAATTTAGATATCTGGGTTAAAAAAAAGTTCCTTGTTTCAATGATAAAAATTTTGGTACCGCTGAAGGCCACAGGATGATACAAGATAAAAATATTGTGCATATATAATTTTCAAATTTTTTTTGCGTATATCATGTCTATGAGAATTCACTACCATAACGCATTTGATGCGTCCAGTCTTTTAGTGAATTTTCGTAGAAAAATTCTTGAATGGGGAGATCCCAACTTTTGACTTTGAAAAAATGTTTTCAAATCAGCGCGAACTATATATATATATATATATATATATATATATATATATATATATATATATATATATATATATATATATATATATATATATATATATATATGTGTGTGTGTGTGTGTGTGTTTGTGTGTGTGTGTATCACACCGATGCCTAAAAAAATAATGGACTGATTTTGATGCAATTTGGTAGATACCTTCCTTTTTGGTTTTCCTTCGGAAAAAATTTCTATCTCCGAAAATAACAAAGTCTGGACCCAGCAAATGCGTTATTCAAGTGAATTTTCTTTAAAATGTTTTAATTGTAAATATGATATAACCTATATAGTAGAAACAATGTGCCATATTTTATCAAAATAACTTATTGTTTGAAAATGTACAAAAATTTTCCGAAAATAAATGTTTCCGAGAAAACTGGTTTCCTGGCCAACGAACCTTAGGTTAAAGCAAATTGAGTTATTGAAATTTGAAGCATTTAATAAAAATTCGCTCTCAAAGCGACTTATTGCGTATTTCGATGAAAAATGCAAAAATGCAATAATATAACGGATGTTTGAAAAAAATTGTAGGTATTACCAACGACTTATGGGCCATCCGGTGATTGTTAAACTAATTTTATAAGATGCAGCTCAAGACACCCTAGAATTAACGTATACATTTTTTTCGTATCTTTTATAATAACAACTATATTGAGCTTTACCGCAGAAATGCGTCACCTTGTATATATGTAAACAGATAAAAACTGAAATCAAGCCCGGATATAGATTCTAGGGGCCCTAGTTTGCACTTATTTAAATAAATCTTTTTAAAATTCAAAGTCGGAGTCTCCTCCTCGACGCATTTTTTCTACGACAATTAGCTAAAGATTATAAACCGTTAAATCATAAACTTAACTAAAAGTACTGCCAAACCATCAGAGAAAGAGTGTATTTGAAATGTATTTTCGGTAAATATTTTAGTAAAAGGAAGGACAATGATGGTTGAAGCTGCAACTTAAGGGTTTGTAGAACACTTTTCTTATGAAATCTTCTTTACATAACCTGTATTCGTTTCAGGTTTTTGCCGAAATTTTGGCAATTTTGACGTTTCAACTGGCTACTTTGAAATTTTCAGGAAAACCGTATTTTTTTCTTTAAATGCCTATAACTTTTTTGTCTTCAAACTTACATACCTAAATTTTGGTACATGGTTCACGTTTTATAATGCAAACACGCCTTTATAGATATAAACCTTCTCTGACATATTCACAAAAATTTCCGGGAAAATTTGGGTCGATTTTCCTGGCTAACGAACCTATCCAAGCCACTTGCAAAAGGAAGGTACTTACCAAATTTGCTGAAAATAGGCTCATTATTTTTTGAGTTATCGATGTGAAACATATTTTTTCCATTACAAATGGTCTGGCACAGTTTTACATTTTTTTTAAACAGCAACTTTCATTTTTCGCCAGAGCTTTCGTGGTTCAGTGGTAAGAACGTTTGCCTCTGAACCGAAGGGTACTGGGTTCGACCCCAGGGAACTTCTGTCCCTTTTTCAGTGCATGATGTAACATTAACGTCAACCGAGGTAGTGGCATTGTATTTAAGCAAGTTGATTGTCTGCACATGCCGCCCTTCGGAGGGGGCGTAAAGCCGTCGGTCCCATGTCCATGCGATGTTCGAACTGCTAAATACCTCTACCCTACTTAGAGAAAGGCAGGGGTTCGACAAAATTTTCAGAATAGTGAGGTGAAACTGCCCCTGTCATCGGTGATTGGCCATAATCGCGAAAATAGACCGACGTTAAAGAAACGCACAATTTTTCGCCAAAATTAATTTTCGTACACAAATTAAATTATTGTAACCCATAGTAACTTTTGTTCCGTTGTTTTGATAATGAAAGTATCAAGGAAAGTGCAACTGCATCTGCTACCAGCGTTTAATGAATAAACAAATCGTTTAATGATGTAACGTGCAATAAATCAAGTAGCCCGAAGTAGTAACATCCAACATCAAGTATGCTGCGTCTGAATGCACACAATGACACTTGATAATGAAAGACTGGACAGTCAAGGTTAAGATAACCAGATACTGAACGCTTTCGCTCAATGAAACTTCCATGATCTTACAAATAATTTTATTCTGCTGGTAATTAAATGTTTAATTGTTTTTAGAGGAGCCGTGTATTTAAATACAATCACTATAAAGCGACTTCACTCGTATGCTTCAAATTGCCGGAAATTCAAGACGCAGCACGTGCGTTATGGAAGCGAATTTTCATGAAATGATTCAAATTTTAATACTTCAATTTACCGCATTAACCTAGTTTTGGGTTTTAGGGACCATAATCAACAAACATTTGAATTTTTTTTTTGCAAAGTGTTACCATCGATGCCTTTCTAATAATGTTGCTCTAGAGGTCTAGAGGGACAAGATTAGGCTAAAATGATCTAACGTTGCCTATAGGTTCTTTCTTCTATTTTGCTGACATTTGTTGCAAATGTATTATTTGATGCTTTCAGTGTATATCGTCTTCTTTTGTATATGTCAAATATTGATTTCGTTATAATTAGACAATTTCCCTTACAGAAATCGATTACCTTCTCTCCTTCTTCGTTCATGTTCCCAATCCAGCTATAACACTTTCCATGTTCGCCTACTACCACAATAAAGGATTCCATAAAATTATCTGATCTTCATGTATATATATATATATATATATATATATATATATATATATATATATATATATATATATATATATATATATATGTATAAATTTTAACTGATCCTAGATATGAATTGGCGCTCATTTAAAGAAATTTTTCGAAAGTCTCACCATTATGAGTTCTAATAATACATCTTCGCAGTGATGATTCACCAATAAAGAACAAATCAATGTACTCAAAGTCTGGACGCAGCAAGGGCGTTATGGTAGTGAATTTTTATAGAAATGATCTGGTACGAAATGTTTTTTAGAACTTTTTTTATTGGAACATAGAAATATAGATTTTGGTGTGTATTTTACTTTTTATATCGTAAACTTACGTACCAAATTTGGTTACCATAGCTTTTCTATTTTTTTGGATAATTTTTTTTTCAGAAAGAAAACCCCAAATTTGAGATATGGGTGTGATATATATATATATATATATATATATATATATATATATATATATATATATATATATATATATATATACATTTAAACATATAAAAATTGAAACTGACCCCGGGTATGGGTTCTAGTGGTTCTAGTTCGCGCTCATTTGAAGAAATTTAAAAAAAAAATCAAAAGTCAGGATCTCCCTATTAGTGAATTTTTTCTAAGAAACAGTTATTAAAGAGGCAAAGATGTGAAATTACAATCGTTCAAAACCAGGGGATGTAAGGGATATAAGCGAAACAAAGCATTGGCATAGGGAGTGCGCTATATAAATATAATTTGCGTAAAAAATTGTGAGCTAAGTATTAGAATTTGTCAACTTCTGATGGCGCTAACTTGGTTAGTGAAACCATCGTTAGGTTTTTAAAATGTGTTGTGGTGATTTGGGTTCTCCAAGTGTACTTATCAGTGCACATCGCAGTTTCCAATTTTAAGTAAGTGTTTTTGTTGTCTTCAATTAAAAAAATGCTTAGTTATAAGCTAAGCAAATATCTACTTTTTTTATTATTGCCATTTGTAAATAGTGAAACTTTTCGTATAAAAATTATTACAATTTTTTTTGGTAGGTATATATACAGGCTGTGCCAATTAAAACTTCCCACCTGGAAATATGGAAATTTAAAAAAAACTAAAGGGACGCAGCAGTTGCGTTATGGTAGTGAATTTTTATTAAATGCTTCAAATTTCCATAACTCAATTTTCTATAAACTTAAAATTTGGTGTGTAGTAAGGTCTTTCCTCAGGCTAGATATCCACCAAATTTCATTAAAATAACTTTGTAATTTTCAAAGAAAAAAATTTTTTTCGAAAGAAAATTTAAAATTTGAATAACTCAATTTTCTATAGAATTAGAAAGTTGAGTTTTGGTACGTGGTAAGATCTCTCCTAAGGAAATATATCCGTTAAATTTTATTAGAACAGCTTTGTAATTTTCTGAGAAATTTTTTTTTTTTTAAATAAAACTCAAAATTTTTCCGGAAAACCCCGTCCTATTTTCTTGGCTAACGAATCATCCAAGCCATTAATAAAAGAAAGGCACTTGCCGAGTTTCATCGAAATCGGTGAATTATTTTTTGAGTTATCAGACGGATACAAGGTTTGGTGTATTGGAATCTACCCCTTAGACAGGGGTGTACAGTACCCTTAAATTTTAAATGGTACCCTATGTTGAGTGACACCTCATTTTAAAACTTTCTCAATTCTCCTCACGACAACATATGACTTTTAAAATTATTGTTTGTATGTGGCTATAAAATCACCAAGAAAAAATAAGACAAAAAATCAGTGAATGAAATAATGTTATTTAATTAAATGTTCAAATTGTTTTCCCACCACTTACATACAATTATAAAGTCTTTGCTTCACTTCTAAACGAACATGTCGAAGCATTTCGGGCGTTATCTGAGGGCTTTATTAAGCATTTCTCGTCCATAAAAATATGTTCTTTTATGATTTTTCGTTTATCTCTTAACAAACCTCATCAGTTCAACTTTCTTACGTGTTTTACTTTAACGGAGACAAGTAAATATCCCGTAAAAACACCACAAAGTCGACTGAATTCAAATTCGTGAAAATGGTTTATACAATTGCTGAAAAAGTGTAAATAGGTTATTCTACAAGAATGACAACTGTGCCAAAGTAGGCAGCACAGATGTTTAATGATCATCATCTGAGAAAAACAGTTCGCCTCGGCACTTTCTGGATTTAATGCATAAATTTTGGGAAACTGGATCGATTGCAAACAGAAAGCATCAAAGACAGCAAGTCGCGCGTAATGAGGGTAACCAGGTATCTGTCCTGAGTCACATCGTAATGGAACCAAATTTGAGACTCAGGAAACTTACAAGTAGTTCAGGAATTTTTGTAGCTAGTTGCCGCCGAATCTTAAAAAGTAATAAGTATCATCTATATAAAACTAATTTGGTACAGGCACTTAATGAAGACGATCCTGATCGCCACGTGCAGTTCTGTGAAGAAATGAGTGATCGTGCCAGAAGGAATCCAACCCTTTTGTACTTCATCTGCTTTTCCGATGAATGTACGTTCCAACTGCATGGCCAAGTCAACCGTCATAATTACCGCTACTGGGGTGACGAAAATCCAAGAATTTTTAATGAAACTCATACGCAGCATCCGGGGAAATTGAGTGTTTGAGCGAGTATACTGGGAGACCATCTCATAGGGCCTTTCTTCCCAGCGGGGAATATGGATGGAAACATGTATCTGAATTTACTGGAAACGCATATCTACCCGACGATTGTGGAAGTATTAGAAAATGACAACGCTTTGGCAGAAGACGATGTGGCCAGCAGGATGGTGCTCCACCATATGATGCCGCAGCTGTGCGTGATTTTCTTAATCAGAACTTTCCTCATCACTTGATAGGACGCAGAGGTTCAATTGAGTTGCCTTCCATATCGCCAGATTTAATACCCTTGGACATTTTTCTATGGAGACATTGGAAGTCAAAGAATAATGCAACACGAACAAACTGTGGAGCTTTGTCGGCGAATTGTTGAAGAATGCTGTCAGATAACGCCAGAAATGCTTCAAAATGTTCGTTCGGAAGTGGAGCAAAGATTTCATTATTGTATGGAAGTGGAGGGAAAACAATTTGAACATTTAATTAAACAACATCCTTTCATTCATAGATGTTTTGTCTTATTTTAGTGAATTTTCGTAGAAAAAATTCACCAATGGACAGATCCCGACTTTTGAATTTTGAAAAATTTTTTGCAAATGAGCGTGAACTAGGACCCCTAGAATCCATATCCGGTGTCAGTTTCAATTTATATATATATATATATATATATATATATATATATATATATATATATATATATATATATATCACACCGATAACTCAAAAAATAATGGGCCGATTTTGATAAAATTTGGCATGTGCCTTCCTTTTGTAAGTGGCTTGGAAAGTTCGTTAGTCAGGAAAATCGGACGAGGTTTTCCGGGAAAATTTTGAGTTTTCATTAAAAAAAAAAATTTATCTCAAAAAATAAAAAAGCTATGATAACCAAATTTGGTGGGTAGGTTAACGATATAAAAGGTAAACTATACACAAAAATTCAGATTTCTATGTTACAAGAAAAAAAGTTATAATAAAATATTTGGTGCCAGATCATTTCTATGAAAATTCACTACCATAACGCACTTGCTGCGTCTTTGAGTTTTTAACTGATGATTTTATAGCCACAGAAAAAACAATAATTTTAAAAGTCATATGTTGTCGTGAGCAGAATTGAGAAAGCTTTAAAATGGGGTGTCAGTCAACATAGAGTGCCATTTAAAACTTAAGGGTACTTTACGCGCCTGTCTAAGGGGCAGGTTCCAAGACACCAAAACTAGATCCCCCTTGAAAAAAAAGTCGACGTGCCCCGACTTTTCTTTTTCTTTTTTTTAACATCCTCTATTTCCCAGTTGGGAAGTTTTAATTGGCACACTCTGTATATCTCATGTAACATTGCCGATCTATCAACTCATTTGCAACGAGATAAGATTGGTGTAAAGATCTATCAACTCATTTGCAAACAACTTACACTTGATAAATCATATTAACCTGCATAAAATAACATGAACTGTTTGTTATTCAAATTACGAATTTGCATTCAATCAACATACAAATTAATTTTACAAAGAATTACAACATCGGGAACGATAAGCTAGTGTTAGTAAAGCAGTGATAATAAATTATCTTACAAAATTATGAATTTTCTACGCTGAAGGTAATGAATTTCATAAAATTACCCTCATATTAAGAAAAAAACCAAACACAGAAGCGTACCCTCTTTATGGGCGTCGGCAAAGAAGACGGGGGGAGGGGAGTCCTGGCTTTTGGCATATATTTATCAACAGGCTGTTTCTACATAGGTGTTCAATTTCTTCAAGATCATTTTTCAAGTGTTGAAAATTGTAGTTTTTCTCGTTTTTGTTTTCGTAATTTTAGTACTTTTGAAAACAAATTTTTAAAATTGTATGCAGTATTTAAAGGTGATCCAATTTGAGTTTTCGAGCTTGCTAAAAAAACACAAATTTAAAGAAAAATTCGGATTTGTTTTTATTAATCAAAAATATTATGTATTTCATTAATGATGAAAAATAATATCGATTAAATGGCCGCCTCTGGATCTTCTGCAGCAACCGATCCTTTTAAGGTGGAAAAAGTGGGTTGGGTTGTTGTAGCTCAATTACGGGGCCTCAATTTGCCTACTCCCCAAATCTCGCCGGAGATCGTCTGTGAGGTCTCAGTATGTTCACCCCTAGGCCTCAGAGAGATCTCTTTGAACACACTGAGACCTCACAGACGATCTCCGGCGAGATTTGGGGAGTAGGCAGATTGAGGCCCTGTAATCGAGCTACAACAACCCAACCCACCTTTGTCCATCGCTCTAAGGAGTAGGCAGATTGAGGCCTTAGAATGTCCTTATATATTTCCTTCACCTCTTGAAAATGGCTCCAAAACAGGAGCCGAAACGTCGAGTTTTCAAAAATTCTGGACGCGGTTCAACCCGAGAACCAAATATGTCTCATATATATATATATATATATATATATATATATATATATATATATATATATATATATATATATATATATATATATATATATATATATATATATATATATATCTCACCGACGATAACTTAGAAAATAATAGGCCAACTTTGATCGTATTTGGTGTGTATCTTACTTTTAGAAGTGGCTTGGTTAAGTTCGTTAGTCAGGCAAATCGGACCAGTTTTTCTTGAAAAATTTTAGGTTTTCTTCTGGGAAATGTTTATACCTCTGGAAATAAGAAAGCTATAGCAACCAAATTTGGTACGCGGCTTATATTATCGAATATGAATTACAACGAAAATTTAGATACATATATAATTTTTTGTAAATTTTCGTGTAAAAAATATGAGTATGTAGAATTATTTTGATATTTTTGAAGAAATTATTTTTGGAAGATTTTTGTGGAATGTTAATAATAAATGTATGTTATTGTAAAAAAAAATATTTCACATTTTTGTGAAATTAATTGTTTATCAAATTTTCGTAACAAAAAATATAATTTTCGTGTAGCATTAGTTTAATCAATGTGTGTAAAGAAAATGACAATTTTCGTTAAAGAAATTCCAGTTTTTTCGGGAAAATTTTTAAGTTTATTTCCGGAAAACTATTGTACTTCTTCAAACAATAAAGTTATTTTATGTGTTTTGTTTCTTTAACGTCCGTCTATTTCCGCGACCATGGCCAATCACCGACGCCAGGGAGCAGTCTTACCTCACTATCCTGCAAATTTTGCCGAACCGCAGCCTTTCTGTAAGGAGGGTAGGGATCTTAAACATGTCCAACATCGCATGGACACATGACCGATGGCTTTACGCCCCCTCCGAAGGGCGGAACGTGCAGACATTCAACTTGCTCAAATACAATGCCAGAACCTCGGTTGATGTTAATTTTACACTATGTACTGAAAAAGTGAAAGGAGTACCCTGGGATCGAACCCAGTACCCTTCGGTTCAGAGGCACACGTTCTTATCCCTGAACCACCGAGGTTCTAAAGTTATTTTGATGAAATAAGATACACCGTTTCTACTATATGTAGGATATACCAAATTCCATGCCTTTTATTTTAAAAAAACATATTTGCGTTTAAAAACATTTTTATGAAAATTACATTTTGCAATAAAGGTTTTGAGTTTTGTTTTTGCGCAATGATGAAAAAGTATATTGCTTGTAGAAGATTACCTGGGGATGTAGCAACGGTGTCTCTGCACGCGTAAGTACATTGCTGTTTGCGATTTTCAGTGGCGGCACGTCAGTTTGGCACTATTTTTAGGTTTCCATCTACTAAAGAAAGGAGAGAAACATTGTGCGCTGCTTAAATATAAAATCGGATACGCTGCCGAAATATTCTTATTTATGTTCACAGCATTTTAATGAAGACTTTTATTATTTACTCAAGTGGAAGAAGGGTATTAAAAACGCAGCGTCTCCATCAGTTTTAAGTTCTCCAGTGCCTTCTAGTTCTGGCATGAAAGCTCTTGCTCATGCGGAAAGAAGGTAAAGAATTCTTTTTAAGTTCCTATTTTGTAAACCTTTATTATTGTTAAAATTAATTAATTACCCGATAAAAATTGTAGTCATAGTTTTGAAGAAAATAGAGATAAATCATCGTTATCATCAACTCACTGCCTGGGAACGATCATGTTCAACAGGTGCGGCATTTGACAGCCCTCCTGCATGAACACCAAAAGCTAACATTACTCCAGGTCAAAAGTAAGTTAATATGCATGGACTTAGAATTGAGGGAAAAATATTACAAACCATTTTTAAAAATTATACTCTGTTCACTGAAAACTTACCAAATATCGTCCATTTTTTAGGAAAAAACTTCGTTATTTTGTAGATATTTCCAGTTTATCAGGAACTCCAAAAAAATCTTTTAAAAAATGGTCTATTGCTAAACGAGTAATAAAAAAAAAGAGGAAAATAAATATATTGCGCCAACAGAAAAGACGTCTTAAGAGTTTTTCACCAGAAATCGCTGATTGAGCATTTTAAAAGTCGTATTGCTTTTACGGAAAATACAGAAACATCCCTGAACGTCTCACTTTTGAGTGTTATTGAATTTATATCATTGCTTGTAATATTTTAGGCCTCTTTACCCACACAAATAAACCTGATTAAACAGCTTTTAAAAGATCCACAACGGAACTATTTACCAGACGTAAGGTCGTTTGCTATTACCCTAAATTTTTATTCAAACAAAGCTTATAATTACGTTTTTATAGGATTTGTTTTGTAAAATGTATTTCGTCCATTTAAACTATCTGTAAAATATTGACCATTTAAACACGTTTAATGCCCGTAAGGTTATCTTCTGTTAGCCTTGACAATAGCATCTTGAAGAACGTATGGTATAGCACGCGCCGGATCGTCCAGCAGCTCCCGGTTGCTGTACTTGACTCTTGAGGTAGGTCAGGTCAGCATTCCTTGACCAAAGCAGTTATTGTTTCAATGAATCACATTATCACAAATATAGAGAATACTTAAACATTAACATTATTCCCAATCCTATACATATCTCGGAATATGTGGCATTTTAGTGAGCACGTCAGGGAATTTTGTAATTACTCTTAACTAAAGGTTGCATGACTGAAGTGTCCAAGGCGAGTTATTCCTTTGAAGTGAGGACACTGTTGTGTGAATTATACACTACGGACGAGCAAGAACTGGAGCACTGTTTTTTTTTTCAATCGAGAATAACGTCTTGAAATACCTGTGGTATTGGAAAACAACATTCTAAAAAAGTGGTATGCAGATTTTTTTAATTGCCAGCTGTAATAGAATGCAATTAAATAAACGCACTAATGCATACTCTCAACCTGTCTTAATTCTGAAAATTTAATTAAAGCATTTAGTGTTTATGTGATAATAAAATGAGTACTTTTTAGGTAATATAAAAAAAATTTCACTTGGAATATTTTGTGGTCTTCACTTCTAGAAATAAAGTCTACAACAACTACGTAGAACGCGCTATTTGCACACTATGGGGTAACTTCCTGACAATGTGCATGAGACGTTTTTTTTTTCAACAATTTTTCGTTCAGTATATTTTTTCGTCTGGGGGTGGCTTTCTGTTGTTGTATGCAAATATAAGCAAAAAAATTATGATAGGATCCCGAAAAAACACAGTCTAATCCACGACAGGCAGTATAGATTCCGTCAGCGCAGATCAACTGCCGACCTCCTTTTCTTTGTCAACCATTGTTGGAACAAGTCTATGGAACTACATGGTGAATCCCAGATTGTCGCTCTAGACATATCCAAAGCCTTCGACCAGGTCTGGCACGCAGCGCTGCTTAATAAACTACCGGCCTATGGCCTACCACCAAAACTATGTACCTGGACAGCAAACTTTCTCTCCAACCGGAGCATTTCTGTTGTTGTGGATGGCCATTCCTCTAAACTATATCCAATTAATGCAGGAGTTCCTCAAGGTTCAGCTTTAGCCCCAACTTTGTTTCTTCTCCACATCAATGACCTCCTCTCTAGCACATCCAACCCAGTTCACAGTTACGCGGACGACAGCAACCTCCACTCAAATATATAATATTCTAAGCCTGTCCCTTTGGCCCAACTAGATGAGGATCGCAGACACATGGAGGGTCCTGTCTCCGTGGATCTCCAAAAAATATTAGACTGGGGAAGTAGAAATCTTGTACAATTCAACCCCACCAAATCTCAGTCTTGCTTTCTTTCTCATAAAAGATACACCAGCCCTAGACCCATCACAATGAACAACAAAGTTATTCAAAGTAATGAGTCCTTTTCACTTGTTGGAATTTCTGTGGATCGAAATCTCAATTGGCACCATCATGTCACATCAATTGCAGAAGCGGCTGCTAAGAAATTAGGTTTCCTCTTTCGGGCTCGCAAATACTTTTCACCAGGTAATCTCTATACCTTATATACTTCACAAATAAGGCCACACCTCGAATACTGCTCCCACATCTGGGGTGCTGCTGCCGCTTCTACACTCGCTATCCTGGACTCCATTCAGAATAGAGCTATACGTCTCATTGGTGACCCTACCCTCACCCAGAGGCTGCCATCGCTTGCCCACCGACGTGCCGTTGGTGACCTCTCTGTCTCTTTTATAGATATCTGCATGGGCAGTGCTCAGAGGAGCTTTCCTCCATAGTTCCTCCAGATCTACCAGGGGAACAGAGCGAATGCACCCTTTTGGTGGTTTCGGAAGTTGGCGGTTGTAACCAGAAATCATAATGACAACAACATTTCACAATAATTCGGGTATAACAAAAAAAAAGGTGGAATTCTGCATTCTTCGGCATTTTTTAGCGAATTTTGATAAATTATTTTCTTTCCGAAGCGCCATATATCGGTAACGATTTAACATACAAGCATATTTGGATAGTAAAAATAGTAGTAAATTTAACGCTCTACAAAAAAGTTTCAGATAATTTTGCCGTAGTATGTAAGGGAAAAATGTTATTAAGGATAAACTGGAGAAAGGTCGAAAATTTTGCAGTAAACTTTATTTCCTTTCAGTGAATTTTCTTAAAAAAAATTCACTAATGAGGAGATCCCGACTTTTGAATTTAAAAAAATCTTTAAATGAGCGCTAAATAGGCCCCCTAGAAGACATATACGGGGTCAGTTTCAATTTTTATATGTTTATATATATATATATATATATATATATATATATATATATATATATATATATATATATATATATATATGTATATATATATATATATATGTATATATATATATATATATATATATATATATATATATATATATATATATATATATATATATATATATATATATATATATATATATATATATATATATATATATATATATATATATATATGTATCACACCGATAACTCAAAAAATAACGGGCTGATTTTGATTAAATTTTGTGAACACCTTCATTTTGCGAGTGACTTGGATAAGCTTTTAGCCAGGAAAATCGGCCTCGTTTTTGCCGGAAAATTTTGTGTTTTCTTTCGAAAAAAATTTATATTTCCGGAAGTAACAAACTAAGGGCAACCAAATTTGGTACGCGGATTTATGTCGTTATAGGTAAATTACGTATCAAAATTTAGCTCTGTAGATTGAAAAATAAAACGTTATAGGCAGTTAAAGAAAATAAATTGGGGTTTTTCTTAAAACGTCAAAGTCGCGATTTAAAACGTCAAAATTGGCAACATTTAGGCAAAAAACCTGAAGTTAATATGAGCTATGGAAAGAAAAAGTCTCAAGAACAATGTTTTACAAAGCTTGAAGTCTTAGTTTCAATCATCACTGTCCTTCATTTTCACTAAAATATTTCCACTAATATATATATATATATATATATATATATATATATATATATATATATATATATATATATATATATATATATATATATATATATATATATATATGTATCCGACCGATAACTCAAAAAATAATTAACCGATTTTGATAAAATTCGGCAAGTGCCCTTATTTTATTAATAGCTTGGATGAGTTCGTTAGCCACAAAAATCTGACACGGTTTTCCGGGAAAATTTTGAGTTTTCTTTCAAAAAAAATTTTTTCTCCGAAAATTACAAAGATATTTCGATAAAATTTGGTGTACATGTTGCTTTGGGAAAGACCTAACTACGTGCCAAAATTCAGCTTTCTAGGGTTACAGAAAATTAAGCTATTCAAATTTGAAACATTTATGTTTAATTTCACCGCCTTTCATTGAATAGTTTATATGAGATCTAGTATATGGTTGTCGTGGTAACGTAACATTTGATATTATTGCGCAGGTCTGTTAGACGCTGTAACTGACAATTACCGTATGATATGAGATCGTTTATATTATGTTTATTTGTTTGAGTCGACGAATTATTTGTGTCATTTGGGAAGTTTTTATATACAAGTGCAAATTATTCCTTTATTAATGTTAGTGGGTGGATTAAACAGTGTTTGTTATGTTTTATCAACACATATATACGTAAATGGTTTATAAACTGTGTATTTGCATATTGAATATATAAATAAATATAAAGGATCAAAGTTTTACAAGAGGGCTGATATTATACAGGGTGACGCGTTTCTACAGTAAAGCTGAATGTAATAATTATTATACAAGAGACGAGAAAAAATTGTATAAGTTAATTATAGGGTGTCTTGAGCTGCATCTTATAAAAGTATTTCGACAATCACCGGCTGGCCCACAAGTCGATCGTTGGTGATCCCTACAATTTTTTTTCGAACAGCCTTATTTTATTGCATTTTTTATCGAAATATGTTTGTAAGAAAAAAAATCAAGACGCAGTAAGTGCGTTTTGGTAGCAAATTTTCATTAAATGCTTCAAATTTCAATAACTCAATTAGCTATTAACCTAAGATTTGTTGGTTAGAAAACCAACGTTTAAGGTATATTGTCGGAAAATTTTTGTACATTTTCAAACAATAAGTTATTTTGATAAAATGTGGCACATTGTTTCTACTATATATTTTGCTCATAACCTTATCTCGTTTCTGTGCTTCTGTGCGCTCTGGAGAATGCATTAACAAGTCGTTATTGTAGTGTAAAATTAAAATTTACTAAATGTAGTTTTGATAAAGCAGAATGGAAAAAGTGAATTTATTGACTGAGGAGTAATATTGTGTTGTATACTGGGAGAGTGTTTGAAAATGATCATGTTATATTCCATAAATTAATTAATTAGCAACATATTATGTAAAATACAAGTGCAAATGAGTGCGAACTAGGACCCCGAGAACCCATATCCGGGGTTAGTTTCAATTTTTATATGTTTATATATATATATATATATATATATATATATATATATATATATATATATATATATATATATCCGCACGACAACTCAAAAACTTATTAACTGATGTTGATTGAACTCGGCAAGAATTTTTCTTTTAATCATGGCTTACATAAGTTCTTTAGCCAGGAAAATCGGACAAGGTTTTCCTAGAAAATTTTGAATTTCCTTTCGAAAAAAATGTTTGTGTGTGAAAATTACAAAGCTATTTTGATGAAATTTGGTGAATATGTTGCCTTGTGAAAGTCATTACTATATGGCAAAATTCAACTTTCTATGTATATAAAATTGAGTTATTCAAATCTGAAGCATTTCATAAAAATTCACTACCATAACGCACTTGCTCCGTCCCGAATTTTTCGAATTTTCAAAACGAACAGATTGGATTTCTGGACAAAATTCTAAGTATATAATGCCTTTAGTGTAACATGTGTGTTACATAGTCAAACAGCAACTTTAAAGACGTTAATGCATTGTACAAACTATCGAATCCCACGCCATTCAATGATAAAATTAAGTTGATCTGTTAGAAGAGAACGGGCAACCTGTTCAAAAGGTTACTAATACGATAATTCCTTTTAGATGTAAAACTCTGAGACAGTGGCTTGCTTATCTACCCATTTGGCTTATTTGCGCTCTTGATGCCCCTTTCAGGCTCGTTTTATTATGTTGCCACCTTGGTTCTGTCATACCGACACCTCTTTTATTGTGCTTTTATGTGAACAAGTGTCGCTATTCACTGGACTTCATCTACCGATCGACTGAATCCGGTTCTTCGATCTTCTATCTTCTCTAAGGTGTATGGTTTTCTTCTTATTCTTTTATACCGATTGTTCTGATGTGCTGTTTTTGTTCTATAGTTCAATCTAATACACAAAAATATCTATAAAACAAATGAGTCGGTGATTTACACTATATTAGCGAAAGTTTGACATATATTTATTCATTTTTTTTTTCTAAGCATTGAAGTTCATTACCATTGCCGCAATTTTTATCGAATTGTCACATAGGAAATTTTGGTAATAAAGACGTAACGATTTTTTTTCAAATGATCACGAATTAGAAAATAGTACTTTTTTGTATTTCTTAACAAAAATGTACGCATGTTGAATGGAACCACACCCAACTGTTGTTTTGTTTAAATATTTGGCATTTTAAAAGTATATATATATATATATATATATATATATATATATATATATATATATATATATATATATATATATATACATTGCAGACAACCTCCAGAACGATTTTCTGAAAAATATTTTCAGAAACATTCTTAGAATCCTCTCGCATGCACAAACGACAAGAAAAATTTCTTGTTCACACTCCCCAAGGAAGTTGCTGGACCAGGAGTAAATCAGGGTGAGTAATCGAGCGGATGAGTAGGTGGTAAAAAGTAAATATGTGCAAAAAATGCTTAATCGGACCTCGAAGATCTCCCTTTTCCCCCACTAAATCCTGCCTACCGCACACAGCACCCCTATGCGCCCCAGGTCCCTTAACTTGCTTGTGGGCTGCTCCCAGGAAATTTTCTTGTGGTTTATGCAACGACGATGTTTGTCCACATGCGAGAGGAAAAGGAAAATCCTCCCGACGAAGCACCCCCCCCCCCCCCTCACCGTTTGTCGCAAGTGGAACTCTAGGGGAAGGAAAACACATGTTACAATATAAGTACGCTGGTTTGTACAGCTAAAAGGGAACATACCATAGTAAATACTGTCAAAAGATCTAAATTTAAAAAATAACTGTAAAATTACATAACACTTGCCTTTATCATGTCAAGAAAATGAGGTAGGTCCGGCCCTTGGCGCAAACAACCTGCGACCTCGCATTTTCCTCATTACAAAAACTTTGGTTGGCTGTAAATTCACCGTATATATATATATATATATATATATATATATATATATATATATATATATATATATATATATATATATATATATATATATATATAGACTGGCGCATTGAAAACGAAACAGACCGATTTGCGTCCAGAGATTTTTTTTTAAGAAACGCTGAAACACGTCAATTTTAATATTGAGGGGGACATGTTTTGACATAAAAATCAACTTTGTCACATTAACGTCTTATAACAACCTTTATATTTTAAATAGCGAACATGGATCGAGTGTTACATCATTTAAAATATCTTTCTTTTCTGAATTGGGCACACTAATTTTTTAGAAGTTTTATCAACTCGTTTAAGAATTATTCACAGTTGAAAATGAAAAAACGCATTTCACTCATTCCGATAAGAAATGTGCTGATAGTCAATGTTTTGTTGGTTAGTAAACAAAAAATTGACTATCAGAACATTTCTTATCGGAATGAGAGAAATGCGGTTTATTATTTCAGTTTATCGGTCGGTTTGATACTTCATAGTACTACCGAAAATTAATGTCACAATGGTGTATTCTGTAGAAGAAAGAGTTGAAATAATTACTCTTTTTTTCAAAAACGATGACTATGCCAACCGTACCGCAAATTTGTTTAATGAACGAGACCCGAACAGACACGTTAACAGAAAATACATTTTGGAGTTAGTTGCAAAGTTTCGACAAAGTGGTTCAGTAGCCAACAAAAAACGAGATCCTGAACGTGAATTTCCAGTTAGAAATAAGACTACTGAGATTGAAGTTTTAGGACAAATTGCTGCAGACCCAACTTTGAGCACGAGAAAATTGGCCACTGTTTCAAACATCAAAAGAAGAACTATTCAGCGAATATTGAAGCATCATAAATTTCACCCGTATAAAATTCATCTTGTAGAACAACTGAATGGAGATGATTTTGATCGGCGGCTGGAGTTTTGTGAAGTTATGACTGCAGACGAGTGTACGTTTCTATCAAACTCTAGAGTCAATCGTCATAATTGTCGTTATTGGGCAGATTATAATCCAAGAAATTTTCACGAAGTCCACACTCAAACTCCAGAGAAATTGAATGTCTGGACTGGCATTTTTGGAGAACGTTTAATCGGACCAATTTTTCTTGATGGTAATTTGAGAAGCGAAACGTATTTGGAGTTACTAGAAGATATCGTTTACCCTTTACTAATTGACATTGTTGAAAATCATGACGGCTATCAAGAAAATCAATTAGTGTTTCAACAAGATGGAGCTCCTCCGCATTTTTCACATCGTGTTAGGGAGTTTTCGAAAAGAGAGTTTCCAGAGTGATGGATTGGGCGTAGAGGTGCTATTGAGTGTCCCCCTAGATCACCGGATTAAACTCCTTTAGACTTCTTTCTATGGGGCCATTTTAAGAGTAGAATTTTCGCAACAAAACCGGAGTCTCTGGAAGAACTAAGACGACGCATTGTTGAAGAATACTCCAGAATGTCAGAGCTCGTTTTGAACAAAATTTGTACTTTTGTATGGAAGCTAGTGGTCAAAAATTTCAACACTTATTTAACTGAATAAACATTTTTGAACTTTTGGTTTGGTTTTTTAGTTTTTTTTTAACGAAAAATTGACTAATTAGTGCATTTCTTATCACAATGAATGAAATACGTTCTTGCAACTCCAACTGTAAATAATTTTTAAACTAGTTAATAAAAATTCCAAAAAAATTAGTGTGCTGAATTTAGAAAAGAAAGAGCTTTCAAATGATGTAACACTCGACCCATGTTCCTTATTTAAAATATAAGGGTTGTTATCAGCACCCTTAAGGGGTTGATGTGACAAAGTTGAATTTTATGTCAAAACATGTCCCCCTCAATATTAAAATTGACGTGTTTCAGCGTTTCTTAAAAAAAATTATCTGGGCGCAAATCGGTTTGTCTCGTTTTCAATGCGCCACCCTGTATATATATATATATATATATATATATATATATATATATATATATATATATATATATATATATATATATACGAACTCGTCCAAGAGATTTAAAAAAAAACGTACTTCCCAAGTCTAATAAAAATTCTTATTCCGTTTTAGTTGCTTGAAGAGGTATATATATATATATATATATATATATATATATATATATATATATATATATATATATATATATATATATATACATATATACGTCTTCAAGCAACTAAAAACTGAATAACAATTTTTATTAGATTTGGGAAGTACTTTTTTTTTAACTCTTGGAAGAGTTCGTTAACCAGCCCAATCGGAGCATTTTGTAATTATAAATTTTAGGCTCCTTATGAACCCTAAAACGGCAAAACATAGAGCTCATTTTAGCAAAAAAACAGTTTAATTGGCAGAATTTCCAATAAGGGCAATTCGACCAATGAAATTTTCTTTTGCTAAAGTGAACTCTATATTTCGCCCTTGTTTCAAGTCTTCGCCAGAGGCCCTAAAAATTACAATTCTAAAGCAAAACTAAATAACAAAAGCACCACAATCAATTCACCGTGCTTACGGTGCTACAATATCCAGAACATAGGAATACAAAAAGGAAACGTCTAGGTCGAATATGGTGATTTGATAAAACACAGTTAAATTATTAAAAGCATCAAAAACGATTTCAAATCGGATCCACGCCATCCGACCTTAGATCTCATACTTCCGCTCTTCTCATAGAGTCAACGTGACATATGCCGCAAACGTTTGTTTGAAAACCTTGGTGCAATTAATGAAGAGAATAATCTGCAACGCATTGAAAAGAACTGGTGGTGACCAAAGGCCATAGTTGCGATGACAAGGTAACATCGCCTGTACACCATGATAATGATTACGACGATATATAAACCTGTTTAAAAAAATCGTACAAAATGTTACTAATAATACGAACATTCTGTTATTTGGCAATCAAACAGTAACAAAGTAAACGTGATCGATTGCAATATTGGGTAACACACGGCTGTTGCCAGATTCCGGTAATCGGTACAAAGCGGAAAGCACCGGTCGCTCTCCCACGATACACCGTACAGCTTTTGAGGCTTCTTCTTTCCTGTCCATTTGTGTCTAAAAGAGAGGGAACCACAAGTATACACATAGTAAAAATAAATGAAAGCGTTTATGTTTATGTTTAATTAAAGTTTACTCCATTGTTCATGAATCAGTGATGCCAGACAGTAATACTGAGAAAGCGACGCATATCAGACATAATGCTAGACAAAAATAATCATTCTGATGAATACGCTTTATCAACGAACGTGATTATGACCATGTTTTGTTTGCAGACTGCTGAATAATTAATTCGCTCGAAACTGCGAACTTAACAATGAATGGGAGTTATTAGTTAAATGATCTGTATGGTTTACAGAGTTGCTGAAAAGAACATCGTTTTAAAATTATATAAAATGTGCTGATAAAGTATCGAACACATTCGAATGTTACTCAAACAACAATGTTCCAAACAGTGCACCGCTTTCGAAAAATGTGCTAAGAGAAAGAAAGCTTTGAGTATTACGAGAATGTATCAAAAAGTATTTAACCTACAGTAGAAAACGCTTTTTTTTTAAATTTTTATCCAACCAATATAATAAGACATACATATTTAGCAGAACGTCCTTGAAGCAATTCTAAACCCTTTAAAAATGCCCTATGTTGGCCTTCAAGCCACTCTCAAACGGCATCATGACTTGCTGTTGGTCGAAAATCGTTTACTTTTTAGTGAATTTTCTTTTTAAAAATTCACTAATGAGGAGATCCCGACTGTTGAATTAAAAAAAAATCTTCAAATGAGCCTTAATTAGGCCCCCAGAACACATATCTGGTGTCAGTTTGAATTTTTATATGTTTATATTTCGATCTTTTGAAATCTTTTACTTTCAGTGAATTTTCGTAGAAAAAATTCACTTATGCGGAGATCCCGACTTTTGAATTTTGAAAGATTTTTTGCAAATGAGCGCGAAGTAGGACCCCTAGAACCCATATCCGGGATCAGTTTCAATTGTTATATATATATATATATATATATATATATATATATATATATATATATATATATATATATATATATATATATATATGGGCTGGCTGATTTTGATCAAATTTGACATGTGCCTTCCTTTTGTTAATGGCTTGGTTCGTTAGTCAGGAAAATCGGACGAGGTTTTCCGGGAAAATTTTGAGTTTCCATTCGAAAAAAAAATATCTCAAAAAATAAAAAAGCTATGATAACCGAATTTGGTAAGTGGGTTTACGATATGAAAAGTAAACTATACCCCAAAATTTAGATTTCTATGTTAAAAGAAAAAGAATTTATAATAAAATATTTTGTGGCAGATTATTTCTATAAAAATTCACTACCATAACGCACTTGCTGCGTCCAGGCTTTTTGCTCATGTGATAGCCTGTGAAAAAAGATTTCCAGTGATGTACAACATGCTTGAGAAATCTTGTAATTGCACTGACAATTTTGAGAAAAACCGTTTTGAGGGTAGTAGGCTATGAAATCCAATACCAGAAAACAAATGACAAAAAAGGTGTTCAAAAAGCAGTAGTCTAGGGAGTCTTAACAATATACTTCTCCTTTAGCATAATTTTTCGGAATGATTCACGATAAAAAAATAGGAACTTTTAGCACACCAATAAATCGGCCCATTATTACAAATGATATTTTACATTACAACATTATGCTAAAAAATTGTTATAATTTAATTAAATTGGTAAACCTAGTAACTAACTAAATTTACTAACAGAACTCAATAAAACGCAGATTAATGATTTACGAAGACGCCTTTGAAAATTGTTTGATTTTTAAACGTAAGTCAACTGAAAAACAACAGAAGAAAGGTTGCTACGGATATAATACTATCGCGACAATTAAGAATACTGTTATTCTTAATTATCTGAACATATTGAGGTGTATTTAACACATTGCTTAAAATTTTGTACTAAATAGTTTGTTTCTTGTTTATTTTAAATATTATTCAACAATATGTTCAGTAATAAAGAATATTTTGACATGTTGGAATGTTATATTCGTTCTAACCGAAATACTGAGGCAGACGACAACCAAACACCAAAATATTTCGCAGGATAGTGACCAATCTATTGAACGACGGTATCTTCCATGCAAAGAAACTACAAGAAATGAAGAAAGAGATAATGCCGTCTTACAGGTTTCAAACAAAAACACTCCGCAATCTGTGCGGTTTTATGGTGAACAAATTGACGTTACTAAAAGTACGGTACACCGTGTATTAAAACAAAGTCCATACAAACCTACAATCGTACAAGGCTTAAATGTTGACGATTACCGTAAGCGACTTCAATTCTGCAGATGGTATCAAGGACAATTTCAGCAAGATGAAATTTTTCATTTGAAAATAATATGGACTAATGAATCCAGATTAACAAATTGTGGTGTGTATAATCGCGATAATAGGCATTATTGGGCAAATGAAAATCCTCATCTAAAGGACGAAAGACGATTTCAAGACAGATTTGGTATTAATGTTTGGTGCGGCTTATTATGTAAGAAACTGTTATTTTTATTTGTAGAATAGACAGTTAATTTAAAAAAATTTCAAGTAACTTCATTGTTGGTCCGTTCTTTTTTGAAAATAATTTCACTGGGGAAAGGCATCTTAATCTATTGAGAAATGATATCTTGCCAACAATTAGAGTGGGTTCATGATAATTTAGACGAGATTTGGTACCAACAAGACGGTTGTCCAGCTCACAATGCTAGGATCGTCAAAGGATTTTTGTACCAACATTTTAACAATCGTGTCATTTGTAACAATGGGCCGGTTCATTGGTGTGCTCGAAGTCCTGATATAACACCCATGGATTTTTATTTTTTGGGTACTCTGAAGAATTATGTGTATAAATTCGATCCACCACAAAATATCAATGAATTACGAAACAGAATCACGGAAGCTACAAATCATATTAACCAAAACACCCTCACCAGAGTTTGCAGGCATGTTTCAAAAAGGTGTATAAAGTGCATTGAACAAAACGGTGGCCATATTGAACAATTTTCTAATTAGGGTATTTTTAAGTTTCTATTTTATTATTTGTTGAGTTCCGTTTCTAATTGTATTGCTTTGTGGAGTTTAAGTTTTTATTTGTTATTACCGGGTTTCGTTATTAAACTGTTTCACATAATATTACCTAGCATTATTACCTAATTAGGTATTGTAAATTAAATCACAATATTTTCTTATCGTGAATCATTACGGAAAATTATGTTAAAAGTAGAAGTCTATTAGTAGACTCCATGGCCTACTGCTTTTTGGACACTTTTTTTTGTCATTTGTTTTCTGGTATTATATTTCATAGCATACTATCCTCAAAACGGTTTTTCTCAAAATTGTCAGTGCAATTACAAGATTTCTCAAGCATGTTGTACAGCGTCACATAAGTAAAAAATCCAATATGGCTGCCACAATAAAAACAAACGTTGATACTTGTAGCTCAAAAACAAATGACAATTCCTAGTTGAGAATAGCACAAAAAGAGCACTCTGTAAAAACTGTGTCTTAGACATGTTAGATCAACGCCTACTTAGATATTGAAGAAATCGACAAATTTTGGTTTTTTCAAAATAACTCGAAAACGGAAAGAGACAGGGCAAAATACAAGTCATATTTGGAACGAGCATGAAATTCTACAAAACATTGTTAATTTAACCGTCTCTCTATCTCAAATAATAACAGAGATATCAATACACTTCCATCCAGTTTGGGACACACTGTATAGCCTGATGGTGATAAATCTGGAGAATATGGCCTTCAGACAACCCCTCACATATATGAATATGTTGTTTTCATAAAATGATTTACTTTTCAAATGTTTTTTGAGCTTTGCGAATAAACAATAGCCTGATGGTGCTAAATGCAGAGAATATGTTGTTCAGACAACACATCACATATGAATCTGTTGTTTGCATAAAATCATTTACGTTTCAAATGGTTTTTTTTTTTCGATTTGGGAATAAACTGTAGCCTGGTGGTGCTAAATTGGAGAATATGGTGTTCAAGCAACTCCCCACATATGAATTCGTTGTTTGCATAAAATCATTTACTTTTCAAATGTTTTTTTTAGATTTGGGAATAAACTGTAGCCTGGTGGTGCTAAATTGGAGAATATGGTGTTCAAGCAACTCCCCACATATGAATTCGTTGTTTGCATAAAATCATTTACTTTTCAAATGTTTTTTTTTTCGATTTGGGAATAAACTGTAGCCTGGTGGTGCTAAATTGGAGAATATGGTGTTCAAGCAACTCCCCACATATGAATTCGTTGTTTGCATAAAATCATTTACTTTTCAAATGTTTTTTTATTTTTTTATTTGGGAATAAACTGTAGCCTGGTGATGCTAAATTGGAGAATATGGTGTTCAAGCAACTCCCCACATATGAATTCGTTGTTTGCATAAAATCATTTACTTTTCAAATGTTTTTTTTTCGATTTGGGAATAAACTGTAGCCTGGTGGTGCTAAATTGGAGAATATGGTGTTCAAGCAACTCCCCACATATGAATTCGTTGTTTGCATAAAATCATTTACTTTTCAAATGTTTTTTTTAGATTTGGGAATAAACTGTAGCCTGGTGGTGCTAAATTGGAGAATATGGTGTTCAAGCAACTCCCCACATATGAATTCGTTGTTTGCATAAAATCATTTACTTTTCAAATGTTTTTTTATTTTTTTATTTGGGAATAAACTGTAGCCTGGTGATGCTAAATTGGAGAATATGGTGTTCAAGCAACTCCCCACATATGAATTCGTTGTTTGCATAAAATCATTTACTTTTCAAATGTTTTTTTTTTCGATTTGGGAATAAACTGTAGCCTGGTGGTGCTAAATTGGAGAATATGGTGTTCAAGCAACTCCCCACATATGAATTCGTTGTTTGCATAAAATCATTTACTTTTCAAATGTTTTTTTATTTTTTTATTTGGGAATAAACTGTAGCCTGGTGATGCTAAATTGGAGAATATGGTGTTCAAGCAACTCCCCACATATGAATTCGTTGTTTGCATAAAATCATTTACTTTTCAAATGTTTTTTTTTTCGATTTGGGAATAAACTGTAGCCTGGTGGTGCTAAATTGGAGAATATGGTGTTCAAGCAACTCCCCACATATGAATTCGTTGTTTGCATAAAATCATTTACTTTTCAAATGTTTTTTTTAGATTTGGGAATAAACTGTAGCCTGGTGGTGCTAAATTGGAGAATATGGTGTTCAAGCAACTCCCCACATATGAATTCGTTGTTTGCATAAAATCATTTACTTTTCAAATGTTTTTTTATTTTTTTATTTGGGAATAAACTGTAGCCTGGTGATGCTAAATTGGAGAATATGGTGTTCAAGCAACTCCCCACATATGAATTCGTTGTTTGCATAAAATCATTTACTTTTCAAATGTTTTTTTTTTCGATTTGGGAATAAACTGTAGCCTGGTGGTGCTAAATTGGAGAATATGGTGTTCAAGCAACTCCCCACATATGAATTCGTTGTTTGCATAAAATCATTTACTTTTCAAATGTTTTTTTTAGATTTGGGAATAAACTGTAGCCTGGTGGTGCTAAATTGGAGAATATGGTGTTCAAGCAACTCCCCACATATGAATTCGTTGTTTGCATAAAATCATTTACTTTTCAAATGTTTTTTTATTTTTTTATTTGGGAATAAACTGTAGCCTGGTGATGCTAAATTGGAGAATATGGTGTTCAAGCAACTCCCCACATATGAATTCGTTGTTTGCATAAAATCATTTACTTTTCAAATGTTTTTTTTTTCGATTTGGGAATAAACTGTAGCCTGGTGGTGCTAAATTGGAGAATATGGTGTTCAAGCAACTCCCCACATATGAATTCGTTGTTTGCATAAAATCATTTACTTTTCAAATGTTTTTTTTTTCGATTTGGGAATAAACTGTAGCCTGGTGGTGCTAAATTGGAGAATATGGTGTTCAAGCAACTCCCCACATATGAATTCGTTGTTTGCATAAAATCATTTACTTTTCAAATGTTTTTTGAGCTTTGGGAATAACCTCATGGTGTTAAATGATGAGAATACAGTCTTAATAAAAATGAACGCGTATAAATACATTGAATTTTTAGTGAATTTTCTTAAAAAAAATTCACTAATGAGGAGATCCCGACTTTTGAATTTTGAAAAAATTTCTTCAAATGAGCGCTAATTAGGCCCCCCAAAAAACATATCCGGGGTCAGTTTCAATTTTTATATGTTTATATATATATATATATATATATATATATATATATATATATATATATATATATATATATATATATATATATATATATATATATATATATATATATATATATGTGTGTGTGTGTCACACCGATAACTCAAAAAATAATGGGCCGATTTTGATTAAATTTGGTGAAAAAATTCCTTTTACAAATGGCTTGGACAAGTTCGTTAGCCAGAAAAATCTGCCCAGGTTTTCCCGGAAAATTTTGTGTTTTCTTTCGAAAAAAAATCATATCTCCGGAATTAACAAAGTAAGGGCAACCAAATTTGGTACACAGGTTTACATCTTTATAAGTAAGTTTCCTACAAAAATTTAGCTATGTAGCTCAAAAGACAAAAAAGTTATAGGCATTTAAAGAAAAATAAATTGGGGTTTTCCTCAAAACGTCAAAGTGACGATTTAAAATGTCAAAATTGGCAACATTTAGGCAAGTAACTTGAATCTAATACGGGCTATAGAAATAAAATGTCTCAAGAACGATGTTTTACAAACCCTAATGTCTTAGTTTCAACCGTCATTGTCCTTCATTTTACTAAAATATTTGCAGAAAATTCATTTCAAATAGATCCTTTCTCTGATGCTTGGCAGTGGCCTTAGCTATAGAGTTTATCGTTTAATGGTATATAATTTTTGTCGAATTTTCGTAAAAAATCAATAAAGCTCATTATATCCGTTATTATATAAGATATGAAAAAAAATTGTATATATTAATTATAGGGTGTCTTGACCTACATCTTAAAATAATATTTCTACAATCACAGGTGGCCCATAAGTCGTTGGTGATACAAATTTCCTTTTTTTTTTTAAATCAAACACGCCTTATGTTATTGTATTTTAGCATTTTCCATCGAAATATAATGCATGTTTGTAGGAAAAGAAATTCTGGACGCAGCAAGTGCGTTATGGTAGCGAATGTTGATCAAATGTTTCATATTTGAACAGCTCAATTTGCTATTAACCTTTAAGTTTACTTTTGGAAATTTTTGTACATTTTCACACAATAAAGTTATTTTGATGAAACATGCCACATTGTTTTTACTGTATTGGTTGTACTGGTAACCAAATTTGATACCTATAAGGTTGACCAAGAAACGGATTTTTTCGGTTACATTTTAAGTTTACTTTCGGAAATCTGTACGTTTTCAAACAATAAAGTTATTTTGATGAAACATGGCACATTGTTTTTACTATATAGGTTATATTGGTAACCAAATTTGATGCCTGCTTTCTTAAAAAAACACACATATTTGTTATTAAAAACATTTTTATGAAAATTCACTACCATAACGCACTTGCTGCGTCCAGAATTTTGTTCTATCTGATATTACCCTGAAGGGCGAAATTTGTTACAGAAAAGTAAACATGAAGCCAGAGAAAACGTCTCTATATCTGTATTTAGTATGGAACGGTTTCATTAAGTAAGGGCAACAACAATTAACAAACATAATTATGTATTAGAAGGGACCAGAACTTCGTTTGTCAAATGTTGACTTAGTATCCCTCAGTATTTTATAAGTTATCTGAAGAGGAGAAAGCATATTTATCAACAGTTTGTTACATAAATGATGCATACATAGGTAAATACATACCTACCTATAAACTTTTTATAGTTCTACCTGTTTTCTAGGATGTCATAAACATTTGTCTAATTAATTTTATAGGACGTTAAGTAGATGTAATAAAGCGAAGTCGCGCCACAACTGGAACCTTTTGTTTATGTTCCGACGGCGGCCGGTTAATTAAATTAAAGAAACTGTCAGAATAGGGAATTCTTCACGGTTCGAACGGTTTTTTTTAACACGATCAGTGAACATGGAAATAAGAAATATGATAATTTGAGTCTTCTCATTTTATATAATCGATTTCAGATTATTTATATCTAAAATTACTGATAACTAATTGATAATTTAAAACGATATTTAATTCAAAGTAGATATTATAGAACTTAACTATTCAAAAAGTCAGGTAAGGTTCGAAATTTAAGCATAAACTTAGAATACTAAAAATGTAGATTCTTTTAAGAATTATGCTGTAGTTAGTTTCTAAACGTTAAGGCATCTGAAGTGGACTAACTGCAAGGATAATCTAAAGGCTTATATTTACAGAGAGATATTTTATTATAAAAACCCTACGCGTCTTGGCTTTATCGAGCCATCTTCAGAGGTTAATACCTAGAACACAAACGGTGGTTGTGTCAAAGACTAGGTCCTGGGTAGGTTTAGCATGTAATAATGACGCAAGAATAATAATTTATCGAATAGCTACAGAAAACGTAAAGGTCAAGTATTAAACTTGAAGCTACATAGAAGCCACGCAAAAATTGAGCCAATAACAGTCAAAAGTTAAAACATCATAAGCATATTAAAAAGGATTAAGTCCTACAATAATAAAGACTCTGCTTAAAATTTACACAAACAGACGAACACAACACAAAAACCAAGCAAACTGCACAGCTGAGCAGAACTTTCAGAGAACATTTGAAAAAAAAAACAATTTAAGAAAAAAACCGGTACGCAGGCAATACTTACCTTATGTTTATATTACAGAAACTACACTGTAGAATAAATTATCAGACTTGGAATTACATCTATTGTCTCATCTTTTCAGACAAAGCCAACATCAAAGGACAAAATATAAGCATCTCCAGACTTAAAGCGGCAAAGGTATGGATATAAAACGACGCGTAATTTAAAACAGCTGAAATTAAGGATTGTATATAGCTAAAATCAAAATTTGCAATGTGGATGTGGAAGGATGAATAAAAACACGGTCGACAGGTGACAGAAGTAACAAATGACACATAAAAAGACGACAATTCCAATGACAAGAAAAAGATACCAAAGAAAAACTTCTCTCACCTTTCGACTCTGTTTTTTGTGAATCTTCTTGAAAAAATTAACTAATGAGGAGACCACGACTTTTGAATTTTGAAAACATTTGTTCAAGAGGGCATGAACTAGAATACATATCCGGGGTCTGTTTCAATTTTTATATGTTTATATTATACACACTATATATATATATATATATATATATATATATATATATATATATATATATATATATATATATATATATATATATATATATATATATATACTAAATTTGGTACGCGTGTTTGCACTATGAAAGTCTGGACGCAGCAAATGCGCTATTGTAGTGAATTTTCATAAAAATATTTTTAATAGCAACTATGTATTTTTTTCAAGAAAGCAAGCATCAAATTTGGTTACCAGTATAACCTATATAGTAGAAACAGTGCACCATGTTTCATCAAAATAACTTTAACTAACTCCTTCTGATAACGTTGACGTTGTTAGCGAGACGATCGTCAGGTTCCAGTCTTCACTCAGTAAATCTTCCACATTTGTACATCTCCGAATAACCTCCCCTCTCAACCAAATTTTCTTACCTCGTCCACGATCTCTTGTACCATTTACATGCACTCTATGAATTCTACTTGTCATTCTGTCATCTACTCGTTCTTTCTGCCCAAAAAATCATATAAGCGCAATGCTTTCAGATTTGCTTTCAACACACTTTTCCACATTGCATTCGTACAGAATCCATTTTGTACGAATTATAATTGGATTTTGTTTTACCGGTCAGCCGTGTCAGCTGGTCCATTGCAACATCATTCACTTTTTGTCTTACATGTTTTGCTTGACACACTCAACTGTAACATTCATGTAGTAGATATGTGACCAGTACGCTAGTATATTCAGCGACTTTGACCTCTTTAGATATACATTTACTACTAACTACAGTAGTCACAACTCGCAGTATCTTTCAGCCTGCATCTACGAAAACAGTCTTCCCAGATATCTAAATTCCTTTACTTCTTTTACAAAGATGCCATTTATTACGAGACTGCACTTACTTGTTTCATTTTCTTTACTAAATATCATAGCTTTCGTTTTCTCTGCGTTCACATGTAGATTCATTTTATTTGTTATTGTGATCAGTTTGTATTACACTCACTGCATTGTTAATTCGGATTCAGTAAGTAAGACTGCATCACCAGCATACAGTAACACTTTTACACTAGAGGCATTCATTTTTACACCCTATATCTCCAAACACACCTATTTTATACATTTGTTCATGAATATAATGAATAACCATGGAAACACTACACAATCTTATTTGACACACGGTTTATTCCTAAAATAATCATTGGTTTTACATTAATTCTGACACATGTTCCACTGCCATCATACAGCGATTTGATAGTTTGGATTAGCCAATCGTCCGGACTATATTCTTTCAAAATACTTCACAGCTTTTGCCTATTTACAATATCATACGCTCTCTCCAAATCTACAATCGTATAATATACTTTTATTCTAACATTTAAGCGTTTATCGACCAGTTGCTGAAAGGAGGATATTTGATCGGTACAACCTCTTCCTGTCATGAACCTATACTGAACATCTCCAGGTCTGCTGCCATACTCTCTCTGAATATTTTCGCAAATAGCTTAACACATAATAAACTTGCCGCTCGAAAATTTTGGCATTCACTCTTGCTTACTTTAGCTTTATACAATGCCACCATGATAGCGTCCTTCCACTTAATTCGTGCGTGACACACGGTTATTACTTTAATAAACAGCTCACATAGCCACCCAACCAAACTCCAGCATCAATATTTTAACAGTTCTCAATGAATTTTATCAATATCCCTACACTGCTTTTCCTTTCTTTAATTTATTGATCGCTATTTGACCCTCATGCACTTCAAAAGTGTCACATTCTTTTTGACTTTTAATCGGCAGAGGGTCTTAATGATCCTTATTGCTTCCATGTAGTTTCTTAGAATATGTTTTCCAACATTCTCTCACACCTTCCTCGTCCCATGTCATGTCGCCATTCTGTGTTTTCACCCCTATCACATTGTGTTTTCCGGTTTGTCTTGCCCCTTTTATTCACTTCCAAATACATTACTTGTTCTTTACAAAATCATTCTGCATTTTCTCAGCCTCCTTGATTTTCAATTATAGCTTACCCTCACTAACGATTCGTTTGCAATCACTTCTCAATTTCCTGTACTTAACATGGGGCTTCTCTTCGACATTTACAATCCTTATACATGCATTCTTTTTGTCATCCACAGCTCTCTCTACTTTTTCACACCATACTTTAAAGCGGGATATATATATATATATATATATATATATATATATATATATATATATATATATATATATATATATATATATATAGGATGGCGCATTGAAAACGATACAGACCAATTTGCGTCCAGATTTTTTTTTAAGAAACGCTGAAACACGTCAATTTTAATATTGAGGGGAACATGTTTTGACATAAAATAATTTTTAATCAGTAAATTTATTTATTAGCGAATCTTTGTAGAAAAAATTCGCTAACGAAGAGATCTGTGTTTATATATAAATTCGATAATAAATAATGTATATACATACATACATACATACATACATACATATATATATATATATATATATATATATATATATATATATATATATATATATATATATATACAGGCTGGCGCATTGAAAACGAAACAGACCGATTTGCGTCCAGAGAATTTTTTTTAAGAAACGCTGAAACACGTCAATTTTAATATTGAGGGGGACATGTTTTGACATTAAACTCAACTTTGCCACATCAACCCCTTAAGGGTGGTGATAACAACCCTTATATTTTAAATAGGGAACATGGGTCAAGTGTTAAATCATGTGAAAGCTCTTTCTTTTCTGAATTCAGCACACTAATTTTTTTGGAAGTTTTATTAACTCGTTTAAAAATTATTCACAGTTGAAGATGCAAAAACGCATTTCACTTATTCCGATAACAAATAAGCTGATAGTCAGTGTTTTGTTGGTTTGTAAACAAAAAATTAACTACCAGAACATTTCTTATCGGAATCAGAGAAATGCGGTTTATTGTTTCAGTTTATCGGTCGGTTTGATAGGTGATAGTATTACCGAAAATTAATTTCACAATGGTGTATTCTGTAGAAGAAAGAGTTGAAATAATTACTCTTTTTTTCAAAAACGATGACTGTGTCAACCGTATCGCAAATTTGTTTAACGAACGACATCCGAACAGACATGGTAACAGAAAATACATTTTGGAGTTAGTTGCAAAGTTTCGACAAAGTGGTTCAGTAGCCAACAAAAAACGGGATCCAGAACATGAATTTTCGGTTAGAAATAAGACTACTGAGATTGAAGTTTTAGGACAAATTGGTGCAAACCAAACTTTGAGCACGAGAAAATTCGCCACTGTTTCAAACATCAAAAGAAGAACTATTCAGCGAATATTGAAGCATCATAAATTTCACCCGTATAAAATCCATCTTGTACAACTGAATGAAGATGATTTTGATCGGCGGCTGGAGTTTTGTGAAGTTATGACTGCACGAATAGCTGATAACGGGAACTTTCTGTTCAATATCTGTTTTTCAGACGAGTGTACGTTTTTATTAAACTACAGTCAATCGTCATAATTGTCGTTATTGGGCAGATAATAATCCAAGAAATTTTCACGAAGTCCACACTCAAACTCCACAGAAATTGAAGTCTGGACTGGCATTTTTGGAGACCGTTTAATCGGACCAATTTTTCTAGATGGCAATTTGAGTGGCGAAACGTATTGGAGTTACTAGAAGATATTGTTTACCCTATACTAATTGACATTGTTGAAAATAATGATCGCTATCAAAGAAAATCAATTAGTGTTTCAACAAGATGGAGTTCCTCCGCATTTTTCACAACGTGTTAAGGAGTTTTTGAACAGAGAGTTTCCAGAGCAATGGATTGAGCGTAGAGGTGCTATTTAGTGGCCCCCTAGATCACCGGATTTAACTCCATTAGACTTCTTTCTATGGGGCCATTTAAAGAGTAGAATTTTCACAACAGAACCGAGTCGCTGGAAGAATTACGACGACGCATTGTTGAAGAATGCCGTCTAATAACTCCACAAATGCTCCAGAATGTCAGAGCTCGTTTTGAACAAAATTTGTACTTTTGTATGGAAGCTGGTGGTCAACAATTTGAACACTTACTTAACTGAATAAATATTTTTGAACGTTTGGTTTTGTTTTTTTGTTTTTTGTAACGAAAAATGGACTAATTAGTGCATTACTTATCACAATGAATGAAATACGTTCTTGCAAATCCAACTGTGAATAATTTTTAAACGAGTGATAAAACTTCCAAAAAAAATTGTGTGCTGAATACAGAAAAGAAATAGCTTTCAAGTGATGTAACACTCGACCCATATTCCCTATTTAAAATATAAGGGTTATCACCACCCTTAAGGGGTTGATGTGACAAAGTTGAGTTTTATGTCAAAACATGTCCCCCTCAATATTAAAATTGACGTGTTTCAGCGTTTCTTAAAAAAAAATTCTCTGTGCGCAAATCGGCCTGTTTCGTTTTCAATGCGCCACGCTGTATACGTCCACAATGCGCGACTATAGTTTACGTAGATCGAACACATCGGTTAGGCGTACAATAAAAATAGAAGAAAAAAAAATGGAATCTTATATTACTTCCGGTTGTGAATCTTGCGTTGAACACAGAGATGTCAAATTTTTTTAAATGTTCAAAATTATTTTATGTTAATTGATAAATAAATCTGAGTTATCTCTTACCTCAAAATAGAATATTTTCAGAAAATAATGAATGAAATAGTGTCTGTAGGATTATATAGCTGTGGAATATGCTACCTTCGGTGTACAATGAATTTATAGCTGGCTACAATCAATAAATAAAGTCTCTTACAAGAGCCAGCTAGCACCGCTGTTGTATATTTCCAGCACGATGTTATTACATTCCTCCAGCCTGAAGATTTACAAATCAACAGACAAGCGTAGTTAATGTTTGTAATTAAATTCCAATTAATTACAGATTTTTATGTGTTCGATAATTTATTATATATTATGATTTGCATTTATTTATCTCTTACAAATTGCTTACAGATGTTACTCTTCACATAAACCAAATATGCAGTGTTTTCATCATGATATATCCAACGTAAGTACTTGCTAATAAATTTATAAGCAACATCCGCTCGTGTGTTTGCAGAAATGAAACTTCTAAATTAATGTGAAGGTTGTTACTTTCTTCAGACATAACTTTCATAAGATATACGAGTTAAACTGGAGATTTTACGTATCCATTGTCGCATCCTGTATTCTTATAATGGGTTTTTAACAATTTTGTATTTTAATACCAACCCACCCTTAAAGTTTTTTACAGAATCTGTAGATGTCAAAACGTCAGTCAAGGTCTACATTTTTGTCTTGGTGAAGTTCATGAACAAGCAACGTTTGAAAATTATTAAAAATTACTACCGAAATTCTGAGTTCCACGTTTAAGAGCGCTTACTCCAATTTTCGGTGGTAATAATCGTACCACCATGTGCGTGCTATAGTAGATAAATTCGAGTAAAATTATGCACTATTGGATGTTCTTGTGCCAGTGAGATCACGCACTGGTTGAAGTACCAAAAATATCGCAACCGTAAGTGTTTCAGTTCAAAATGAGCCAAATCAGTCGATTCTTTTGCGTAAAGATCTTGGCCTACACCCTTACAAGATACAATTAACTTAACAAATAAAGCCTCTTGGTTATTCAAAGTCTCTTGATCATTTAAAGCGCCAAAAGTTGTCCGATTGAACTCTGAAAAAATTTGAAGAAAATCCTGAATTTCATCGAAAATCATCTTCAGCGATGTAGCTCATTTTTGACTGAATGGTTTTGTCAATAAACAAAGTATGCATTATTGGACAGCAACAAACCCGCATGTGCCTCAAGAGACTCAATTGCATCTGGAAAAAGTGACTGTCTGGGTTGGATTTCATGCCGGATGTATTTTTCGTCGATGATAATGAGCGCCATGTTACGGTCAATCCAGTTCGCTATGCTGCCATGTTGAAAAACTATTCTTGACCAGAATCGAAGGGACTGGACATCAGTGATATGTGGTGTGCCACACACCACACAGCTGGTCAACAAATTATATCTATTGATGGGAAAGTTCGGTTCAGTCAAATGGTCACCTCGGTCATGTGACTAAATGCCGTTGGATTTCTTTTTATGGGGTTACGTTAAGTCGTTTGTTTATGCCAATAAGCCAAAAACGTTATAGAAGCTCAAGAATAATATCTTACTCGAAATTACCAACGTTCCGGCCGATATATGTGGAAGAGTATATGGCTTTTTGTTAATCCATAATAAGGCCTGGACCATAGAATGGTACTGTTGCTGATCTCCTTGCAAGACTACCTACTTTCTCATTTTCTTCATTTCTTGATGCCCTGGCACGCACATCAAAGTTTTTGTTGTTCGTAGTCGGTTGCAGTTGAAATATTTCAGAGCCTTTAGTACTCCTTGGCTGGTGCTCTAGTCGTGGATGGCCTGTTAGGGAGGCTCTTAAGAGAGGGGTACGAGGTACAGGCCTATGCGGACGACATTGTCATGATAGTCCGAGGAAAGGTTACACAGTCAGTGTGGGAGCGCATACAGACAGCACTGAAAGTGGTCGAAAGGTGGACGGTTGGCCAAGAGCTCGGTGTGAGCCCCGAGAAAGCGACCGTCATAACGTTTACAAGGAAGAGGAAGTGAGAGAGCTACAGAACACTGACTCGAAAGCGACCGTCATACCGTTTACAAGGAAGTGGAAGTGAGAGAGCTACAGAACACTGACTCGAAAGCGACCGTCATACCGTTTACAAGGAAGAGGAAGTGAGAGAGCTACAGAACACTGACTCTATACGGTAGGAACATCCCAATGGCCAGGGAGGTAAAATATCTTGGGGTCGTATTGAACTCTAAGCTAACCTGGACTGTGTGTTGCTGGACCTGCACCCCCCCCCCCTTTAATTAGTTATAATGGGGGAGGCCAGACTAGGACTATACAGACTAGCCTGCAATGGTAGACTGAAGATGAACCCAGGCTTCAGGGGCCACTGCAAAATTCAGGAGATCGTGAAGGAGCCCATTGTTGAAATGAGGTCAGACTTCGCGAGCCCGCGAATCTGCAGGGAAAACAATTTTACAGTGGAAATCCTCAACCGCGAGGCATGGCGGGGGGAGTGCCGGGCTTACCACAGGACGCACTCGTCTGTTTCACGGATGGATCCGGCGGGGAGCGTTGGACGGGGGCAGGTGTTTATTCAGAACGACCGAGGGTAAGTCGTAGTATTTCCCTTGGAGCCCATGCGACAGTCTTTCAGGCCGAAAATGTACGCCATCCTGCACTGTGTGCGGGAGAACAAGAGGAGGGGCTACACCAACAAGCGGATCCTCATATCCACAGACAGCCAGGCAGCCCTTAAAGCCCAAAGTAGCCCACGGGTCACCCTCATCTGGCTGCCGTGTCACTCGGGGGTCAAAGCCAATGAATAAGCTGACAGTCTCGCGAAGAGAGGGTCAGCAGAACCATTTATGGGACCAGAAGCGGTCCTGGGTCAGGGAACAGCACAATGCACACTGGGCAGATTGTCCAGGGCTCAATCACGGGAAATTGGGCAACCCAAGAGAGCTGTGGAGCTACTAAATCTTAGCAGATGACAGCTCAGAATAACAGCACTCTTGACGGGACACATGGCCGCCAAAGAAAACCTGCATAAAATGGGGCGGTTCGAGGGAGACCTGGCATGCAAACTCTGCGCAGGGGGGGATAAAGCAGCCCAGCACATATTGTGCGAGTGTAAAGCTCTGGACCGCAAAAGGCAACTGGTCTACGGTCAGCCTAGACCGGAGACAGAGCAATATAAAACTGCACGCTACCAATTGCTGTGCAGACTAGTTCAAGGCAGAGTGAATTTGGAATTAGTGGAGTAGAGACAAAGGGCATACACAATAACAAAGGCTGCGGTGCTATCGGAGCGGCAAAGACGCGGACGAGCCCTGAGGGAGAAAAAAAAACTCCCTGGCTGTCTAACAGGATGTAGATCTTTCAATTTTTGAGTCCCCTTTTATGCACTCCTGTACACAAAGATTTATAGCAAGCATTTCTATTTAGACGATCGTGAAAGCTTTTCCTAGGAACTAAGCGAATCTTAAGTTACGTCCTCTTATTCCCAATACTGCTCCCTCTATTTGTTTAGACCCGTCTCTATGCTATAGAGTTGAATTGTTTGTCAGCTTTTCACTGTCTCTGTCCCATGCCTAGCGGTCGCTTATGACCACGTCAAAGAGACTATAAAGTCCAGTTTGATTAGCATTTGCTCTGTTGGTTTCTTCAATGGTGTAATTATCAGGATATTCGAATGGTCAACTAAGTCTCCTGGTTTAAATTTGTCTGCTTGAAACAGTCTCGGTGGACATAGTGCTGCTTCCCTCTTCTCGCATATCTGAGTAGTCGAATGTAAAGAGTGCCTCAGTTCTAAACGATTTCTGGTAGGGTAAGAACAAATGTCAGTATTTCGCTAAATTGAAGAAGTGTGGCTGTAAATAAGCAACAGACACTTATAAATATGTATGCATGGTAGTGGCATTATATCATATTTAATAAAAAAATGGGCGGCGATACTCGGTTGGTTTAAAACCAGATTAATCCTTTTTCTGCTGTACAAATATTCAAACAGACTGGATTCCACCCCTGCACATGATAGGTTTTCGGGCAAAATTGATCAGTTTTGCGATTCAATGTCCACTGTAAGCTGTAGGGCCTCGGTAACTGCTTGTTACTCCAAGGAATTGGTGCTAGCCACACACGAGAAATCGATAACATTCCGATTGAATAAACTGAAGAATAAGTCGCCTTGCACCATAGCAAATACATAAAATAGTCGATTCTTTGTGCTAAGTGATCGTGGTCATGTAAAAGTTTGTACACTCATTATAGTTCTAATAAGAAAAAAAGCGACAAAATGTATCAGGTAGTAACCTAAAACTGGCATACTTGCTAAAACCGTTAAATAACGTCAAATATGAATCATATGAACCTTATACGATGCTTCCATATAATCAGTAGGTGAATTATGGTATAATTCACACACGTTAGTTGTTGCATTGTCGATATATCGACGTGTAAATACCATTATCTTTCGTCTGGAGACGTAGGTTAAAGGACAGCCAGACAAAGAAGCAGACAGCAGGTTGGTACTGTTCTTCAAACAAACGGAGTTACTCAGTCAAACACAATCCAATGTTTGTACTAATGTTTCTCACGCCTTACAAACTCATCTCTCGCTGAATACCACAATCATCTTCATTGTAAATAAATCATAACCTGCATTATACTACGTACGGTATTGTTCAGTTGTTTCTCTGGTATTGTAGTCGTTTGAAATTGACTCAAATTGTTGGTTGTCAACGATATTCTAATAAGGTGTTTCCTCTTTTACCTAAAATTATGTTTTCGGTGTGCAAATCATTCTTAGAATTAGTTAGTCATGTTGAACGACAGCTTCTCCATTTTTATAAATATATATTATTTCCCCTTACTCTCATATACTTTTTGTAGATAATACTAAAGATCTTGACGCAAAGAGAATATAAGGCTAGATGCATTCTCGCAACAATTAGAACCGTAGACCGGTTTCGCTCTCATTAGAGCTCTTCAGTACGGCATACTAATTGTAGCAAAAATGCATCTAAAGTAATACGGCTATAGTATAGCCAGCCTTTCAACACTAAGTGAGTGGCGGACGTGCCGCCACCTAGTTGCGGAACCAAGTAGATCTCTAATGAAAGCGAAACCGGTTTACGGTTCTAATTGTTGCGAGAATGCATGTAGCCTTACATACTTTGTCCCTATATTGGGGTAGAAATGGGCCAGGGCTGACAATTTTCTAAATTGTTAGTTAGTTGTATACAGTCTCTTTTTTTTAACACTTTGTGTTATTTGGAGCTGGCGTGACAACATACTACTTGGTTCCGCAACTAGGTGGCGGCACGTCCACCACTCACTTAGTGTTGAAAGGCTGGCTATACTATAGCCGTATTACTTTAGATGCATTTTTTGCTGCAATTAGTATGCCGTACTGAAGAGGTCTAATGAGAGCGGAACCGGTCTACGGTTCTAATTGTTGTGAGAATGCATCTAGCCTTACATACTTTGTCCCTATATTGGGGTAGAAATGGGTCAGGGCTGACAATTTTCTAAATTGTTAGTTAGTTGTATACAGTCTCTATTTTTTTAACACTTTGTGTTATTTGGAGCTGGCGTGACAACATACTACTTGGTTTCGCAACTAGGTGGCGGCACGTCCACCACTCACTTAGTGCAGAGAGAAGAAATAATGCTAATAAAAATGATTGGAAATAGATCTCGAGAAATATATTTCTAGGCTTACTCGAATTCAATATAAAATATTCTTCCATGCAACGCTAGAAGCTTCCAATTGAGTTAAAAACTAGCAGCTGTGTTTTTTATCGGCCTATTTCCGAAACTATGGCCAATCACCGACGACAGGGATCAGTATTGCCTCACTATCCTGTAAATATTGCCGAACCTCTTCCTTTCTGTAAGGGGAGTAAGGGTCTTTAACGTTCCCAATATCGCATGGTACACGGAACCAAATGTTTTACGTCCCCTCAAAGTGCGAAACGTGCAGACATTCCACTTGCTCAAGCACAATGCCATAACCTCCATTGATGTTAATTTACAATAAGTACTGAAAAATTATTTGACATTTCTGCTGGGAATCTAATTCAGGAACTTTGGGGTCCAGAAACACACGTTCGTACCACTGAACCATCGAGGCTGCCACGTGCTTAAAAAACAAGATTCTTGAGAAAAATTGGTACATTGAAACGTATCTGACTTAGAAGTTCTGGAGAGTCTATTAAACCGTTTACTATTTTAAAAAGGAAAAGGCAATCTGTTACAAGCCGGACTTCTTCCAATTATAGAATTTCAAAAAAATGTCGCATAATTTTGTAATTATTATTAAATTATAACTTAAGTTTAAAGCACAAAAACCTTAAGAATCTATTTTTTATAGGCGCTCCTTATAAATAAGATACTGGGAATTTAATTTGCTGCAACATACGCATTGTATGAGATTAAAAAAAAATATTGTAAAAAACTGCATCTTGCCGCATGATAAGCCCCAGCATCCGATAACTGTCAGTAGCAAGATTGTCAATATGTCTGTAGAACATTAGCTTGCTGTCAAAGGTAACGCCTAGATCTTTGACATAAGTGACCCGTGTGATAATATTATTATCTAAGAGATAGCGCAGGGGATCTCCATGCACACCGATCCCCTCCAGCTTTCTTAAGAAAGTGCTATGATTAATTTTATCAATGGACTTGGAAAAATCTGTGTACACAGTATCCACCTGCTTTTCTGTTTCTAAAGATCTTAATAGAAATTCTGTATATGAAGTTAAGTTGGTGTCAACCGACCTGCCTCTATAAAAACCATGTTGTTCTGGAATAATATTATGTTTGACAAATTTAAAAAGGTTTACATATACTAGCGATTCAAAGAATTTTCCAAATACATCTAAGATACTGATCAGGCGACAATTTTTAATAAATTTCCTTGGACCACCTTTATGTATAGGAATACCCGACGCAGCCTTCCATTTTATAGGATAAATTCCAGAATGCAGAGATCTGTTAAAAATCAACATCAGGGGTTCTAACAGAGAATCGCCACATCTCTTTACAAAATACGGCGACAGTCCGTCAGGTCCAGGACCCTTTTTATCATCAAGCCAAATAATCCAGTATCTCATTTGCAGTAATATAAATGCTGGATAGAGAGCTCGAATCAATATCTACATTTATATCATCCGTATACGGTGCGTCATCTCCATTCTCATAAACGCTTCTAAAACAGTGTGCAAAAAGATCGCAAATACACCTTCCCGATGAAGCATAAACTTCGTCTAATGTCATCGTGGATGGTATGCCTTGATTTCTTTTCTTTAATGAGAAAATATCACCGTAAATTTATTTTTTAGTCATACCAGATACATCAAAATATCAAGAATGCTTTGCAGGGCACATTAAAAATAATTTATTCACTTACCTGTGTCATAAGTCTGTCAGCACCTGTTCCTTCCTCGTCCTTGAAAATGATATCCTGATTGTAGTTTGGTACTAGATCCTTGTTAAACCTGGAATCGTTCCTGCCTATTCGACCCTCTGTGAGACCGCTAGCCTGCAGGGTATTTTCCGGCATGTTGGGTACGTGCTGCTTGAAGACGAGTGGTGTAAGCTTGCGCGGTACTCGCCGTCGGCCCACGCCTCTGCCCGGCCCGCAGGCCCCTGCTAACGCCACCACTAAGGCCCACACTAGGGCCACTTGCCAGGCCTCGCGCCTGCGCATCATCGTTTATACCGGCCGACACTCATCCCCCTTCGCAAGTGCACCAACACAACCGCTGATGATGCTGATTCATCACGAGTAACTGCAGAAAGAAAAATATAAAAATCAATATATCACTAAAACTATTATCTTTTTTTTTCTACGTCAAATATAATTCAGTTGATCTCTGACCCAGTTCTCTGTTCAAAATGTAAGAAATGTGACGTATTTCTTTTTGCCCTATAGCTCTGTCAGCAATTTATGCCGATTTTGATGAAGTTTGTTACGTGCCTTTCTTTTGTAAGTGACTTGGATGAGTTCGTTGGCAGGAAAATTGGACGAGTTTTTCCAGGAAAATTTTGGAATTTCTTTCGGAAAATGTTTGTATCTCCGAAGTTAACAGAGCTATGACAACCAAATTTGATATGTACGTTTCTATCTAACTTACCCCACAAGCTAAAATTCACATCTCTAAGTTAAAACAAACAAAGTTATAGGCATTTAAAGAAAAAAAATGGATGCCACTGGTGATCAGAGGAAAGTACAAGACCAAAATATTTTGTGGCATTAACAAAACCAATTGAATACTACATACAACGGACGCAAAAGGGTAAGGAGTAGCAGAAAAAATATTGTGAAAATTTTTAAATTTTTCTTCTTAAAAAGTCGCGATTTGAAATGTCCAAATTTGCAATTTTCAGACAAATAATCTGAAAGAAATACGAATTATGTAGAAGAAATGTAATAAGTTTGTTTTACAAAGGCTTAAGTTTCTTTGGGTGTGTTGAAAAAATGCTTTTTCTTTCCAAACAATTTTTTATTCCTGGTCCCGACACGTTTCGACCTTTTTAACCAGTCATCCTCAAGGGAATCTAGAATTTACAAAAGGCTTGTCAGAAAAACTGAGTTTTCCGGTAGGCTACTTCTGTAAGGGTACAATACAGAATACAAGATAAAATGAGGCGACAGAAATTTAAACCTCAACACTAAGTCAAAAGTTAAAAGTTAAAAACTGTATAACTACACAGCTATCAAAGATTACAAGTACAAAGTCATACACCACTACATGTAATAAAATACAAATACAAGTCAAATTGAGCTGTAAGAAAAGCTAATTTTGTCCTGAAATTTTAAAACTTACAATAAATCTAAAAGCTCAATTTGACTTGTATTTGTATTTTATTGCATGTAATGGTGTATGACTTTGTACTTGTTATCTTTGATAGCTGTGTAGTACTACATACCAAAATTAAACTTTCTAAGTTTATAAGAAATTGAGTTATTCAAATTTGAAGAATTTAATAAAAATTCACTACCATAACGCACTTGCTGCGTCCCGAACTTTTTTATTGGGGACAAATTAAAAATCATTCGCTATGGGTACGTACGTACTTATGAAATTGGATTCGTAGATATTTAGAAATATATTAAAATCGTTGTAAATTGTAATTTTTCTTTAACTTATTTTTATAGTTTAATTTTAAATTAGCTACACCAAAAGCGAAGAAAAACTCACTGTTTTGAGGCTTTACTTGCCTTTTTACTGCTTACAAAAGAGGAATCGTCCAAATAACAAAAAAATTAATTCGATATAGATATTAATTTCATGTACTTATGTAATTGGACACGTAGATGTTTGAAAAAATATTTAAATCGTTGTAAATTATAATTTTTCCTTAACTTATCTTTATAATTTTTCTTTAATTTAGATACACTGAAAAAAAGAAGAAATCACTATTTTTATACTCAACTTGTTTTTTATTGGTTGCAAATGAAACACTGTCCAAATAACAAACAAAAATTCATTCGCCGTGGGTTCGTTTTTATGAAATTGGATTCGTAGATATTTAGAAAAATATTAAAATCGTTGTAAATCGTAATTTTTCCTTAACTTATTTTTAGTGAATTTTCTTAAAAAAAATTCCAGAGTTTTTATAGTTTTATTTTAATTAAGCTATACCAAAAACGAAGAAAAACTCACTGTTTTTACGCTTTACTTGCCTTTTTACTGCTTACAAAAGAGGAATTGTCGAAATAACAACTAAAAAAATTCGATATAGGTACCTACTTATGTTATTGGATACGTATCCATTTAGAAAAATATAAAAATCGTTGTAAATTGTAATTATTCCTTAACTTATTTTTATAGATTTATTTTAATTTAGCTAATTAATTGCTCACTATTGGCATCTCAGTAACGGTAAGAGAGTTGGTTAAGTTACCAAGAAGTTGCTTAAATTTTATCTGACCCAATATCTGAAACCAAATTTTGAATATATCGATTCGTTCCTGAAATATCCTGAAAAAACTGAAAAACTCAATTTTCAAAATTTTACAATAAATCCCTTATTATTGATAATGGGCTCCTAATTTTTGCTTTGTGAGCATAATTTGATATGAGCAATCAACTGACGGCATCAGAATTGACGTAGCTATTCTAATTTTTGCGCAGCGATAGTCAACTTTTTTTCTCTGATGGCCGCCATATTGGACTTTTAATTTTTCAGGTGGCAAAAAAATTCACCTTTTTAATGGCATAACACTCTTTATATTTTTCTTCATAAACATTGTACAAATAAATAAAAAAGTAATTATGGTCGCAAATATCAAGTAGGTCTGTGTCATTGTTTTGTAATTTGTTGTTACGATTTATTTGAACTGTCAGTTTGAAATCTTCTACTTGATTTATGCATTAAAAACATTTTATTTCAAGACTTGTGTTAAATTTGTTCTAAAATTGTATTATCAAAATGGTTCGCTTTACTGTGGAAGAGAGAAGAGATATGTATGAAGCATACATCCGATGTTTAAGAAATTCGACCTGTGCTTCCCTGTTATACTAAGAAAAAATCCAGAGCTTGTGCAGCCAAGTCGGCATAGCTTCGCCAGAATAGCAAAAGTGATGGATGAAATTGGTACTTTGATGAGAAAGCGTGTTCCTTACAATGTGGAACCCAGTGCTAAAGAAATCAATGCTCAAGTCAATATAAATTTCAACTTATCCACAACACATATTGCGAGAGAATATGGAATAAACCAGCAGCTATCGTCAAAGATTCTGAAAGAACACAAATACCATCCTTATAAATACACCATAGTGCAAGCACTTTATGAGCCAGATCAAGACCAGCGGTTGCAGTTTTGCCAATAGTTTACTAAGAAGTTGCAAATACACAATGCTTTCACAGCTAACACATTGTGGTCGGATGAGAGTACATTTACAAAAACGGTTTGTTTAATAGACAGAATCGTCGTTACTCGAGTAAAGAGAATCCTCATCTTTTATATGAGTCGCGACATCAAAATAGGGTGAGTGTAGACGTTTGGTGTGGTCTTTTAGACGATACAGTTATAGGACCATTTTACATTAGCAATAGGTTGAATGGCGACGAATACCTTCATCTGTTAACTAATGACCTTATGGATTTTTTTTATAACCTCCATTTGCAACAAAGAGCCAACGTATGGTTTCAGCAAGACGGTGCATCTGCACGCAATTACCGAGCCGTAAAAGCTCATCTAGACCAGACGTTTGGAGATAGATGTATAGGCAATAATGGTCCCGCTCGCATGCCGACAAGATCTCCAGATCCAACCCCAATGGACTATTTCTTCTGAGGATATGTCAAAAATTAAGTTAACCAAGAGCATTTTGACAACGAAGAAGTGAAAGAATATTATAATAGATCAAATTTGCTCCATATTTCCTGCTATCATAAGATCAGCAGCACAGAGTATGGGCGAGATGGTTCGTCAATGCATAAATAACAATGGACGACATTTTGAACATCTTCATTAACATTACACAAATTTATTATTTAGTAGGAAGTATTTGTTATGTATTGTTAGTTTGTTTATTTACTAATTTAAGTTGCGTCAGTATATATGGTTAATATGGTTTTATTCTTTTAATTAAAATCTTCTGTGCTGACATTCTGACAAATAACCAATGTTGATAATAAAATGACACATACCTACTTGATATTTGCGACCAAAATTAGGTTTTTATCCATTTGTACAATGTTTGAAGAAAAATATAAAGTGTGTTATATCATTCGAAAGGTGAATTTTTTTGCCATATGAAAAATTAAAAATCCGATATGGCGGCCATAAGAGAAAAAAAAAGTTGAGTATCGCTGCGGAAAAATTTGAGCAGATACGTCAATTCTGATGCCGTCAGTTGATTGCTCATATCAAATTATGCTCGCATAGCAAAAATTAGGAGCCCATTTTTGATAATAAGGGATTTATTGTAAAATTTTGAATATTTGAGTTTTCCAGTTTTTTCAGGATATTTCAGTAACGAATCGACGCATTTAAAATTTGTTTTCAGAAATTAAATCGGCTATAATATACGCTACTTTTTGGAAATTTAACCAACTCTGTATCTCTTACCGTTACTGAGATGCCAATAGTGAGCAATTAATTAGTTGTAACCCTGTATATTTAGAAAAATATTAAAATCGTTGTAAATTGTAATGTTTCTTTAACTTATTTTTATAGTTTTATTTTAATTTAGCTACACCAAAAACGAAGAAAAACTCACTGTTTTTACGATTTACTTGCCTTTTTACTGCTTAGAAAAGAGGAATTGTCCAAATAACAAAAAAATTAATTCGATGTAGATACCTACATATGTTATTGGATACGCATATATTTAAGAAAATATGAAAATCGTAATTTGTAATTTTTCCTTAACTTATTTTTATACTTTTATTTTAATTTAGCTACCCCAAAAACGAAGAAACACTCACTGCTTTTACGCTCTACTTGCATTTTTACTGCTTACAAAAGAGGAATTGTCCAAATAACATAAAAATTAATTCGATAAAGGTACCTACTTATGTAATGGATACGTATATATTTAGAAAAATATGAAAATCGTTGTAAATTGTAATTTTTCCTTAAATTAGTTTTATTTTAATTTAGCTACACCAAAAACGAAAAAAAAAACTCACTGTTTTTACCCTTTACTTGCCTTTTTACTGCTTAGAGAAGAGGAATTGTCCAAATAACAAAAAAAATTAATTCGATATAGATACCTACAAATGTTATTGGATACGCATATATTTAGGAAAATATGAAAATCGTTGTAAATTGTAATTTTTCCTTAACTTATTTTTATACTTGTATTTTAATTTAGCTACCCCAAAAACAAAGAAACACTCACTATTTTTACGCTTCACTTGCCTTTTTACTGCTTACAAAAAAGGAATTTTCTAAATAACAAAAAATTAATTCGATATAGGTACCTGCTTATGTTATTTGATACGTATATATTTAGAAAAATATTAAAATCGTTGTAAATTGTAATTTTTCCTTAACTTATTTTTATAGTTTTATTTTAATTAAGCTATACCAAAAACGAAGAAAAACTCACTGTTTTTACGCTTTACTTGCCTTTTTACTGCTTACAAAAGAGGAATTTTCCAAATAACAAAAAAATTAATTCGATATAGGTACCTACTTATGTTATTGGATACGTATATATTTAGAAAAATATTGAAATCGTTGTAAATTGTAATTTTTCCTTAACTTATTTTTATAGTTTTATTTTAATTAAGCTACACCAAAAACGAAGAAAAACTCTCTGTTTTTACGGTTTACTTGCCTTTTTACTGCTTACAAAAGAGGAATTTTCCAAATAACAAAAAAATTAATTCGATATAGATACCTACATATGTTATTGGATACGCATATATTTAGGAAAATATGAAAATCGTTGTAAATTGTAATTTTTCCTTAACTTATTTTTATAGTTTTATTTTAATTAAGCTATACCAAAAACGAAGAAAAACTCACTGTTTTTACGCTTTACTCGCCTTTTTACTGCTTACAAAAGAGGAATTTTCCAAATAACAAAAAATTAATTCGATATAGGTACCTACTTATGTTATTGGATACGTATATATTTAGAAAAATATTGAAATCGTTGTAAATTGTAATTTTTCCTTAACTTATTTTTATAGTTTTATTTTAATTAAGCTACACCAAAAACGAAGAAAAACTCACTGTTTTTACGATTTACTTGTCTTTTTACTGCTTACAAAAGAGGAATTTTCCAAATAACAAAAAAATTAATTCGATATAGATACCTACATATGTTATTGGATACGCATATATTTAGGAAAATATTAAAATCGTTGTAAATTGTAATTTTTCCTTAACTTATTTTTATAGTTTTATTTTAATTAAGCTATACCAAAAACGAAGAAAAACTCACTGTTTTTACGCTTTACTTGCCTTTTTATTGCTTACAAAAGAGGAATTTTCCAAATAACATAAAAATTAATTCGATATAGGTACCTACTTATGTGATTGGATACGTACCTATATACTTAGGAATTTTTCATTAACTTATTTTTATAGTTTTATTTTAATTTAGCTACACAAAAAACAAAGAATAACTCACTGTTTTTACGTTCTACTTCCGTTTTTATTGCTTACAAAAGAAAAATTTTCCGAATACAAAAAAATTTCCATGTTCCTATTTATAGTTGAATACGTATCTTTATATTTTGAAAATCGTTGTAAATTGTAATTTTTTCTTAACTTATTTTTATAGTTTTACTTTAATTTAGAACTTCCACATATGTTGTGGGTGTGTAAGGTCAAGCTCCAATATTGTAATCAAACTTTAGATAGAAAGAAAAAAAAACAGATTTAAAGAATAAAATCATTACACAAACTTTATATTGGCTCTCATGAATAAGACATTTATAATTTTAGGTTTGTAAAATATTTTTTATTATTTGGTACGTATTTGTTACCAAAGTAGTGGATAAAAAATATTTATTTACATACATTTACCTAACAATTAAGAAACCATCTGAAAAATAAATTTGGGGTAACACAAAATATGTTTTATGTTACGAATTCAAAAAACGAAACTTTGACGCTAGTCAAGTAAGCTTTATGCCAAGCTGAAACTATTTTTTCTAATACAACAATATATGAGGCAAAAAATATATTTAAAAAATCAAACAATTTTAAAAGACCTCTTTTACATTTGTACCTTTATATTGTGGTTTTGAAGTGTGTATTATCTATTTCACGTTCTATATAAATTGACTTTGCGAAAGAAAATAAGATCTATATTGGTTCTTGATAAGGCGTCTTTTCTCTATTCACCAGTTTTTACAGGAAATGTAAAATAAAGTGTACAAACCCGCGATTAAATTTTTCACAGGAACTATTATTATTCTGATAAAAAACCTCTCCAAAACTGCACTATAAAATATCAGTTTTTCGTCAAAAATGTTTCACCTAGAATTGTCTGTTTCTTTTTATTACGGTTTATCTACCTGTAGCACTTCACCTAATATTGTAACCCAGAGGTAACGACGTATCCCGAATCGCGATGGCACCTCATACGCCGAGTCCCTTGGAGAAGATCCCGACGAGCACTCTCGACACCTTTCTCAGTTATCAGCTGTCAACTTAAGGTCCAGGTGCGCTGGTCCGAATACAGCACAGGTGAGACGCGAACTGTGGCCCCACTCTGACATGCACTGGCCATCTTCACGACCACGATAGCCTCATTGGCCCTCGCAGGGTAGGAGGGGCTTTTCCATACCTGCTACCTGCACCTCGCAAATCATCACAGCCACTTCTGACGTCATCCAGTGTCTTCTACTCTTGCTGCTAACTGCTGGGAGAGCAAGCTAACTTCTGGTAACCCCGTAACAGAAGTTTCTTAGTTTCTTCGTTTTAACATATATTAGTGGATGTGCAAGGTAACTGAATTACTGGCCAGCCGTTGGCTGGGTCTTCTGATCTGTAGGAAATGACGCATCGGTAACTATTTGCCGATACTTGCATTTGGTCCCATATACGAATTATGAACTTTTTTATTACGAAAGAATTTAGATGTACCAAAGAAAGTAAAAACCTCTGATTTTGAAAAAATATATAGTTAAGCTGCCTGCAACAGTGCATATACGTCAATAAAAAGATGAATTATAATTTTTAGTGAATTTTCTTTTAAAAAAATCACTAATGAGGAGATCTTGACTTTTGAATTTTGAAAAAAATTCTTCAAATCACCTATAATTCAAAAAATTATGGGCCGGTTTTGATTAAATTTGGTGAATATCCTTCTTTTACAAGTAGCGTGGATAAGTTCGTTATCCAGGAAAAGCGGCTTAGGTTTTCCCGGAAATTTTGTGTTTTCTTTAAATATATATATATATATATATATATATATATATATATATATATATATATATATATATATCTCCGGTATCAACAAAGTAAGGGCAACCAAATTTGGTACACAGGTTTATATTGTTATAGGTATATTACCTACCAAAATTTAACTATCTAGGTTGAGAGAAAAAAAAGTTATAGGCAATTAAAGAAAAATAAATTGGGGTTTTCCTCAAAACGTCAAGTCGCGATTTAAAAGTCAAAATTGGCAATATTTTGGCAAAGAACTTGAATCTAATACGGGCTATGGAAAGAAGATGTCTCAAGAAGAATGTTTTACAAACCCTAAAGTCTTAGTTTCAACCGTCATTGTCCTTCATTTTACTAAAATATTTCCAGAAAATTCATTTCAAATAGACCCTTTCTCTGATGCTTTGGCAGTAATTTAGGTATAGAGTTTATCGTTTAATGGTATATAATTTTTTTCAAATTATCGTAAAAAATCAATAAAGGACAATATATCCGTTATTATACAAGATATGAAAAAAAATGTATACATTAATTATAGGGTGTCTTGAGCTACATCTTTAAAAAATATTTCTAAAATCACAGGGAGGCCCATAAGTCGTTGGTGATACAATTTTTTTTTAGTCCTACACGCCTTATATTATTGCATTTTTGCATTTTCCATCTAAATATAAAGCATGTTTGTAAGAAAAGAGATTCTGGACACAGCAAGTACGTTATGGTAGCGAATTTTGATTACATGTTTCATATTTGAATAGCTCAATTTGCTATTAACCTATAAGGCCGACCAAGAAGCGAGTTTATTCGGGAACACTTTAAGTTTACTTTCAGAAATTTTTGTACATTTTCAAACAATCAAGTTATTTTGATGAAACATGGCATATTGTTTCTACTATATAAGTTATACTGATAACCAAATTTGATGCCTACTTTCTTAAAAAACATATTTGCTATTAAAAACATTTTAATTAAAATTCACTACCATAACGCACTTGCTGAGTCCAGACTTTTACTATATTAGCATATTTTCGTTGAAAAGTCGCTTAATTAGCGTTTTAAATGAAGAGGAAATAGAGCCTCTAGAAGACATAGGTAGGTATCCAGGATCAGTTCAATAACATATACATAATATATACCTGGTGATTCGGCGATGCTGAACTAAAAAGAGGTGATATTAGTGCCTTATTTGAAACCCAAATAAGCATATATACTTATATACCAAGTGTTACGGCTTTCTAGATATCAGCATTTTTCGTAATTTCACAGAGTGTATGATTTATTTCGAATTAAAATCTGCTGGGAGGAGAAAAGCCCGTTTACATTAGCGAAATATGTTTTCATATGTTAAGTAACGTCTATTACATCGATTTATTGGAGCTTTCAAGCGTTGAATACACTAAGTAAAGATTGCAACCTGTGATGAGCACTGATAAGTATATTTGTAGAACCCAGATCACCACAACACATTTTGAAAAGTTCTCCAAGTGTACTTATCGGTGCTCATCACAAGATTTACTCTTCACTTGATGAATTATGGGTTCCAGGTCCACGGAACTGATTCCTTATCGAAAGTTAAGTTGTAAAATTAGAATAGGTACATACAGAAATAGGTACATACAGAAATCACTTTTCTAAAATCTTGCGAACGAAAATCAGTTTTTCCTAATTTCAATAATATCAATATAAAAATGTAGAGGAACACGAAAGTAGGTCAAAAGGTTGCAAATTTTGCCAAACAAAATGCCTGGATTTAGGAATACAATATCTGTAGCTACTCAAAACGTATTAGTATGTTAGAAAAACAGGCATAATAAAGTATATTTAAAAAAGTGATCTTTAAATTAGATAACTTAGAATATGAAGAATGGTGTAATTTTCAGAGGAAGTTGTTAATGCGAAGTTAATTAACAAAAGTTCTGGACGCAGCAAGTGCGTTAAGGTAGTGAATTTTTATAAAAATATATTTAATAGGAAATATAATTTTTTAAAGAAAGTTTGCATCAAATTTGGTTACCAGTATAGCCTATATAGGAGAAATAAAAGTACCATATTTTATCAAAATAACTTTATTGTTTGACAATATACAAAAATCTTCCGAAAATAAACTTAAAATGTGCTCAAAAATTTGATTTTCTGGCCAACGAACCTTAGATTAATAGTAAATTAAGCTATCGAAAGAAACATTTTATGAAAAATCGCTACCATAACGCACTTGCTGAGTCCCGAACTTATTTTCTTACAAACATGCATTATAATTCGATGGAAAATGCAAAAATTGCAATAATATAAGGCTTGTTCGATTAGGAAAAAAATTCCATCACCTGCGACTCATGAGCCGCCTGTGATTGTAAAAATAATTTTATAAGATCCAGCTCCAGACATCGTATAATTAACATTTAATTTTTTTCTCATATCTTGTATAATAATAGACATATTGAGCTTTACCCTAGAAACGCGTCACCCTGTATATATGAAAACAGATAAAAACTAAAACTAACCCGGATATGGGTTCTATGGGGTCTAGTTCGCGCTCATTTGAAGAAATCTTTTCAAAATTCAAAATCACTAAAATTGTAACCAACTCTATGAGTAAAATTGTGATGGCCAAAAATAAATATGAATGTAAGAAGAAGAGCATGCTTACATTTGTATCAAAAATGACAGAAAACAAAATACTTATTTACATGTCACTTTGAAAGTAGATCTGACATTTATCAAAATAATTTGTCAGTTGAATATGACATAAATAATACACAATTATACACAAATATAATTTTTTAAAGAAAGTTTGCATCAAATTTGGTTACCAGTATAGCCTATATAGGAGAAATAAAAGTACCATATTTTATCAAAATAACTTTATTGTTTGACAATATACAAAAATCTTCCGAAAATAAACTTAAAATGTGCTCAAAAAACTGGTTTTCTGGCCAACGAACCTTAGATTAATAGTAAATTAAGCTATCGAAAGAAACATTTTATGAAAAATCGCTACCATAACGCACTTGCTGAGTCCCGAACTTATTTTCTTACAAACATGCATTATAATTCGATGGAAAATGCAAAAATTGCAATAATATAAGGCTTGTTCGATTAGGAAAAAAATTCCATCACCTGCGACTCATGAGCCGCCTGTGATTGTAAAAATAATTTTATAAGATCCAGCTCCAGACATCGTATAATTAACATTTAATTTTTTTCTCATATCTTGTATAATAATAGACATATTGAGCTTTACCCTAGAAACGCGTCACCCTGTATATATGAAAACAGATAAAAACTAAAACTAACGCGGATATGGGTTTTATGGGGCCTAGTTCGCGCTCATTTGAAGAAATCTTTTCAAAATTCAAAAGTCACTAAAATTGTATCCAACTCAATGAGTAAAATTGTGATGGCCAAAAATAAATATGAATGTAAGAAGAAGAGCATGCTTACATTTGTATCAAAAATGCCAGAAAACAAAATACTTATTTACATGTCACTTTGAAAGTAGATCTGACATTTATCAAAATAATTTGTCAGTTGAATATGACATGTACTGTTGCCGTGCACTATTGTATTACGCCTTATAAGAATCTTGTTTTTTTTTTTTTTTGGAGTACGAAAGCTTATTTTACTGTTTAAACATTTTTCGATCTCTTAGCCTGAAATGATTTTCGTCTCATTGAACGTTGTTTCATTATAGAGTCACAGTAGGTTTTAGAATCTAGAAATTATTCTATTTTGTGTAAACTTTTCGTGGCATACCTAGAACAAGTTTTATTATCCTTCAATTATAAATGACAGTTTTAAGTAAATTCCTATATTTTCTGTGCCCAATGTGTTGAACGGATGCGCAACGGGAGAAGGAAATTTCATTTAAAGTTAAAATGACGAAGATAACTTTATTCGAGGCACGAGCGTTGTTTCCATTTTTTTTTAAATATTAATAACATTTATAGGTAAATTAGCAGATTAGCGTATTGTTCGTTTTTTGAAAACAAATTTCAAAAACATGCTTAGAGGAAACCCCTTAAGAATCACATAAAGGGTCTATTTTAAATTAATTTTCTGCAAATAATCTAATAAAATAAAGAACAATGAAGATTGTAGCTGAAACTCAAGGCTTTTTAACTTCTTACGACATTTATGCTGCATAGCCGTTCATGTAGATTCTCTATCTAGAACATGTCAATTTTGACGTTTTGAATCGCGACTTTTTTGACGTTTTAAGAATTGAAACTAAAAAGCTTATAACTTTTTTTGTTTTAACGTAGATATTCAAATTTTGGTGCATGGAGATATAAAAATTTTCCAAAAGCAATCGCAAAATATTCCGTGAAAAACTTGTCCCATTTTCCTGGCTAACGAACTTATCGAAGCACTTGCAAAAGGAAAGTACTCACCAAATTTTATCAAAATCGGCGCATTATTTTTTTAGTTAGCGGTGTGACACGTAAATATATAAATATATAAACATATATATATATATATATATATATATATATATATATATATATATATATATATATATATATATATATATATATATATATATATATATAAATAAACATATAAAGTCTGAAACCGACCTCGGATTTGGGTTACAAGGGTCCCAAATAGCGCTCATTTGAAGAATTTTTTTCAAAATTCAAACGTCACGATCTCCTCATTAGTGATTTTTTTAAAGAACATTCACTAAAATTAATATACAAAATGAAAAATTAAAACACCTGGTAAAATGTCAAATTAAAAACGAAAAACCATATCCTGAGAAAATTGACCTCGTAGAAAATCTTTCTTCCCAGTCGCTTAATCAAGATGAGATCGACCTCTTGAACAAGGGACTGAAATTCGGTTTACAATCACATAAGCACGATGTAATAGAAGTCATTGCTAGTATTGAAACAGGAATTAAAAAATTACCCGAATCTTCAAAAAACTTTATTCGAGAAGCATGTAAAGATAACATTTCAAAAAACTTGAAAGAAAATCAGCCCACTAACTAAAAACCAAAATTGTAATATATATATATATATATATATATATATATATATATATATATATATATATATATATATGTATATATATATATATATATATATATATATATATATATATATATATACAGATTTGTCACTTTTATCTTACTCACTATTGATATCTTGTAAACCGTTGAAGATAGAGTCGGTTAAATTACGAAAATGTTGCTCATTAAAAATTTGAAATGAAATTCCAGTCGTTACTGAAATATCCTGAGATCACTAAAAAAATGCGTTTTATAATTTCTTTCATATCTTTTGGCATTACTGTAGACAGACACCTACGCTGGGATTCTGATGCTGTAGATTTGATAAACAAATTAAGGGGGCTCATTGGTAAATTAACAAATTAAAAAATTGCTCAACACGCACTACCTAAAAAGAATATTTTCTGCTCTGGTGGGAAGCATACTTCGATATGGAATCATAGCGTGGGGTGGAATGCTGGCAAGCCATATTAAACATTTGGAAGTTATCCAAAAACTGGAAGTTATCCAAAAACTATTCAGTGATCTAAAAACTGGAAGTTATCCAAAAACTATTCAGTGATCTGTTATTCGCAGAGGCCAATGAGACAGTTGTACTCGTATTCTGCCTTGATATATTATTATAAGCACAAGGGTGAATTTGATATTGTAGATCATACGTATGGAGGGTAAAGATAACAGTTCATTAGGATTCCTAGAGTGCATAAAACGGTGGGAGAGAGGTATTATAACATTATTATGCCAAGCTCGTACAACATACTACAACTAGAAATAAAAAATTAAGATCACAGTTCGTTTTCAGAAGCAGGGTAAAAACTTGGCTCCTTACAGTACCACGAAAATTAGTGCGAAGTATTGTCTATTTGAAAAACCGCCGATTTGGTTTAGTAATTGAAATCGGAGGATTTTTTTTATATTTTAACAACACACTAGGAGGGCTTACAGCCTAAATACTATCGTACCGTGGGTGTCGACAAGGAAGAAAGAGGCAGCTTGTTAATTCTGGACTTGAAGGTTTGGAGGTTCGAAGGAGAAGGAATGTGTGCGTATGTGTGCGTTTAAGAGAAAGAGAGAGAGATAGAGTATGCGGGTGTATGGGATTGCGAATGTGTGTAGGTAGCTCTCTGTGTTTGGGTGGATTTGGTGGTAATTTCCTTTTGTTCACTATGAGTGTTTGGTTTCGGGACATATTTCTGTTCAATCACCTGCAAGGTAAGCAAATCTATGCTGAATTTTGCCGACGCACAGTCCTTGACTTTTTTTTTTCTTTTTTTTTATTTTATTTTTTATTTTTTATGTCAACAACACACCACGAGGGCTTACAGCCTAAATACTATCGTACCGTGGGTGTTGACAAGGAGGAAAGAGGCAACTTGTTAATTCTGGACTTGAAGGTTTGGAGGTTCGGAGGAGAAGGAAAAACATGTGCCGGCAAGGAATTCCACAACTTGGAAGTCCTCGGGACAAAAGAGCGGGCATAACAAGATGTTCTATGTCTGGTGACCTGGACAGTAAAAGGGTGCATTCGCTCTGTTCCCCTGGTAGATCTGCTGGGGGCAGCAGGTGGGGGAATTATGGAGGAAAGCTCCTCTGAGCAGTGCCCGTGCAGATATCTATAAAAGAGAGAGAGGTCACCAACGGCACGTCGGTGGGCAAGGGATGGAAGCCTTTGGGTGAGGGTAGGGTTACCGATGAGACGTATAGCTCTCTTTTGAATGGAGTCCAGGATAGCGAGTGTAGAAGCGGCTGCTGCACCCCAGATGTGAGAGCAGTATTCGAGGTTTGGCCTTATTTGTGAAGTGTATAAGGTATAGAGATTAGTTGGTGAAAAGTATTTGCGAGCCCGGAAGAGGAAACCCAATTTCTTAGCAGCCGCTTCTGCAATTGATGTAACATGTTGGTGCCAATTAAGATTTCGATCCACAGAAATGCCAACAAGAGAAAAGGACTCATTACTTTGAATAACTTGGTTGTTCATTGTGATGGGTCTAGGGCTGCTGTATCTCTTGTGAGAAAGAAAGCAAGACTTAGTTTTGGTGGGGTTGAATTGTACAAGATTTCTACTTCCCCAGTCTAATATTTTTTGGAGGTCTACGGAGACAGAACCCTCCATGAGTCTGCGATCCTCATCTAATTGGGCTAAAGAGACAGGCTTAGAATATTGTATGTTTGAGTGGAGGGTGCTGTCGTCCGCGTAACTGTGAACTGGGTTGGATGTGCTAGAGAGGAGGTCATTGATGTGGAGAAGAAACAAAGTAGGGGCTAAAGCTGAACCTTGAGGAACTCCTGCATTAATTGGATACAGTTTAGAGGAATGGCCATCCACAACAACAGATATGCTCCTGTTGGAGAGGAAATTTGCTGTCCAGGTACAAAGTTTTGGTGGTAGGCCATAGGCCGGAAGTTTATTAAGCAGCGCTGCGTGCCAGACCTGGTCGAATGCTTTGGATATGTCTAGAGCAACAATCTGGGATTCACCGTGTTGTTCCATAGACTTGTTCCAAAAATGGGTGACAAAGGAAAGGAGGTCAGCAGTCGATCTGCGCTGACGGAATCCATACTGCCTGTCGTGGATTAGACTGTGTTTTTCAAGGAATTTTAGTAGTTCGGTGTTTATATACTTTTCCATCACTTTAGAGATGACTGAGAGGAGAGAAATAGGCCTGTAGTTGCTAGGAAGCGCTTTGGATCCTTTCTTGGGGATGGGTTGTACTCGAGCAGTTTTCCAGTTACTAGGGAATATGCCTTTATTGTAAGATATCTGAAACAGACGAGTCAGGACAGGAGCAAGTTCTGGTGCGCATTTTTTGAGAACAATTGCTGGGATCTCGTCAAGGCCAGAGGCTTTCCTGGTATTAAGAGAAGAGAGCATCTTTCGTACCTTTTTAGTTTTGAAAATGATATCAGTCATTTTATGCGCGACGTTGGGGACTGTTGGTGGTTGAACATTTGGAGGTGGGTTGAGAGTAGAATTTCCGGCGAACAACGAAGCAAAAAGTTCAGCCTTGCCCAGGGCGGTAGAAACAATTTCATCACCTGAGACGAGAGGTGGGAACGTGCTCTTGCAGAAATTATTCCCAATAGACTTAGCAAGAGTCCAGAAGGGTTTGCCGCCGTTGGAGCTTGAGAGGACTTTGTTTTTGATGTGGTTATTAAACGAGTTTTTTGCCTCAGAAAGAATGCGGACATAGCGGTTTCTTGCGTCGTTGAATGCTTGACGATTTTCTTGACTGGGATTGTGTAGAAGCGTTTTGTGAGCTTTGACCTTTTCAAGTCTGGCCTTGTCACAGGATTTAGAGAACCAGGGCTTTTGAGTGGCTGAAGAGGTTTTCTGTGTACGTGGAATAAATCATTCCATGCCAGCTTGGATAATTTCGGTGACGTTTTCTGAGATATCAGAGGGGTCAGGATGAGAGAAGCACACAGACGCCCATGGAAATGAGGAAAAGTAATCCCGCATTTCGTCCCAGTTTGCGGAGTTGTAGTGCCAAACGATACGTGGGTGTGATGACTGTGTGACCTCGGGTTGCATTGCACAGGAAGCAGTGACCATGCCGTGGTCTGAGCGACCAAGGGGGGCGGTGACTGATATCTTATAGCATTCAGGATTTGTAGTAAGAAGGAGATCCAAGGGATTTGAGCTGTGTGTTGGGATACGAGGAAAGTAAGTAGGTTGCTGAACCATATTGGCCAAAGAATTGCTGACTGCAAAGTCCTCCGCTGCTCTCCCTTGTGGATCGGTTTTTGAAGATCCTAGCCATTCCTTATTATGGACATTGAAGTCGCCAAGAATAGTGACCTCGGAGGAAGGATATTCAGAAATCAGATAGTCGGTTTTTTCAGAAAGGTAGTCAAAGAGCTGGACAAAGTTGTTGTCAGAAGGTGACCGGTAAATGCAACAGATGAATTTAGTTGCAGCCCTGAGAGAGAGTTTTATCCATAGTATGTCTTTTTTTCCAGCTTCTAAATTGGGAAGTCTGGTGCAGGGTAGATTGCTACGGACGTATGCGCACACGCCTCCATGCAATCTAAAGGCAGTAAGGAGCTCATACCCCGGGAAATTAAGGTGATTAGTGGCTGTTTTGGCACTGATTTGGGTTTCGGTGAGGAAGAGGAGTTGGGGCCTGTTAGCCTGGAGGAAATGGTGGACGGAGTTCAGGTTAGAATTTAGGCCACATATATTCGAAAAGGATATGTTAAATCTTGATGTTGGCGCCCCCTGTACACCCCTCTCCCGGAGATCCGAATGGAGGGGTATTTTGCCTCCGGAATATTTTATACAAGGAGGAGCCATCATCATTTTGGCTTATAAGGGAAACCGACTCATACACCAGAACCGGAAACGTCCGTTGGGACTTCACCGGCCCCTTGATGTATGGGGTGGTACCTCCTCGGGCGTGAAAAAATCCTTTACTGTTACATAAAGGAAAGTTCCACTACCACCTGCTATGGATTGGATTGGATCAATGTCTACCCCTTTAAAAATAAGATTAATAAAGGGACTATCAATTGTCCAGTAGTTATGATTTTCGACATAGTAGGAGGATACAAAACATTTTCATCATTTTGAATCCATGCCTATTGTCGGTTTTTTGTTGTTGCTGAGTGTGTAGAAAAAAAAAGGGGAAAACGGGTAACCGTGGAAAATATGTCAATGTTGATATTGTTATTTGTTGCTACAAAATCAGACTGTATATTGTGGAGTGTCGATTTGAAAAGCCGCTGATTTGGTTTGGAAATTGTAATTTAAGGATTTACAAAATGTGTGTGCATGTGTGTGTGTGTGTGTGTGTGTTTAAGAGAGAGAGAGAGCGAGAGAGAGAGATAGATTATGCGGGTGTATAGGATTGCGAATATATGTAGGTAGCTCTCTGTGTGTGGGTGTATGTGATGGTAATCTCCTTTTGTTCACTATGTGAGTTTAGTTCGGGACACATTTCTGTTCAATCACCTAAAAGATAGGTAACTGTATGTTGGAGTTTACCGACACACAGTCTCCGACTTTGTCGGTTTATTATTATTTGCTGATTGTGGGAATAAATGTCAATGTTAATATTGTTATATTGTTGTTGTATTGTTTTTTAAAAGACAGGCTGTGTATTATCAGTGAACAAATTATTATTATTATTATTGTTATTATTCAACCCTATAAAAATGCCATAAGAAAATCCAAAGTTGGCTATGGAAACCTAATGATCTAGTAAGCCTAGAAAAAATTTAAAACGGGTATTAGAAAACTCGTGACGACTTATGTGAAGCTGAGAAACATCATAGTATTCGCTTAAATAATAAAAAGTCTGGACGCAGCAACTGCTTTATGGTAGTTAATTTTCATTAAAATATTTTAAATAGCGAATATCTTTTTTTAAAGAAAGCAGGCACCAAATTTGGTTACCAGTATAACCTATATAGTAGTAACAATATACCATATATCATCAAAATAACTTTATTGTTTAAAAATGTACAAAAATTGTTCGGAAATAAACTCAAAATGTTCCCGAAAAAACTGGTTTCCTGGCCAACGAACCTTATAGGTTAATATCAAATTAGGCTACTCAAATTTAAAACATTTAATAAAAATTCGCTACCATTACGCACTTGCTGCGTCCCGAATTGCTTTTCTTACAAACATGCATTATAATTACGTGGTCGATATTCGATACATCAAAGGTCAGCTCAGAACTGGCATGGACCGGGGGAATCCGACTATCTTATTAAAACAACGCATTGTTTAATCTATTTGAACTAAGCAAATTCTCCTGGCTAACGAGCCTATCCAAGCCACTTGCAAAAAGAAGGTATTCACGAAATTTGATCGTCATCAGCGTATTATTTTTTGAGTTATCGGTGTGACATATATATATATATATATATTATATATATATATATATATATATATATATATATATATATATATATATATATATATATATATATATAAACGTATTTGACTAAAAGGAGGACAATAATTATTACTAACCTCACAGGCTAAGAAAACTTTGCAGTAAAGACTGAATTAACTCTTTTATGTGACTAATAACAATAAAACAAGTGTGCTGTGTACAAACCATTAGCTATGTCATTTACTATAAAGAAATTGTAGTGTAAAGTCAACATCAATAATCGTTGGACTGGTTTAACCAACATGACTCTGAGAACACGGGCACTGAAAATAAATCCATTAGTAGCTTCTATTGTTCTAGTAAGCATATTGGTGTATAAGGTTCCGTTCAGAACAAAATTATTAGCAAATGGTTTTAAAACAAGTTTAATTTTTTTTCCACTATCACTAGTACTGTATGCTCTCGATGGGAACACCTCTGAATTGATTCGGTTGCCGAGGTAGGGGTTTTACCCTCTAAGCTATCATTAGCAAAATGATGATTAAAAAGGAAATATGAGATGCCATCACCAACTTTGTTCACTGTTCTGAAAGCAAAGAAGGCTAATCTATACTGGGAGGGAGAATGAAAGTAAAGAGGCCGTAAGGAAAATAAGGAACTGTCGTGAAGTATTACTGCAAAAGTCGTTACTGGATAGTCTACTATAAGAAGAGGGGAAGGATGTTTTGGTCGGCATATCCTAAAAGGAAGCTCCGATACAAAGGATGAGGTGGTCGCGACCCACTTCTCATTGTCAGCCCATAAAGGATTTCACCAACCCCTCCAAAAATAACTACATATTACTATTACTTCTTGTAACTGAAAAAAATAAAAGAGAGGTGCAATTAACAGATAAATGATGGAACACTTGTAAATAATAAACTAATTTAGAATAAAGAAAATATTGAAAAAAACTGTGGTTTAAAAATAGTAAATAGTAATCCAACCCCTAGAAAAATAACTACATATTACTATTATTTATTATAACTGAAAAAAATGCAAGAGATGTCAATTTTCAGCAGATATATGATGGTACACTTGTAAATAGTAAACTAATTTAGAAGACAGAAAATATTTGAAAAAACTATTGTTTAAAAATATGAGATCACGACTTTTGAATTTTGAAAGAATGTCTTCAAATTAGTGGGAACTAGACCCGTTAGTGTTTTTTTTTCGGAACCTTATGTACCAAAAGTTAGATCTCTAAGTCAAAAGACAAAAAAATAGGCATTTAAAGAAAACAAATTTGTAGCTTTTCTCTGAAAACGTCAAAGTCGCGATTTGACACGTCAAAATTGGCAAAATTATGCAAAGAACCTGAAACGAATATGGGTTATACGGAAAAATGTAGCTATACGAGTGTTTTACAAACCATTGGCACTAGTTTTATTTATAGTTTATCGTTTCATGGTCTATAATTTTTAGGTAATTCTGGTAGAAAAAATTCGGTAATGAGGAGACCGCCATTTTTGAATTTTAAGAAGATTTTTTAAATGAGTGCGAACTAGGCTCCTTAGAACCCATATCCGGGGTTAGTTTCAGTTTTATCTGTTTTCATATATATAGGGCGAGACATTTATACGGCAAAGCTCAGTATATCCGTTATTATACAAGATACGACAAAAAATTGTATAATGTATATGTTTTGAGCTGCAATTTACAAAATTATTTTTACAATGTTTATGTTTATTTGTCACACCGATAACTTGAAAAAGAATGGGCCGATTTTGATCAGGTTTGGTGAGTACCTTCCTATCGCAAGTGGCTTGAACAGGTTGGGTATTCAGGAAAATCGGACCAGTTTTTCCCGGAAATTTTTTATATCTCCGCAAGTAACAAAGCTATGGCAAAGAAATTTGGTATGTGGGTTTACATAATAAAAAGTTAACCACGCACCAACATTTGGATCTCTACGTTAAAAGAAAAGAAAGCTATAAGCATTTTAAAAATTATAGTTTTTCTTCTTAGTCAAAAATGCGGTTTGAAATGTCAAAATTGACATTTTCTAGATACATACCCTGAAACGAATACGGGTTGAGTAGAAGAAATGTCGTAAGAAGTGTGTTCTATAAAGCCTTAAGTTTCAGCTTCAGCCGTCATTATCCTTAATTTTACTTAAATATTTGCCGAAAATTAATTGCACATATACCCTTTCCCTGATGTTTTGGCAGTAATTTCAGTTACAGAGTTTATTAATACGTGAAGCAAACACTTGTACCCCTTTTAAGTTTTTTTTAAATTTCAACAACACACCACAAGGGCTTACGGCCTAAATACTATCGTACCGTGGGTGTCGACAAGGGGGAAAGATTAAACTTGTTAATTCTGGACTTGAGGGTTTGGAGGTTCGGGGGTGAAGGAAGAACATGTGCCGGCAAGGAATTTCACAACTTGGAAGTCCTCGGGACAAAAGAGCTGGCATAACAAGATGTTCTATTGGGGGCAGCAGGTGGAGGAACTATGGAAGAAAGCTCCTCTGATCAGTGCCCGTGCAGGTATCTATAAAAGAGAGAGAGAGGTCACCAACGACACGTCGGTGGGCAAGGTATGGCAGCCTTTGGGTGAGGGTAAGGTCACCTATGAGACGTATAGCTCTCTTCTGAATGGAGTCCAGGATAGCGAGTGTAGAAGCGGCAGCAGCACCCCAGATGTGGGAGCAGTATTCGAGGTTTGGTCTTATTTGTGAAGAATATAAGGTATTTAGATTAGCTGGTGAAAAGTATTTGCGAGCCCGAAAGAGGAAACCTAATTTCTTAGCAGCCGCTTCTGCAATTGATGTGACATGTTGGTGACAATTGAGATTTCGATCCACAGAAATGCCAACAAGTGAAAAGGACTGTATCTCTTATGAGAAAGAAAGCAAGACTGTGATTTGGTGGGGTTGAATTGTACTATTTCCCCAGTCTAATATTTTTTGGAGATCCACGGAGATAGAACCCTCCATGAGTCTGCGATCCTCATCTAATTGGGCTAAAGAGACGGGCTTAGAATATTGTATATTTGAATGGAGGGTGCTGTCGTCCGCGTAACTGTGAACTGGGTTGTATGTGCTAGAGAAGCGGTCATTGATGTGGAGAGGAAACAAAGTAAGGGCCAAAGCTGAACCTTGAGGAACTCCTGCATTAATTGGAGACAGTTTAGAGGAATGGCCACCCACGACAACAGAAAAACTCCGGTTGGAGAGGAAATTTGCTGTCCACGTACAGAGTTTTGGTGGTAGGCCATAGGTCGGTAGTTTATTAAGCAGCGCTGCGTGCCAGACCTGGTCGAATGCTTTGGATATGTCTAGAGCGACAATCTCGGATTCACCGTGTAGTTCCATAGACTTGTTCCAAGAATGGGTGACAAGGAAAGGAAGTCGGCAGTTGATCTGCGCTAACGGAATCCATACTGCCTGTCGTAAATTAGACTGTGTTTTTCAAGAAATTTTAGTAATTCGGTGTATATATACTTTTCCATCACTTTAGAGACGACTGAAAGGAGAAAAATGGGCCTGTAGTTACTAGGAAGCGTTTTGGATCCTTTCTTGGGGACGGGTTGTACTCGAGCAGTTTTCCAGTTAATGCACATTGCGCGCACCGGGGATGGTGAGATTTGGCATAGTGAGATTTCATATGAAGGAATGCAGAAAAATATAATGTATGTATAATATGTGTTACAAATAGATTAAAAATGGATTGTTTTAATTTGACAGTCCCCTGGTCCATGCCAGCTCTGAGCTGACCGTTAATATCTGTATTGATCTGCCAATGTCAAACACACATTACTCTATGGTCAAACAGATGTAGATAGATGCTTTAATAAATTATTGTAAAAAAATGTTTTCGGCATTTTCGGGAAAAATTGTTTGCCGAATTTCATGCAAATTTTTTTGGGAGTTTCGTCAAAAAGCTTTATGTGCATAATTATATCATGGTAGGTGGGTAAATAGCTTGAAGAGGTTAGTTGGCCAGAAAAATCGGGCCATTTATTCAGGAACGTTATAAGTTTATTTCCAAAAAATGTGTGTAATTTTTCAAACAATAAAGTTACTTTAATGAAATAGGGTTCATTGTTTCTACTATATAGGTTATATTGGTAACCAAATTTGAAGCCTGCTGCGTCCAGACTTTTTCTTAATCGAGCACGCCTTATATTATTGAATTTTTGCATTTTCCATCGATATATAGTGCGTGTTTGTAGGAAAAGTAAATCAAAAGGAAGCAAGTGCGTTATGGTAGCGAATTTTCATTAAGTGCTTCAAATTTTAAAAGCTCGATTTTCTTTTAACCTAAGGTTCGTTGGCCAGAAAACTAGTTTTTTCGGGAACTTTTTAAGTTTATTTTCGGAAACATTTCGTACATTTTCAAACAATAAAGTTATTTTGATGAAATATGGTACATTGTTTCTACCATATAGGTTATAGATACTGGTAATCAAAGTTGATGCCTGCTTTCTTTTAAAAAAGGCATATTTGCTATTAAAAATATTTTTATGCAGTTCACTACCATAACGCACTTGCTGCGTGTTGAATTTTTTTAAATTGTCTATGGTGGTGTTTTATCTAGATCTAGAACTACGGTGATTGCAATTCACCATCCTTATTATACTACTGCAACAAGAAAAAAACATTGCCATATGGAGGACAGGACGTAAAATCGTTAATGTTTCGAGTTTATTTAATAGATCATCGACTTTTCTACATGGTACCATCAACATTCCATTGTTAAGTTTTCGAATGAAAGTCATTTAAAAAGTGGAATACATAAACTATTCAAAACAACAATCAAAAGATAAAGAATAATATAAGATTATTTCCTGTAAATAAAATGTTCAAAATTGTATACACAAGTAGGTACTAATCAATAATACAGAAGAATCAAGTGTAGTACGTCATTGGCAAATGACCGTTATTTTAAATAACAATTATTTTTGAAAGTTAATCAAGCATGGCATATTTCAGGGTGAGGACAGGCCAGGACTATACAGACTAGCCTGCAATGATAGACTGAAGATCAACCCAGGCTTGAGAGGCCACTGAAAAATTCAGGAGATCGTGAAGGAGCCCATGCTTGAAATCAGGTCAGACTTTGCGAGCCCGAGAATCTGCAGGAAAAACAACTTTACAGTGGAAGTCCCCGACCGCGAAGGATGGCGGGAGGAGACGCCGGGCATACCACGGGACGGGCTCGTCTGGTTTACCCACGGATCCGGCGGGGAGAGTGGGACGGGGGCAGGTGTTTACTCGGAAGGACCGAGGGTAAGTCATAATATTTCCCTCGGAGCCCATGCAACAGTGTTTCAGGCCGAAAAGTACGCCATCCTGCACTGTATGCGGGAGAACAAGAGGAGGGGCTACACCAACAAGCAGATCCTCATAGCCACAGATAGCCAGGCAGCCCTTAAGACACTAAGTAGCCCACGGGTAAATTCCTGGCTGGTGAGTGAGTGCCGAGACGAGACGAGCGACCTGGCTGGGCAGAATGGGTGCCGGGTCACTCGGGGGGTCAAGGGCAATGAAGAAGCTGACAGTCTCGCGAAGAGAGGGTCAGCAGAACCATTTTGGGACCAGAACCGGCTCTGGACGTGACAAAGAGCACTACCAGGGAAGCCATTAAGTCCTGGATCAGAAACCAACACAAGATGTACTAGGCAGACTGTCCAGGGCTCAGACATGCGAAGTCAATAATTGACGAACCCAGTTCAAAGAGAGCGGTGGAGCTGCTAAATCTTAGCAGAGGACAGCTCAGAAACACAACAGGTCTCTTGACGGGACACAAGAAACACCTGCATAAAATGGGGCGGTTCGAAGGGCACCTCGCATACAGACTCTGCGGCGAGGGGGAGGAATCACCCCAGCACATCTTGTGCAAGTGGTGTAAAGCTCTGGAACGTAAAAGACAACTGATCTACGGTCAGTCTAGACCGGAGACAGAGCAATATAAAACTTCATCCTACGAATCGCTGTGCAGACTAGTTCAAGGCACAGTGATTTTGGAATGGGTGGAGTAAGACTAAGGGTATGCACAATTAACCAAAGGTTGCAGTGCTATCGGGGCGGTAAGGCAGCGGACGAGCCCTGAGGAGAAAGAATGGCATATTTCAGCGTTTAGAAATTTTAGTTTTTGCTGGACGCGGTGATAAAACCAGAACACCGCAAGAAGTGTGCAACTTGTTCAATGCGGAATATCCTAATAGACGTATTAGCCAATCCTCTGTGAGTAAAATCGAGAAGAAATTTAGAGAGACTGGACATGATAGACACATGAAAAGTGCAGGGCGTCCTAAGAAAATTGATTAAGACGTAAATTAACTAAAATGTGTTGCTAATCTGACAAAAAGGATGTGCCAAAAATGCAGTTTGTGGATCAATTTGTGAAGCGAGTTCGTGAAACTGGATCGTTGTTGGATAAAACAACCCGTGTACATACTCGTACAGTGCGCTCAACCGAGAACATCCCTGCTGTTGCTCAGGGTGTGCGTGAACAACCATCAACATAACTCGTCATCGTTCTCAAGAATTGAACATTTCACGCACTTCTTTGAGAAGAATGTTGCATAAAAATCTCGGTATGAATGCGTACAAAGTTCAATTAGTGCAGGAGCTGAAGCCGCATGACCATCCGATGCGTTTTGGGTTTGCTCAATGGGTCGAAGACCGCTTGATCGAAGATGAACATTTTTACTGAAAAATCATCTTTTCAGATGAAGCTCATTTCCACCTCGGAGGATACGTCAATAAGCAAAAATGTCGTATCTGGGGCTCAGAAAATCCACACGTCATCGTGGAGAAACCAATGCATCCACAACGATTGACTGTCCGGTGCGGATTTTGGTCTGGCGGCATTATTGGGCCATTTTCTTCGAAAATGTGCAAGGAAACGCCGTTACGGTGAATGGCGATCGCTACCGCGCCATGCTAAAAGATTCTTTGTTTCCCAAAATTGAAGAGTATGACATAGACAACATATTGTTTCAACACGACGGCGCAACGTGCCACAAAGCCAACGTAACAATCGATCTTTTGCGCACTGTTTTAGAAAATCGCATAATCAGCTGAAATGCTGATGTCAATTGGCCACCTCGAAGCTGCGATTTGACTCCGTTGGACCTTCTTTTGTGGGAGACGTTAAGGACAAGTGTTACGCTAACCATCCAGAGACGATTGACAACTTGAAACATGAAATCGAAGTTGCCATTGACGAAATAGAGGCCCAAACAATCTAAAATGTACTGAAAATTTTGACTGATCGAATGGGGTATTGTAAGGCTAGCCGTGGCAGTCATTTAGATGATGTTGTCTTCCATTCCTAAATGGAAAGGTTCAATCTTTCTAACAAACTCATAACTTTTAAAAAATATTCATTGTTTTTTTTTATAGCCGATTCAAAATCCAAATCTTAAATGTGGGCCATTTAAGATTTGGATTATATTATATTTATATTATATATATATATATATATATATATATATATATATATATATATATATATATATATATATATATAATATAATAACCAAATTCTATTAGTAGATTAACGTTATAAATAGTAAACTATAGTCCAAAATTTAGATCTCTAGCCCAAAAGAAAAAGTTATAAGCATTTAATAAAAAAAATTTTGGTGCCGGATTATTTCTATGAGAATTCACTACCATAACGCATTTACTGCTTCCAGACTTTTTTAATATTGACTTCCTATAAGATGGCGACGCATTAGAAAAACTGACCATTAACTTACGGTTTGTGTACAGTTTATTAACTTAAGCGATAAGTGCGTGACCAAAGTGGACATCTAGTCGACTTTGGATTTTGTTCACATTTATTTCACAATTTCACACTGTTTTCTGACCACAAACCACAATTTTAGAATTTCCACGAACTTAACGATTTCTTAGCACATTTGCAACAGTATTATAGTCACCGCGGCAATAATTATTTTGTTTAATTAAATCTTTAAATTAAACCAATATTTTCGTTAGGTGCTCAGAAACCGTGTTGCGTCTGATCCCTTATTATTTTCCGTACCTACTAAACATTAGAGATAAGTTCATTCGATAATTTACTTTAAGAATATCAATATATCATTGTTCAAACATATTTATGAAGCGTATATGTGTTGTATCCACAATAAAATACAGATATATTTAGTTTATTGGACACCAAATAATCTATAATTAATGTAATTTATTAGAAATGTTTTGTGATATTATTAAAATTGGACAATTTACAACAATTAATGGTATGTATTATGCCTTTGATTAATATAATATAATACCTTTGGGAACATTTTTTGTCATTTTATTTCAACAACACACCACCAGGGCTTACATCCTAAATACTGTCGTACCGTGGGTACCGACAAGGAGGAAAGAGAGAGAACTTGTTAATTCTGGACTTGAAGGTTTGGAGGTTCGGGGAAGAAGGAAAAACATGTGCTGGCAAGGAAATCCACAACTTGGAAGTCCTCGGGACAAAAGAGCAGCATAACAAGATGTTCTATGTCTGGTGACCTGGACAGTACATGGCTGCATTCGCTCTGTTCCCCTGGTAGATCTGTTGGGGGCAGCAGGTGGAGGAACTATGGAAGAAAGCTACTCTGAGCACTGCTCGTGCAGATATCTATAAAAGAGAGAGAATTCACCAACGGCGCGTCGGTGGGCAAAAGATGGCAGCCTTTGGGTGAGGATAGGGTCACCAATGAGACGTATAGCTCTCTTCTGAATGGAGTCCAGGATAGCGAGTGTAGATGCGGCAGCAGCACCCCAGATGTGGGAGCAGTATTCGAGGTTTGGCCTTATTTGTGAAGGGTATAAAGTATAGAGATTGGCTGGTGAAAAGTATTTGCGAGCCCGGAAGAGGAAACTTAATTTCTTAGCAGCCGCTTCTGCAATTAATGTGACATGTTGGTGCCAACTGAGATTGCAATCCACATGCCAACAAGTGAAAAGGACTTATTACTTTGAATAACTTGGTTGTTCATTGTGGTGGTTCTAGGGCTGGTGTATCTTTTATGAGAAAGAAAGCAAGACTGAGGTTAGGTGGGGTTGAATTGTACAAGATTTCTACTTCCCCAGACTAATATTTTTTGGAGATCCACGGAAATAAAACCCTCCGTGGGTCTGCATACCTCATCTAGTTGGGCCAAAAAGACAGGCTTAGAATATTGTATATTTGAGTGGAGGGTGCTGTCGTCCGCGTAACTGTGACCTGGGTTGGATGTGCTAGAGAGGAAGTCATTGATGTGGAGATAGACAAAGTAGGGGCTAAAGCTGAACCTTGAGGAACTCCTGCATTAATTGGATATAGTTTAGAGGAATGACCATCCCAGAAATGCTCCGGTTGGAGAGGAAGTTTGCTGTCCAGGTACATAGTTTTGGTGGTATGCCATAGGCCGGTAGTTTATTAAGCAGCGCTGCGTGCCAGACCTGGTCGAAGGCTTTGGATATGTCTATAGTGACAATCTGGGATTCACCGTGTAGTTCCATAGACTTGTTCCAAGAATGGGTGACAGAGGAAAGGAGGCTGGCAGTTGATCTGCGCTGACGGAATCCATACTGCCTGTCGTGGAATAGACTGTGTTTTTCAAGAAATTTTAGTAATTCGGTGTTTATGTACTTTTCCATCACTTTAGAGATGACTGAAAGGAGAGAAATATGCCTGTAGTTGCTAGGAAGCGCTTTGGATCCTTTCTTGGGGACGTGTAGTACTCGAGCAGTTTTCCAGTTACTAGGGAATATGCCTCTATTGTAAGATGTCTGAAACAGACGAGTCACGACAGGAGCAAGCGCTGGTGCGCATTTTTTGAGAACAATTGCTGGGATCTCGTCAAGGCCAGAGACTTTCGTGGTATTAAGAGAAGAGAGCATCTTTCGTACCTTTTTAGTTTTGAAAATGATGTCCGTCATTTTATGCGCGACATTGGGGACTGTTGGTGGTTGAACATTTGGAGGTGGATTGAGAGTAGAATTGCCGGCAAACAACGAGGCAAAAAGTTCAGCCTTACCCAGAGCGGTAGAAACAGTTTCATCCCCAGAGACAAGAGGTGGGAACGTGCTCTTGCAGAAATTATTCCCAATAGATTTAGCAAGATTCCAGAAGGGTTTGCTACCCTTAGAGCTTAAGAGGACTTTGTTTTTGATGTGGTTATTAAACGAGTTATTAAATGCTTGACGGTTTTCTTGACTGGGATTGTGTAGAAGTGTTTTGTGAGCTTTGACCTTTTCAAGTCTGGCCTTGTCACAAGATTTAGAGAACCAGGGCTTTTGAGTGGCTGAAGAGGTTTTCTGTGTACGTGGATATCTGAGGGGTCAGGATGAGAGAAGCAGACAGACGCCCATGGAAATGAGGAAAAGTAATTTCGCATTTTGTCCCAGTTTGCGGAGTTGTAGTGCCAAACGATACGTGGGTGTGATGTCTGTGTGAGCTCGGGTTGCAGGTCATAGGAAACGATGAAGAATGCCAACCATACACGCAGAAAGTATCACAGGTTTTTCTGTGAATGATATTTAATTTCAAACAGTCTGGACTCAGCCAGTGCGTTATGGTAGTGAATTTTTATTTAAATGTTTCTAATGGCAAATATGTATTTTTTAAATAAAAGGCAATGGAATATAACCTACATACAGTAGAAACATTGTACCTTATTTCATCAAAATAACTTTATTAATTGAAAAAGTACAATAATTTTCCGAAAATAAAGTTAAAATGTTCCCTGAAAAACTAGTCTTATTTTCCTCTTCAAGCTATTTACACACCGGTCTAAAATATAATTATCCACTAAAATATTTTTGACAAAAATTCAAAAACAAACATTTGCATGAAAATTTGCCAACAATCTCTTTAACAAAAATTGGTTAAAATAATGTTACAGGAAAAGTTTGTTTTTTTACGAAAATTTGCTAAACCATCATTATTTCACGGAAATGTGAAATCTTTTTTTAGAATAACTTATACATTTATTATTACCAATACTTCACAAAACATCTTCTAAAAATAATTTCTTCAAAAACACAAAAATAATATTACAGAATATTTTTTTCACGAAAATTTGCTAAAAAATTCATAATATCCAAATTACATATATACCTAATATGTATCAAATGTTCGTGCGTAATTCACATTCTATAATATAAACCCTCGTACCAAATTTGGTTGCCACATCTTTGTTATTTTCAGGGGTATAAAAATTGTCCGGAGGAAAACCTAAAGCTTTTCAGGGAAACGATTTTTCTGAGTTATCGGTGTGATATATATATATATATATATATATATATATATATATATATATATATATATATATATATATATATATATATATATATTGCTATGTTATAATGGCCGATGATCAGAAAGTAACTTTTCTGCAAGAGCACGTTCCCACCTCTTGTTCCAGGGGATGAAATTGTTTCTACCGCCCTGGGCAAGGCTGAACTTTTTGCGCCGTTGTTCGCCGGTAATTCTACTCTCAACCCACCTCCAAATGTTCAACCACCAACAGTCCCCAATTTCGCGCATAAAATGACGGATATCATTTTTAAAACTAAAAAGGTAGGAAAGATGCTCTCTTCTCTTAATACCAGGGAAGGCTCTGGCCTTGACGAGATCCCAGCAATTGTTCTCAAAAAATGTGCACCAGAACTTGCTTCTGTCCTGACTTGTCTGTTTCAGACATCTTACAATAGAGGCAAATTCCCTAGTATCTGGAAAACTGCTCGAGTACAACCCGTCCCCAAGAAAGGATCCAAAGCGCTTCCTAGCAACTACAGGCCTATTTCTCTCCTTTCAGTCGTCTCTAAAGTGATGGAAAAGTATATAAACACCGAATTACTAAAATTTCTTGAAAAACACAGTCTAACCCATGACAGGCAGTATGGATTCCGTCATCGCAGATCAACTGCCGACCTCCTTTCCTTTGTCACCCATTCTTGGAACAAGTCTATGGAACTACACGGCGAATCAAAGATTGTCACTCTAGACATATCCAAAGCATTCGACCAGGTCTGGCACGCAGCGCTGCTTAATAAACTTCCGGCCTAAGGCCTACCACCAAAACTATGTACCTGGACAGCAAATTTCCTCTCCAACCGGAGCATTTCGGTTGTCTTAGATGGAAATTCCTCTAAACTGTATCCAATTAATGCAGAAGTCCCTCAAGGTTCAGCTTTAGCCCCTACTTTGCTTCTTCTCCACATCAATGACCTTCTCTCTAGCCCAATTAGATTAAATTTATAAAAATTTATAAAAATACCACCTATATATATATATATATATATATATATATATATATATATATATATATATATATATATATATATATATATATATGTGTGTGTGTGTGTGTGTGTGTGTGTGTGTGTGTGTGTGTGTGGAAATGTGTTCTAGTGTTCCAGGAGGCTGAGTTCTGTCAACATTACTCCTGTTCATTAATAATTTGCCGTGTGTAATTAAACAGGAGTCCATATTTTTTATTAAATTGTTACAATTCTCTTTTATTTCCATGGCATATTTGAAAAAGCAAGGAATCTCGCAATTTCTTGATTTTTATTGACCAACTCAGCAGACACTAAAGTTAGGTATAGGAAATGTTAAAGTAACTCACCATAAAATTCAATTTTATTTCGAATTGTGTCAAAAAATAGGACGTGCTATTTGAAAAAATTGATTATTGGACAATTTTTGAATGCGCCATTTGAAAATCTCCTGCGCCCATATGGTACAAAATGGGACCATGGATAGGACATCAAGAGTGGTCCTGCACTTGCAGCTAACTGCTCCACAAATTTGGTCTCCTGATCTTAAACCGTTTGCGATATACAAATTTGTTCGTAAACTACTACGACGGTAATTTTTTTCAGAAAAATTGATATATGTCAAAAACATTAATAGTTAAGTTCGTATAACTTAGGTTGCCTAAACTCAGAATTAGAAGGCCAATCGAACCATGTAAAAAATGTCGGTTTCTGTCTTAAACAGAAAAGTTGGTACCGACTTGTGCCACATTCTGTATAGCTGAAGGACTGAAAATTGTTTAGGTAGAGCGGATATGATCTATTATGATCGCACGCCAAATTTCAAGTTTCTAATCCAAACAGGGGCGGCTCCTCAATAAGTGCGCCCGTGCGCGCGCACTGTCACCTGTCCTGAAAAAATAATATTTTTGCTATGCTATATTTTGATAAATTTTTATCTACTTTTTTACCTCCTGCATTCAACAAACAAAATTAGTATATCGGGCATCGAGGATCGCAGAGTCGGCAGCCATTAATACAGAATCAGAAGAAGTATAGTTTTAATGGTTGCAGACGTTATATACATCCATATACATGAGTCGAGCGGCGGTGTGTATTTTTCGGCGCTCTAAGGAACTGCCATACTTCAATGCGAAATGATCGACTATCTTCGTCAAAAACGACCCAATAAGCAATCTGGTTGTGCGATTTAAAAGTCCATACTTGCAGTACACTTTTCGCAGAGCGTGTGTAGTAATTTTCGTGTAGTGCTTCGCATCGCATTGATTTTAATTAGATCATTTCGTTGTTGTTTACATGTTCTAACAAGACAATTATTATTATTATTATGGCTACTACCTCGGGTTGCTTAATAAGTGGACAAAATAATTGTGATACTGTGATTAATTCAGTGGATAATATTTTAAAGGTTAACTTTTCACAGTTAGACTTAAATTCTAAGGTAAGATTAAAGTGTAGGACGACCTATACCAGATTTGAAGTTAAACCAAACTTGTATGAAAAAAAAAGAAGGTAAGTGTTTCACTCGACATTTTGCTAGAAGTATATAATAATAATAATAATAATAATAATAATAATAATAATAATAATAATAATAATAATAATAATAATAATAATAATAATAATAATAATAATAATAATAATAATAATAATAATAATAAAATAGCCTTTATTCACACAGTAGATAATACAATACTCAAGTGCACAATTAAAAAGAACAAAAAAATACAACAATACAACGTTGTTTACAAAAACACAGTTCCATGTACATAATTAAAAGAAAAATAATAAGAAACTGTGTGAATTGGGCGAAGTTCAGACGGATGAATAATCATCCCCTGCTCTCCCACTTACGCCCATATGCAAAACTGGTAGTCAACAGCCAGCCCGGCAACCTGCTTAAACACCACGCATAATCAGCAACAGTTTCTTTTTGAAGGAACGCACAGAACAGCTCTTAACACTCTCATCAAGACCATTGTATATAGCGTATATCTGATAGGTAAAAGACCGTTTAAACAGTGTTAGCCTGTACTTAGGTGGTGAAATTAAGCCCTTCGACCGTATGTTAATGCTATGAACATTAGTTCTGTGCGTTACCTTTCTATACAAGTATGTTGGGACTCTAGACACAATAATAGAATGGAACAATGTTGCTGCTCTCAGGGTGAAACGATTACGCATATTAAGCCACTTCGCTTCATTTACTTTATGCGAGATATGTTCGAATTTTCGAATGCCATACGCGAACCTCAGACAGGAATTTTGCAGTCTCTGTATCCGATTATAATCGCAACCATCCAAGCATGGCGAATATAATTCCGAGCAATAGGCAAACTGCGAGAGGACTAAGGTATTCCCAAGCATTAGCTTAACACCAGTCGGAAGATAAGTCCTTTGCGGGTACAGCAGACGCAGGTTGTTGTAGGCCCGCTGAAGGCAGGCACCAACATGCCGCTTATATCTAAACTTGTTATCCATTATCACACCCAAGTTTCGCACCTCATCCAAAAGCTCCAGAGGCTCCCCATTGATCATGACCCTCACATTTACCTTTAAGCGCTCTACAAGAATCTGACTCCCAAACAAAATAGCAGCCGACTTCTTCGCATTTAGACACAGCGATTGGTCTTTGGACACTTTGTACAATGAATCCAGATCGGAATTCACCTTTCCCAGTGCATCCGAAAGCTCCGCGGCATTGAAGGAAATGTATATCTGAATGTCGTCAGCGTACATCTGTACTTTAGAATACTGAATGACCCTAGGGAAATGATTTACGTAAATAGCGAAAAGCAGGGGCCCAAGGACCGAGCCCTGCGGCACACCACACTCCACAAGACGAGCATCCGACTCGCAGTTGCCAACTCTCACAATAAGGTAGCGTTCCCTCAAGTAATTTCTGATCAACGCCAGAGCTTCCGAGCCCATCCCAACCGCTCTCAATATTTTCAGCAATATATTATGATTTATGGTGTCGAAGGCCTTGGAAAAATCCAACAGCACCAGTAGTGTCAGCATACCCTGGTCCGTGGCCCGCAAAATGTCGTCTGTAACCCTTAGCAGTGCAGTGGCACAGCTATGATTAGCCTGGAATCCAGACTGAAAGTCAGATAAGATGTTCCTATCACTCAAGTAAGTCCTAAGCTTCGAGTCCAGCACCCTTTCCAGCAACTTTGATAATATGGGCAATATACTGATTATCCGCAGTTGATTCAGCTCCGTAGGATCCGCCACCTTCGGAAACGGCAGCCCGATAGCACATTTCCAGATTTTTGGTAAATAGCCTTCCAGAATACACGAGTTGATTATGTGTGTTATGAAGCCAACTATATACCTGCTACAAAGCTTAATCATAGTAATGCTCAATCCACCACGTCCTGTTGCATTGGTCTTGATCGCATTTATGTGCCGGAGCACCGTCGGATCATCGACCAAACAAAACTGAAATCCTTCCCCACCACTAATCGCCCCCAAAAATGCAGACCCATTGATGCTGCTTCCCATAGGATCCTGACTTAAGCTATTGTTCATAAAGTGATCAGCGACTTTATGGGGATCCCCGAGAGCTTCAGGTAATGTTGTCTTTCTCTTGGTGCCTATATTTAGATGTTCCAGTTCTTTGTAAACAGTCTTTATATCCCCAGATTTAAATTTTCCGGATATGTAGGCTTTCTTCTCCGTTTTGACTGTTACAGTTACCGCATTCCGCAATCCCTTATAATCGTCCCAGGTCGCTTGACACGGATCTTTTCTAAACCTTGCCTTTGCTCTGTCTCTAAATTTCATCAGTAGGCGGGTGTTATCTGAGATCCAAGGGTTGTAAGGCTTGGTTACTCTGTATGTTCTGATAGGTGCATGATGTCATGATCTGATATACTACAAGACATAACCCCATATATAATCGCAACCCCATATATAATCGCAACGAATGGATATGTGGATGCAATGTAAGGAATTCTTTTTTTTTCATGCCTAATGCGCTAGCAATGTTGGCAATAAACAGGGACTTTGTATTTGAAATACCAAACTTTGATGAAAGAGTTTTAGAACAGTTTGTGGCTATCAGAAATAGACGTATGGATTTTTCATTTAAGGAATGAGTATAGGTCTGTTATGTTATAACTTATATACTTGCAAACTAAAATTGTGATTTGTGTCAGTAATTATCGAAGGAAAGGACTTTTTAACTACTATAACCTATAACTAACTAGAGGAAAACTTGGTAAGTAGTTAATGATCATTAACTTTAGTTAGTTTAGTAAGTAGGTTTTTTATATTACATTTTCGGGGAAAAAAGAGGCGAGCCCTTCATTTTTAGTGAATTTTTATTGAAAATGAGAGGTATCGATGGAAAGACTTTGCAAAAATTCTAGGACACCTAGAACCCATATCCGGGGTCAGTTTCAATTTTTATATGTTTATATATATATATATATATATATATATATATATATATATATATATATATATATATATATATATATATATATATATATATATGTATGTATGTATCCAGCCGATAACTCAAAAAATAAGAAACTGATTTCGATGAAACTTGGCAAGTGCCTTTCTTTTATTAATGGCCTGGATGAGTTCGTTAGTCAAGAAAATCGGATAAGGTTTTCCGGGAAAATTTTGAGTTTTGTTTCAAAAAAAATCTTTTTCTCCGAAAATTACAAAGCTATTTTAATGAAATTTGGTGGATATGTTGCATTGTAAAAGACCTTACTACACTAAAATTCAACTTTCTACATTTTTAAAAAATTAAGTTAATCAAATTTTGAGTGTTCTTTTGAAAAAAAAAATTTTCTCCGAACATTACAAAGTTATTTTGATGAAATTTGGTGGATATGTTGCCCTGGGTAAGACCTTACTATACACCAAAATTCAACTTTCTAAGTTTGCATTTAATAAAAATTCACTACCATAACGCACTTGCTGCGTCCTGAACTTTTTTTGCTTACGCATTCCCAATGCATTAAGACACGAGCCGCTACTAAACTGCAAGTTGAAAAACTTCTAATGCACGGCGTTCGTAAATCACCCCGTATATATAAATTGAAACTGACTGAATATGGGTTCTAAGACTCATGATTCGTGCTCATTTGAGGAATTTATTTCAAAATTCAAATGTTGGGATCTCCTCAAGAGTGATTTTTTTTACGAAAATTCACTAAACCGTTAATATATATATATATATATATATATATATATATATATATATATATATATATATATATATATATATATATATATATATATATATGTATGAAAATTCCAATCACGTTAGATACTCGTAACACCAAACAGTTTATTCAAGACTTGTGAGTAGCCGTCTTGTGAAACCTGCAGAGGTGAACGGTGCTAACTAGTTTACAATGTACCTTTTGATCCTCTCAAATTAGTATAATCATCAGGGGCGGCTCCTCAATAAGTGCGCCCGTGCGCGCGCATGCCGCCTGCCGTGGAAAAAATAATATTTTTGTTATGTTATATTTTAATAAATTTTTATTTACTTTTTTACCTCCTGCATTCAACAAACAAAATTAGTATATCGAGGATCGCAGAGAGTCGGCACCCATTAATTCATAATCCATATCCATATAAAGTAGTGGGCGGCGGTGTGTATTTTTTGGCGCTCTCAGGCAATGCGATACTTCAGTGCGAAATGATCGCCGAATCTAGATGATCTTCGTCGAAAACGACCGAATAAGGAATCTGTTGTGCGCTATAAAATTACACACTTGTTTGTAGTGGACTTTTGGAACAGCGTGTGTACCTCCTATCTTGTAATTGTCGTCTTCGCGTCGGATTGATTTTTAATTAGATCATTTCGTTGTTGTTTACATGTTCTAACAAGACAATTATTATTATTATGATGGTTAATACTTCGGGTTGCTTAATAAGTGGACAAAATAATTGTGATACTGTGATTAATCAGTGGATATTTTAAATTTAAAGATTAACTTTTTAAGGGACTTTTTAATTACTATAACGTATAACTAACTAGAGGAAAATTTGGTAAGTAGTTACTAATTATTAAGTTTAGTAAGTAGGTGTCTTTATAATAAATTTTCTGGGAAAAAATAGGCAAGTCTTATATACTAAAATTTAACTTGTTGCATTTTTAGAAAACTGAGTTATTCAAATTTTGAATTTTATTTTGAAAAAAAAATTTTTCTCCGAAAATTATAAAGCTATTTTGATGAAATTTGGTGGATATGTTGTTCTGGGTAGGACCCTAGTATACACAAAAATTCAACTTTCTAAGTTTGTAGAAACTTGAGTTATTCAAATTTGAAGCATTTAATAAAAATTTACTACCATAACGCACTTGCTGCGTCCCAAACTTTTTTTTCTTGTTCACCCCCAATCCATTAAGGCACGAGCCGCTACTGGGTCTAAGACTCATGATTCGTGCTCATTTGCGGAATTTGTTTCAAAACTCAAATGTTAGGATCTCCTCAAGAGTGATTTTTTTACGAAAATTCACTAAACGGTTAAAATATATATGAAAATTCCAATCACGTTACATACTCGTAACACCGAACAGTTTATTCAAGACTTGTGAGAAGCCGTATTGTGAAACCTGCAGAGGTGAACGGTGCTAACTAGTTTACAATGTACCTTTTGATCCTCTCAAATTAGTATAATCATGTAAGTAAACCTATATTAAGGCCCATTTGAGAGAGGCAATACACATTTCTGGAGTTCCTTGTTCAGTAATGCATATTGCATATAATTACAGTTCTTCACTCTAATTATCGTACAAGATAATGCCTCTTTATTCCATCAGCGAGCTAAGCAGATGTGAACGATCTCTTTCTCAATTAACTGCACTAAACATCTCCCCGTATGAATTTTCGGAACGAGTTTCCCATTGTTCGGAACTTTGACACGTTAAAAGTGTTAATGAAGTGCCTGTAGCCGCAAGAAGACTGTTGTTATTGTTGGTTAGCACGGCAGCGGAACAACCAAAACATGCGATAGAAAAACATGAGTGTTTGTATAAAATCATGGATCAAGTTTCTTTTTAAATAAATTTACCATCGACATCGTCATAGTCAAAACGCGATGTCGCCTTGTCCTTGCAACTATAGTAGTAGTAGTAGCAGTAGTGGGAAGGCTAACGCCAAGCAAGTAGGCTACAATGGGCCCCCTTTTCCAACCCTAGCAGCCATGCTTTACACTTCCTCGGTTCCGTCGCCAAACCGCCTCGACCTCGAAATGAAGGCCGTGACGGTTTTCCATTAGACGGTACTTACCTGATTCCTCTGCAGAATCCTCGAACCGAACAATTCTGCTCCATAGTGATGGGAAAAACTGTTATATTGCTTTAACAGGTCGCACCTGTTACTGTTATTTAGAAATACAGTTAAATATAACAGGTTGAAAATAACAGTATGAACTATGAATTATTAAGAATTCCACGTAGACGTAGTAACAGTAGCTGAACCCGTCCGGTGGTGTAGTTGGGTAATGTTTAAAATAAAAAATATTCTTGTATTATGTTTAAAACAATTAATAACTTTTTTATTAAAAAAATGATGGAGGTTTTTTTTTGGGTATTCATCACTAATAATAATTTTTTTTTATGTCAACAACACACCACGAGGGCTTACAGCGTAAATACTATCGTACCGTGGGTGTTGACAAGGAGGAAAGAGGCAACTTGTTAATTCTGGACTTGAAGGTTTGGAGGTTCGGAGGAGAAGGAAAAACATGTGCCGGCAAGGAATTCCACAACTTGGAAGTCCTCGGGACAAAAGAGCGGGCATAACAAGATGTTCTATGTCTGGTGACCTGGACAGTAAAAGGGTGCATTCGCTCTGTTCCCCTGGTAGATCTGTTGGGGGCAGCAGGTGGGGGAATTATGGAGGAAAGCTCCTCTGAGCAGTTCCCGTGCAGATATCTATAAAAGAGAGAGAGGTCACCAACGGCACGTCGGTGGGCAAGGGATGGAAGCCTTTGGGTGAGGGTAGGGTCACCGATGAGACGTATAGCTCTCTTTTGAATGGAGTCCAGGATAGCGAGTGTAGAAGCGGCTGCTGCACCCCAGATGTGGGAGCAGTATTCGAGGTTTGGCCTTATTTGTGAAGTGTATAAGGTATAGAGATTAGTTGGTGAAAAGTATTTGCGAGCCCGGAAAAGGAAACCCAATTTCTTAGCAGCCGCTTCTGCAATTGATGTAACATGTTGGTGCCAATTAAGATTTCGATCCACAGAAATGCCAACAAGAGAAAAGGACTCATTACTTTGAATAACTTGGTTGTTCATTGTGATGGGTCTAGGGCTGCTGTATCTCTTGTGAGAAAGAAAGCAAGACTTAGTTTTGGTGGGGTTGAATTGTACAAGATTTCTACTTCCCCAGTCTAATATTTTTTGGAGGTCTACGGAGACAGAACCCTCCATGAGTCTGCGATCCTCATCTAATTGGGCTAAAGAGACAGGCTTAGAATATTGTATGTTTGAGTGGAGGGTGCTGTCGTCCGCGTAACTGTGAACTGGGTTGGATGTGCTAGAGAGGAGGTCATTGATGTGGAGAAGAAACAAAGTAGGGGCTAAAGCTGAACCTTGAGGAACTCCTGCATTAATTGGATACAGTTTAGAGGAATGGCCATCCACAACAACAGATATGCTCCTGTTGGAGAGGAAATTTGCTGTCCAGGTACAAAGTTTTGGTGGTAGGCCATAGGCCGGAAGTTTATTAAGCAGCGCTGCGTGCCAGACCTGGTCGAATGCTTTGGATATGTCTAGAGCAACAATCTGGGATTCACCGTGTTGTTCCATAGACTTGTTCCAAGAATGGGTAACAAAGGAAAGGAGGTCGGCAGTCGATCTGCGCTGACGGAATCCATACTGCCTGTCGTGGATTAGACTGTGTTTTTCAAGGAATTTTAGTAGTTCGGTGTTTATATACTTTTCCATCACTTTAGAGATGACTGAAAGGAGAGAAATAGGCCTGTAGTTGCTAGGAAGCGCTTTGGATCCTTTCTTGGGGATGGGTTGTACTCGAGCAGTTTTCCAGTTACTAGGGAATATGCCTTTATTGTAAGATATCTGAAACAGACGAGTCAGGACAGGAGCAAGTTCTGGTGCGCATTTTTTGAGAACAATTGCTGGGATCTCGTCAAGGCCAGAGGCTTTCCTGGTATTAAGAGAAGAGAGCATCTTTCGTACCTTTTTAGTTTTGAAAATGATATCAGTCATTTTATGCGCGACATTGGGGACTGTTGGTGGTTGAACATTTGGAGGTGGGTTGAGAGTAGAATTTCCGGCGAACAACGAAGCAAAAAGTTCAGCCTTGCCCAGGGCGGTAGAAACAATTTCATCACCTGAGACGAGAGGTGGGAACGTGCTCTTGCAGAAATTATTCCCAATAGACTTAGCAAGAGTCCAGAAGGGTTTGCCGCCGTTGGAGCTTGAGAGGACTTTGTTTTTGATGTGGTTATTAAACGAGTTTTTTGCCTCAGAAAGAATGCGGACATAGCGGTTTCTTGCGTCGTTGAATGCTTGACGATTTTCTTGACTGGGATTGTGTAGAAGCGTTTTGTGAGCTTTGACATTTTCAAGTCTGGCCTTGTCACAGGATTTAGAGAACCAGGGCTTTTGAGTGGCTGAAGAGGTTTTCTGTGTACGTGGAATAAATAATTCCATGCCAGCTTGGATAATTTCGGTGACGTTTTGTGAGATATCAGAGGGGTCAGGATGAGAGAAGCAGACAGACGCCCATGGAAATGAGGAAAAGTAATCCCGCATTTCGTCCCAGTTTGCGGAGTTGTAGTGCCAAACGATACGTGGGTGTGATGACTGTGTGACCTCGGGTTGCATTGCACAGGAAGCAGTGACCATGCCGTGGTCTGAGCGACCAAGGGGGGCGGTGACTGATATCTTATAGCATTCAGGATTTGTAGTAAGAAGGAGATCCAAGGGATTTGAGCTGTGTGTTGGGATACGAGGAAAGTAAGTAGGTTGCTGAACCATATTGGCCAAAGAATTGCTGACTGCAAAGGCCTCCGCTGCTCTCCCTTGTGGATCGGTTTTTGAAGATCCTAGCCATTCCTTATTATGGACATTGAAGTCGCCAAGAATAGTGACCTCGGAGGAAGGATATTCAGAAATCAGATAGTCGGTTTTTTCAGAAAGGTAGTCAAAGAGCTGGACAAAGTTGTTGTCAGAAAGTGACCGGTAAATGCAACAGATGATTTGGTAAAAAATTCAACAATGCAGAATTTCTTTCGAATTTTCTTAACTAATTAAGTATTAGTTAAGAATTGAGCTTGAAAACCTCTATAGCCATCTTTTCCTTGAAAATGAGAGCTATATGAAATAAATGAATTATTGTAAGCAAAAAATAAAATAAATAATTTTTAAAAAATTAAAACTAATTTTTTTCTCTCTACCTATAGGGCGAAGTGTGTCTGGTTTCAACTATACCGGGTACAGGGAATATTTTTATAATTTCATTAAAATTGGTACTGTTTCTGAGATTTTTTAAGTTTCAGGGATTTTTTATTTTGCAGTAGTAATAAAAAAAGATGTTTAAAGTCGGACCTATTTCTTAGATTTCTAAAGTGAAAAGTAAAAAGGAATATTGATTTATTAGTTACATAAGGCAAAGAAGAATGAGCAAAAAACTACCTAATATAATATAATACCTAAGGACTCACGTTAAAGCATAACTGTACGTTTGTCTACATTGCAGTTTTTTCTTAAAACAAAAATGCCATCAGTATATCGAGTTATCTAATGAAGATTGAGTTTACGTCAACGCCTATGTGATTATTTTTTTATATACGCGGTGACCTGATTTTATTTTTACAGTGATATAGTTCATTTTTAATAATTTTCACTTGCTACATATACAGCCTTTTTATTTACATTTTTCATATTTTGTGTTTGTTTATAAATTGTAAATATATGTGTGTGTCTTGTGTGAATCAACAACCTGTCAAAATTTAAGATTTCATTGTACCGACGACCCTACCTTCCCAAAGCTGTGAGCACACTAGTATAAAGTAGTATGTTATGAAGTAAAGTCCGCTCTATACTCTATACCCCATTCCCAGTCTCATGTCCATTCATCCTGTTATAACAGTTGCGGGTGAAAACAGTATTATGTTATGATAAAGTCCGCTCTATACCCCATTCCCAGTCTCATGTCCATTCATCCTGTTATAACATTTGCGAACGACAACAGAAGCTGCTTCATCGTAGCAGTGCAACAGAAACAGATACGACAACAGAAACAGATACGACTCACTGCG